>OW679203.1:44276755-44418768 GCA_940337035.1 Agriotes lineatus | reverse complement strand
AACTAGCAATCTTGGCTTCATATAACTAAACGACTTCATCTATTAGAGGACGAAAGAGAATATTTATAAGTAATTATTAGGTTCCCAGTATTATTACCTACAGTTACTGCCACTAAAACGAAATTGCACTCAATTAGGACAACACTTCGTTACTTAGTTGAATGTTTTTTCCAAACACATTTTGTAATAAGCCTTTGGTTCATACTTGCGGTAGCAACAAGATTTTTCTACTCGGAGAAATCGTTGCACGTAATATTCTAATAGTAGTAGGTATAATTAGTTATTTGTAGTTCTAATTAATTATTTTGGAAGCAGTTGATTACAACTACTTGATTTCATAAAAGGAAATCCTTTCGCTGGTAGAGAAAAAACGATTCTAATTAAAACTAATTAGTTACTAGATTGTTAGAGCTAAAAATCTACATTTCTTGACACTTTAGCAAAACTGCACTCAAATAGAAGCAAACCTGCCTGACCAAATTAAATTCATTTTCCACATACATACTTCAGTCTTGAGGTTCACAATTGTACCAGCGACCCACTCTTTTTTAATCGAAGAAACTGTTAGCGTTACACTCTAACGAACTAATAGTCTTGGTGGAGCTAATTAGTTACTTGTTATTGCTTGAATCTAGAATTCTTGGATCTATGTAACTAACTCGTTACCTCTGATAAATCAAAAATGATTCTAGTTATAAATAATTAGCTAGATTGTTAGACGTATAACCTAAATTCATTGGCGTAAAACGAAACCTCCGCTCCAGGAGAGGCGAATTAAATGTATTTTCAAATACACGTTTCAATAGTTTTTTTGGTTACCAATTTCACCTATGACAAGTGTTTTCTAATTGAACGAACTAATAGTCTTAGGTGTAGTTAGCTACTTGAAATTTTAGATAATTACATTACCAGTAATTGATTTTAACTAGCATTGTTAGATTTTTGTAACTAAGAAATGTTTTATTTACAAGTACCTAATTAATTGGATTGCTAAAATTATAACCAAAATGTAACTGGTATTAAAGTCATTTGTACTGAATTAAAGGTACAGAAAATACACATTTTAACAGTTTTTTGGTGTTCGAACTTTTCCCATGATAAGTTTTTTATTGAAGAAACCGTTATAGTCCAACATACTAATCTTAGATATAATTATTGACTAGTAGTTGTAATTAATTACATTATCAGTAAATGCTAGAAACTAGCATTCTTGGCTTATGTAACTAAACTATTTCTTTTCTTGAAGGGGAAATATTGTATATAAATGTAATTAATTGGATTGCTAGAATTATACCGAATTTAATAGTCTTAGATATAATTACTTGCCAGTAATTTTTTTGTAATTACACTACCAGCAATTGCTTAAAACTAGCATTCTTGGTTGATGTAACTAAACCGTATCTTCTGTTACAGGAACTTGTATTACAAGTAATTAATTGGATTGCTAGAATTATAACCGAAATTTACTGATATTAAAACAAAGCTACGTTGAATTAGAAGCAAAACTGCATTACTGAAGTAAAGGTATTTCTTATGCTCAGTTTCAACAGTTTTTTGTTTCCACTTTCGCCTGTGACAAGTTTTTATCGAACAAACCGTTACAGTTCAACGAACTAAATAGTCTTCGATATAATTACTTACCAGTAATTCTAATTGACTACATTATTAGTAATTGCTTAAATGTAACATTCTTAGCTTGATGTAACTAAATCATTTCTTCTGGTAGAGGGAATTATAACTGAAATTTACTAGTTTTAAATCAATACTACGCTCAAGTAGGAATAAACCTTCGTTACTGACTTAAATAGATTTTCCAAACACATTTTTCAGCCTTTTGGTTTGCACTTGCGCTAGCGACAGTTTCTTTTTCTAATGAAGAAGCTGTTAGACGCTGACAAAGTGATTGTCTTACATGTAAGTAGTAACTTGTAATTCTAATTAATTACATTACCAGTAATCGTTTAAAACTAGCTTCTTAGCTTTATGTAACTAAACCGTTTCTTCTGTTAGAGCAAGAAATATTGTACATACAAATTACTTGGATTGCTAGAATTATATCCGAAATTTTCTGCTATTAAAACGAAACTGCACAGTAGGAGCAAAACTTAGTTACTAAATTACAGTTATGGATAATACACATTTTTCACAGTATTTTCTGCGCAATTTCGCCTATGATAACTTTTGTATTGCCTACAAAACAGTGTAGTTCAAGTAACTTATAGGCTTAGATATAATTACTTACTAGTAGTTCTAATTAATTACATTAGCAGTAATTGATTAAATCTAACATCTTTGGGTTCATACAACTAAACGGTTCCTTCTGTTAGAGTAAGAAAAATTATACTAAAACGAAACTGCACTCAAGTAGAGATCACATCTCGTTAGTGAATAAAATGTATGTTGCATTTTACAATTGTGCCAATGCCAGATATTTCCTAATCGAATAAGCTCTAGTTCTTGTCCTAGATGTTATTATCAGTAACTAATTAAAACGACCTTTCTGTATTGCTACAACTAAATGGTTTATTAATAGAACTTAGTGTTAGATTTTACAATTACACTAATTAATTAGGTTCCTTTAAATTTTATTGCAATAGAACAAAACTGCCCCCAAGTGGAAGCAAAGCCATCGTAATTGAATTAAATGTGTTTCCCAAACACATTCTCCAACCGTTTTTTGGCTCCCACTTGAGCTAATGACAAGTTGCAGAACCCATCAAAGGGTTGCAGAACATGCAATTAGGCTGCCCTGTGGAGCAGCGCCTCCGCCGAAATATCGCCGATTAGAACATCCTCGAAGAAACGTTCAATTTTCCGGTAGGTAGCCGGCGTTTTCTCCTCAAATGTGCACTTATTGTTGAACAAATTATTTGCATACGAATTTAACGGAAAATTGCATAACTCGGCTATATTTACATCTTGCATGCGATTACCCTTATTTGCTGCCTCCTTGGCGGCATTAGATCCACAGCGGCACGTATGCAGCGCAAAATGCAGCGCTAAAAATCGCGGGCTCGAATTACATTCATTACGGCTGTCATTCGCAACGGTACAATTGTGCATTTCCGCCTCATTTTTATATGGCGAAATTTAATTATATTTTAGGAAGCATAAATAATCACGGCTCTTCTTACAAGCTGCTATTTTTAATGGCATGTTTGCCTTGCGCCGACTATTTTTAAGTTAATTATATGGATATTTTTGTAATAACCTCCTGGTGTCGTTTAGGGGGCTGTTTTGCGTGCGTCGGCAACTATTTTGCAAAATTTGCTTTTAAGTGCATTTAGCTACATTGCTTTATTCGTTGATAATCATTTCAGTTAGAACAATGGAATGAATGTAATAAATTAATCTAATCGCTCTTCGCTTAGATATATTATTTAATAATGTTGTTTAGCAATTCAACTGTAAGCTAATATGCAGATAAATAAAAGCAAATTAGTTACCTTAGACTTTTACCCCTGTTTTTTCATACCCTTTTTTGCAAGAACGGTCGCCTCGTGGTATGTCTTGCCTAATCTAGGCTAAGAGTCATTCTTCCTGCTTGCTGAGATACAAATAATCTAGCATTGTTGCCTTACTAATCGTATTGTTCATAACATTAACTTCATTATACATTTCAGTCAGTCAGTCACGGAAGAATGTCTAACCCCATTTTTCAAAAAGCCACTCAAAAAATCAGAAAAGTCCAGATTCTTCCTGATATTCAAAGCTGTGTATGAGCTAAACACCGGCAGTAGCCACTAAAACTACGGAAACGATTTTAAGGTAAATTATTTGCAGCGGTAGAAGAACTAGAAATAATAGAAGACTATGAAATAGAACTATAGAAGATCACAAAAGCTCATGAAAGATACAGAAACAATGTAATGAAACAAAGAAGAAGATATAACAAAAGCAGAATATTACAAGGACATTAACAAACAATCAAAAAACGAAAGTAGAATCATGTTGCAGGACGTAATCCAGATCTATGGGTATCCAGAGTATAAGATCAAGACCGAAGAAAACAAAGAATATGAGTTGATGATGTTGAAAATGAGTTAGATGCTGTTGAACAATGTGGTGGCACATGTATCAGCATGGCGCAAGGAGAGAAACTGGGAAGGTCTTGTCCAAGAATGGACAAAGAAAAAGAATCGAAAAACAGAAAATGTACTACCAAGCAACCGCTACCAATACACTCGCATCTTCAATACTAAACGTATAATCAGACCTTCACTACACCTGCTATTTTGCTGCTGCCCTGAACACGAACAGTGACATTAAAAATGTACTTGGATTTCAAGTTCAAAGTTCAAATATTCACAGCACTTCAATAATCGAAACCCACAGAAATTCCTGTACGAGTATTTCCAGCGGTTTAAAGGTCGTCGCCACAATAAACGCGCCAATAAAATGGAAAAGCTTGAAAAGAGGATTGCTTTAATTTATAAAATAACTACAGTGAGGGTAAGAAAGAAGATGAACTTACAGAACAAGAAGTGATTTGCAATGGATCGACTATGGAAGACGTATGAATACCTAAAAACAATCTCAGTAATGGATGATAAAAGGGGGTTAGAAGTGTTAAACAAAGTGAAGAAAGCTACCTACCCAGCTGTAATTCTTTTTCTTCTTCCTCTTACTATAAGATTCTTTATATTTCCGACTTAGCCACTGTGTTCGCTTCTCTTGAAAGGCTTTGGACGTCTACATGATGGAGTTCGTCACCCATTCTGGTAGCTTGTTTGTTCCATCCCCTTCGAATGCTCCTTACTCACCTTACAATATCTTGCGTGGCACGTATTTGCCTAAATTTGCTGTTTGCGATTCTGTCTGGCTATATTATCTTCTCACATATTTTGGATATTTTGGTGCATTGAAACCGATTATGAAAATTCAATAATTACTTGAAAGGAGGATTGCTGTAAGAAAAATATAAACATGCAGAAGATGAAATAGTATGGAAAAACAGACCATTTATATTAGAATAAGACACTTGATATAGAAGTTTTAAACGGAAATAAGAAAGCTAGACAGCTGTACATTGTCTTCTTCCTCTGGTTTGTTTCTGTTTTTAACTTAACCACTGTATTCAGTTCTCTTCGAAGGTTAATGTTTAGCATTGTCTTCAGAGATTTGAAGGTCTCTATAGTGCACGTTTCATCCTCTTCATCGCCCTCTTAACCACCTTACAATATCTTGCGCGTCACACATTTTTCTAATTTCACGGTTTGCGATTCTGTCTGGCTGTAATACCTTCTCAAGTATTTTTTTCTACATTAAAAGTAAAGGGAAATTTGCAGAGAAGTAAATTTTGAAAAATTTATTAATTACCTGAAAGGAGTATTGCAGTGAAAGGAGTGAAGAAGGTGAGCATGCAGAAGAAGAAATAATATGGATGAGGCAGTAGCAATGCATTGCTGCCTAAGACGGTTCAGATAAGGATGAGAGACTTGATGTAGTAGTGTGAAACGGAAAGAAGAAAACTATACAGCTGTACTTCGTCTTCTTCTTTCTCTTACCATTGTCTTTGTTTGTTTCCAACTTAGTCACTATGTTCAGTTCTATTCGAAAGTTGATATCCAGCACTCTCTCCAGAGTTTTGAAGGTCTACATTGCGGTCTTTTGTCACCAATTCTGGTGTTCTTTTCTTCTTCTTCTTCTCCTCATTATACCCATCTTACAATATTATATATTTGCTTAATTTCGCTGTTTGGGATTCTGTCTGGCTATAATACCTTTTCACATATTTCACAGAAATGTGCATACAATCACATTTTGAAGATTCAAGAACTACTAGAAAGGAGTATTGCAGTGAGAGTAAAGAAAAAGATGACATACAAAAGAAGAAATAATATGGAAGAGGCAGTAGCAATGTATTGCTACCTAAGACGATTTAGATAAGGATGAGAAACTTGATATAGAAATGTTAAATGTGAAAAAGAAAACTACACTATTGTTCTTCTTCTTCTTCTTTCTCTTACCCTAAACCATTGGCTTTGTTTAGTTCCAACTTAGTCACTATGTTCACTATTTACAATCACATTTTGAAAATTCAATTATTACTTGAAATGGAGATAACAGTGAAAGTAAGGAAAAATAAGAACTTGCAGAAGAAGAAATAACATGGAAGAGGCGGTAGCAATGTATTGATGCCTAAGACGATTTAGATATCGATTAAAAACTTGATGTAGAAGTGTTAAACAGGAAGAACAAAACTTCACAGCTGTGCTTCTTCTTCTTTCTCTTGCCGTAAACCATTGGATTTGTTTGTTTCCAACTTAGTCATTGTGCTCAGTTCTCTTCGAATGCTGATACCCAGCACTGTCTACAATAACATCTTGAAAATTAAATAATTACTTGAAAGGAGGATTACAGTGAGAGTAAGGAAAAAATAACTTGCAGAAGAAGAAATAATATGGAAGAGGCGGGAGCAATGTATTGATGCCTAAGACAATTTAGATAAGCATGAGAAACTTGACATAAAAGTGTTAAACTGAAAGAAGAGAGCTATACCGCTGTTCCCTTTCGTCCTCTTTCCGCAACCCATTTGCTTGTTTTCGTTTCCAACTCAGCCACTGTGTTCAGTTCCATTGGAAGGCTGATGTCCAGTACTCTCTTCAGAGTTTTGAAGGTCCACATGGTGGTCTTTTTCACTCATTCTGCCAACATGTTTGTTCCATCCTCTTCATCACCTCTTTACCCACCTTACAATATTGTTCGCGTCACACATTTGTCTAATTTCGTTGTTTGGGATTTTGTCCGGCTGTAATACCTTTTCGC
Source organism: Agriotes lineatus (assembly GCA_940337035.1). Classification (NCBI taxonomy): domain Eukaryota; kingdom Metazoa; phylum Arthropoda; class Insecta; order Coleoptera; family Elateridae; genus Agriotes; species Agriotes lineatus. Next base: position 44,412,000 of record OW679203.1, on the reverse strand, counting down.
ATATTTTTGTCTACATTAAAAGTCATCAAAAGTTTCCATACAATCCCATTTTGAAAATTCAATAACTACTTGAAGGGAGGATTGCAGTGAGAGTAAGGAAACAAATGAACATGCAGAAGAAGAAATTATATGGAAGAGGCAGTAGCAATGTATTAATGTCTAAGACGATTTAGATAAGGATGAGAAACTTGATATAAAAGTGTTCAACGTTAAGAAAAAAACTACACAGCTGTACTTCTCTTGCCGCAAACCATTGGCTTTGCTTGTTCCAACTTCGTCAGTGTGTTCAGTTCTCTTCGAAAGGTGATACCCCGTAGTCTCTCCAGAGTTTTAAGGTCTACATGGCGATCTTTTGTCACCAATTCTGGTGTTCTTTCCATCCTCTTCGTCTCCTCATTAGACTCATCTTACAATATCTTGCGTATTACATATTTGTTTAATTTTGCTGCTTTTGATTCTGTTTGGCTGTGATACCTTTTCAGAGATTTTTGTCTACATTAAAAGTGTGCATACAATCACATTTTCAAAATTCAGTAATTACTTGAAAGGAGGATTGCAGTGAGAGTAGAGAAAAATATGAAAATACAGAAGAAAAATTAATATGGAAGAGGCAGTAGCAATGTATTGATGCCTAACAAGATTTAGATACGGATGAGAAACTTGATATGGAAGTGTTAAGCTACTCCGTTGTTCTCTTTCTTCTTTTTGCCGTAAGCCATTGACTTGTTTTCGTTTCCAACTCAGCCACTGTATTCAGTTCCCTTGGAAGGGCGAATGTCGAGTACTCTCTTCAGAGCTTGGAAAGTCCACATTGTGGTCTTTTTCACATTCTGCTAACATACCCTTTATCACCTCCTTACTCATCTTACAATATCTTTCGCGTCGCACATTTGTCTAATTGCGTTGTTTGGGATTCTGTCTGGCTATAATACCTTCGCAAATATTTTTTTCTACATTGAAAGTAAACAAAAATGTGCAGGCATGCAAATTTTGAAAATTTATTAATTACTTGAAAGGAGCATTATAGTGAGAGGAAGGAAGATGGTGAACATGCAGAAGAAGGAACGATATGGAAGAGGCAGTAGCAATGCATTGATGCTAAAGACGATTCAGATAAGGAAGAGAAACTTGATATAGAAGTGTTAAAAGGGAAGAAGAAAACTACACTGCCGTACTTCTTTTTTTTTTCTCTTGTCGTAAACCATTGGCTTTATTTGTTTCTAAATTAGTGTGTTCAGTTTCCTTCGAAGGCTGGTACCCAGCAGTGTTAAACGGAAAGAAGAAGGCTACACCGCTGTTCTCTTTCTTCCCCTCTTCTCAAGCCATTTGCTTGTTTTCGTTTAGAACTCAGCCATATTTTTACTCATTCTGATAGCATGCTCATTCCACCTTCTTCATCACCTCTTTACCCAGCTTACAATGCTTTGCGTGTCGCACATTTGTCTAATTTCGCTGTTTAGGATTCTGTCTGGCTATAATACCTTCTCAAATATTATTTTCTACATTGATAGTAAACAGAAATGTGCCGGCAAGCAAATTTTGGAAATTTATGAGATCCTTAGAAGCATTACAGTGAGAGGAAGGAAGAAGGTGAACGTGTAGAAGAAGATATAATATGGTAGTAGCAATGTAGAAATATCTCAGAATGATCTAAGTGAGGACGGGAAAATTGATGTAGGTGTTAAACAGTAAGAAAAAAGCTACACAGCTGTACTTTTTCTTCTTCTTCTTCCTTTTGCCATTAGTTTGTATTTGTTTTCAACTAGGCCACTGTGTTAAGTTTCCACTCTCTCCAAAGTTTTGGAGGTTTACATGGCAGTCTTTATCACCACTCTGGTAACGTGTTGTTCTATTCTTTTCGTCTCCTTCTTATCCACCTTACAATATCTTGCGTATTAGATATTTGTCCTATTTCTTTGTTTGTGATTTTGCCTATACTATCAATTAAATAATATGGTAATAAGTAGAAAACACCCAGAAATAAAAATACCGATATGATGGTAAGACTTGACAAGTGCAGCATTAACACTCTAATAAATATTTCAGCTAGCTAGAAAATCTCACATATATTTTCTACATTAAAGGTAAGTAAAAATTGGCATACAATCAAATTTTGAAAATTCAATCATAACTTGATAGTGGCATTGCAGTGAGAGTAAGGAAGATAAACATGCAGAAGAAGAAATAATATGAAAGAGGTAGTAGCAATGTATGAATGCCTAAGAATGACTTAAGTAAGAATGAGAAAGTGTAAAGAGAAGAAATAATATGGAAGAGGCAGTAGCAATGCATTGATGTTTAAGACGATTCAGATAAGGATGAGAAACTTGATATAGAAATATTAAACGAAAAGAAGAAAACTACACTGCTGTACTTCTTCTTTCTCTTGCCTTAAACCATTGGCCTTGTTTGTTTCTAAATTAGTCACCGTGTTCAGTTTCCTTCGAAGGCTGATACCCAGCAGTGTTAAACGGAAAGTAGAAAGCTACACAGCTGTTCTCTTTCTTCTCTTTTTCTCAAGCCATTTGCTTGCTTTCGTTTCCAACTCAGCCATCTTTTTCACTAATTCTGATAACGTGCTCGTTCCATTTTCTTCATCCGCTCATTACCCAGCTTACAATGATTTGCGTGTTGGACAAATGTGCGTCCAATTTCGCTGTTTAGGATTCTGTCTAGCTATAACACCTTCTCAAATATTATTTTCGACATTGATAGTAAACAGAAAGAAACACAAAAACTTTGAAAATTTATTAATTACTTGAAAGGAGCATTACAGTGAGAGGAAGGAAGATGGTGAACATGTAGAAGAAGATATAGGGAAAATGGGAAAATTGATGCAGAAGTGTTAAACAGTAAGAAAAAAGCTACACAGCTGTACTTTTTCTTCTTCTTCCTTTTGCCATTAGTTTGTATTTGTTTTCAACTAGGCCACTGCGTTCAGTTTCCTTAGAAGGTTGATGTCCAACACTCTCTCCAAAGCTTTGGAGGTTTACATGGCAGTCTTTATCACCACTCTGGTAACGTGTTTGTTCTATCCTTTTCGTTTCCTTCTTATCCACCTTACAATATCTTGCGTATTAGATATTTGTCCTATTTCTTTGTTTGGGATTTTGCCTATACTATCAATTAAATAATATGGTAATGAGTAGAAAACACCCAGAAATATAATAAAAAAATACCGATATGATGGTAAGACTTGACAAGTGCAGCATTAATACTCTAATAAATATTTCAGCTAGCTAGGAAACCTCACATATTTTTTCTACATTAAACGTAAGCAAAAATTGGCATACAATCAAATTTTGAAAATTCAATCATAACTTGATAGTGGTATTGCAGTGAGAGTAAGGAAGATAAACATGCAGAAGAAGAAATAATATGAAAGAAGTAGTAGCAATGTATGAATGCCTAAGAATGACCTAAGTAAGAATGAGAAAGTGTAAAGAAAAGGAAGAAAGCTACACAGCTGTACTTTTCTTCTTCCTCCTTTTGCCGTAAGCCATTGGCTTGTTTTTGTTTCTAACTCAGCCATTATGTTTAGTTTTCCTGGGAGGTTAATGTCCAGCACTCTCCCTAGAACTTTGAAGATCTACAGGGAGGTTTTTATCACCAAATCTGCAAACATTTTCGTCTCATCCTCTTAATTTTCTTCTTATACATACCTAACATTATCCTACGTGTCACATATTAGTCTAATTTTATTATTTGAGATTGTGTCAACTTTGTTAATTAAATGATACGGTAATGAGTAAAAAACAGGCGAAAATACTGATAAGATAAGGTAGTAATACCTAAGAAGAAATAACAATGTATAAATGACTAAGATCGATCTGGGTAAGAATGAGAAATTGATTTCGAAGTGTTAAACAGAGAGAGATAAATACACGCCTGTACTAATAATAAAATTATAAAGGGAAAAAAGTTGTAAGTATTGTGTTAGCTCTTCGAATAATGCTGCACACAAATTTCTCACAAGTCCCACCCTATCACGCATCAGCAGTTGCAAGCCTCCTTGATCCCAATACGAATTTTTAAATGCAACATGTGGTATATGTAGACAAATAATTGCTTTTTGTTTTACTCTATTTTTACTTTCAAAGCGAGTGCACCTTGCCCTTCCTTGTAACGTACAACACCCACTACGACTGTATTTAACCCTAACATTGTTTCAAGAAACGATACGCACCTGCTGCGGGGGCCCAAGCCGTTTTTGGCGGCCCCTTCTCACAGAGAGGCCGAGAAGTCGCCTGGGCCACCGGACTTTTTCATCCTTTACAACGTATGATTAAAGTAACACATGGTTTTTTTAACCCTCAGATTTAAATACCTATAATTTTTAGGCTCGTTGATTTGATTTTTTCATTCATTTTTTCTTTATTGAGCCATTTGGCGGAAGGGTTAACGCCACACCTCTGTCTTGGCCGTAGCGAAAGTTCGTCTTGCAACTATATGCGATGTGTATTCATGTTAATTCCGAGCAACATAAAAAATCGTCGTCGAAATTTAATACGAAGGGCTGCGTAATTCCGTTTGTAAATTTTTCCAGGCCCATAAACAACGCGGAGGAAATAGATAAATTTAACTCGATCGAAGCGTGTTGTATGTAAATTACCACGTGCTGAACAAACCAACAAAATAAATTCACCGTCTTGAGAAAGGGTTGAGCGGAAAAAATCGGACGCACGTTGGAACCGACTCCCATCAAACAGATGCTTCGAAAAGAGAGAGAGCGCCGGCGATAGGCACATGGGCGTCGGTGCGATTTTTAATTATGGTCAATTCCTCTTAATAAAGCTAATGGCTCGCCCAAATTAAAAACTGCCGGATTTCACGACCAATTTAAGAGAAATAATGAAATGAAACTTTTAATCGGGCATTCTTTCGAACTGTGACATATTTTTAATAAAAGAGTTATTACTTTTATCGGCGGAATATTGATGAGGGAGGGTGCGGAATCTGCTTGGGGCGGCTTCTTGGACGAATTTTCGTTTCAAGGAGCTTCCGAATCGAATCCGTCTGAGTGTATGCACATGGTCAAGCGGTAACCCTTAAATTAAAACGAGCATCTGCTTACGCAGGGTCAGCGAAAAAAAGAAAGTAAATTGAATGGCTCAGCGCCTACTGCATATCGAATGTGAAAATTAGTTTTTATTGTGGCATCATTCATGTTATTAACTAGACATGTGTACTACTTTAATGACGACATGGGCACTAACGCCTAATTTTCTAATGCAGAGGCGCACGTCCTCTTGATTAAGCACGTCGTAAACGATCCCATATTTCATTAACTTCCGCGCTTTGTTTTTGTCTTATTTTATATAAAGTTTATTTGGGCTTTGCATGTGAAAAATATTGCAAACTTGCAACCAAGCGCCAAGTACATAGGAAAACATTTGATATTCGAATCTTTAGGCCAATGACCATTTAGCAAATAATTCTATATAATTAAATATTCGATATCTACTTAATGAGCCTAACGAACAACTAATAAATTTTAATTGCCTTAAACCGAGAATCGACGATATTTGCATCAAAATTAGGTTATTGAAGTATAAGTAGTTCAAATTGAACACTAGTATTCAATAGAAACCTGATTTTTTTGTGTATTTGAACTACAAGTATAGTTATATGTTCTTTGAACTACTTAGCTACTTAACAGATCGACAATATTGATCAAATTATTGGGTTAAGTTTTATTTTTCGAGTACGAATATTTGAAATTTCAATAATCTGGAAATTAAAAGCATTTTTAGGTACATGAATTACGTTTGCGTACTAATTATAGGCTATAGGATATACCATATATACCATAATTGATCAAGTAATGCATCTAGTTGCATATTTGAAGCACAAGTACGTAGTAAATTGGTGATTCTAATACAAAGTAGGTTAATGGAATTTATTATTCTTCTGGCCATTGCAACTACAAATCATAATTAGAGATTATTTTAATAATTAAATCAATTGATTATAAATGCAAATTATAATTAAACGAGCCGTTCGAAACCAGCATATTTTTAACGCGATTACATGCGTTATCTGGACATCGTAACTACAAATAGTAATTCGATATTATTCAATCTAACCAATGACTTTATTGTTGCATAATTTGAATATTCGATACTTAAACCGTTGGAGTATAATCAAATGAGCCATTCGAATCAATCATATTCTTAGCGCGATTACATGCTTTACATAGATCTTGAAACTACAAATTGTAATGAAAGATTATTTAATATAACCAAACAACTTGATTATTACAAGAATTGTATTAATCAATCATTAAATTGTTTGACTAAAATGCAGATTACGTATCATTAAGCAAGCCGTTAGGAACAAATATATTCAAAACGCGAATATAAAACATTGGAATTACGAATTGTAATTAAAAATTATTTGATCTAACGACATAACTTCATTAATGCACAAATTTGATTAATCATCTTTAAATCGTTAGAGTATCAATGCAGATTATAATTAAATAATCCAAGCGAAGCAACCATATTCTTAACGCGATTATAGACTTTATCTGAACATTGGAACTACAAATGTTAATTAAAAATGGTTTTATCTACACAAACGAATTGATTATTGCACGAAATTTATTGCCAGATATTTAAATCAATTGATTATACATGTAGATCCTAATTATAATTGCCATTCCAAGCAACCACTTGATTATTGTATGAGTTTGATTACTTCATACTTAAATCGTTGGATTATAGATGCAGATTACAATCAAATAAACTCTTCGAAACAGCCATATCCTTAACGCGATTACATGTTTTATCTATTCATTGAAGCTACTAATAGTAGTTCCATATTATTCAATCTAACCGAATTAGTTAAGTAGTGCACGAATAGATTACTCGATTTGTAAATAATCTGATTTTCAATTCAGATTATAATTAAACGACTCATTCGAAACAACCATATTCTTAACGTGATTATACGTTTTATGTGAACATTAGAACTACAAATTGTAATTAAGGATTATTTGAGCTAACCAAACAACTTGCTTATTGCAAGAATTTGACTGCTCAATCTTTAAATCATTTGATTATAAATGCAGATTACATATAATTGAGCCATTTGAAACAAATATTCTAAACGCCAATAAAGGCTTTGTGCAAACATTGGAAATACAAGTTGTAATTAAAGATTATTTGATCTAACCAAACAACTTAATTATGGCACGAATTTGATTACCCAATGTTTAAATCATTCGTTTATAAATGCTTATTATGATTAAACGAGCTAATCGAACCAATTATATTGTTATGGACATTATCTGGACATTGGAACTAGAAGTTGTATTTAAAAATGATTTTATATAACTAAACGGCTTGTATATTGCACGAATTTGATTACTAGATTATTTATGAAGATCGTAATTAAATCAGCCATTTGATGCAATCATATTCTTAACGCGATTACATGCTTTATGTGGACATCGCAACTACAAATAGTAATTCAAAATTATTTAACTTAATCAAACGACTTGATTTTGCATGATTTTAAATAGTCGATACTTAAAGCGTTTGATTATAAGTGCAGATCATAGTTAAATCAGCCATTGGAAGCAACAATATTTTTAATGCAATTACATGCTTTACCTGGATAAATAATAATACGATATTATTCAATCTAACCAAACGACTTTATTATTAAAATCGTTGGCTTAAATTCAGATTAAAATCAAATGGGTCATTCGAATCAACCATATGTTTAGAGCGATTACATGCTTTATCTAGACACACATTCAAACTACAAATAGTAATTCGATATTATTCAAGCTAACCGAACGGGTTCAGTATTACACGAATATGGTTACTCAATCTTTAAATCGTTAGATTATAAATGCAGATTATAATTAAACGAAACAAGAGAAACAACCATGCGATTATAGACTTTATCTGAACATTGGAACTACAAATCTTATTAAAAAATGGTTTTATCTAACCAAACGACTTGATGATTGCACGAATTTGATTGTTAGATATTTAAATCAGTTGATTATACATGCAGATCATAATTAAATTTGCCATTCGAAGCAACCATATCCTAACGCGATTACATGCTTTACCTGGACATTGAAACTACAAATAGTAATTCGATATTATTCAATCCAACCAAACGACTTGAATATTGCTTGAATAATTGAACGAGCTATTCGAATCAACCACATTCTTAACGAGATTACGTGCTTTATCTGGACATTGGAACTACAAATGGTAATTCGATATTATTCAATCTAACCAAGCGACCTTATTATTGCTTGAATTTGATTACTCGACACTCGATAATCGTTAGATTATAGATGCAGATTATAATTAAACGAGCCATTCGAAACAACCGCATTTTAAACGCGATTACATTCTTTATTTGGATATTGGAACTACAGATAGTGCTTTTTCTGGAGCTGCAAATAGTAATTTGAGATTGCTTGATCTAGGAAGTTGCTCAATTATGAACGACTTGATTATTGTATGGATATTATTATTCGATCCTTAAATCATTTGATTACAAATGCATATTATTTTGAGAACAACAAGCGATTACTTGTTCCTTCTGGACATATAAACTACAAATAGTAATTAGAGAGTATTTGATCTAATCAGTGTCTCAATTAGCAACGACTTGATTATTGCATGGTTATGATCATTCCATACCTACTTATACCATTGGTTATAAATGTTAATTACAATTTAATCGCTATGGGCAGCAACCATATCCTTACAGCGATTACTTCTGGACATAGGAGGTACAAATAGTAATTAGAGACTATCTGATCTAATCAGTTTCTCAATTAGCAACAACTAGATTATTGCAGAGATATTATTCCTTGATACTTAAATTATTTGATTATAAATGTAATATTCTTAAAGCAATTACTTGTTTATTCTGAACATAGGAACTACAAACAGTAGTTAGATGTTATTTGAACCAATAAATTGATTATTGCATCGATTTGATTAGTCGATACTTAAAATCTTTTGCTTACAAAGGTGGAATATAATTAAATAATCAATTCAAAACAATCATGTTCGTATAGCGGCACTTGCATTTTCTGAACATTTGAACTACAAAATATATCTCATTAGTTATTGAATTTTCAACGGCTTGATTATTGCATGGTTTTGATTATGCGATACTTAAATCAGTTGCTTATAAATGTAGATTATAATTAAATCAGCTATTCGAAACAAGAACATCTTTAACTTGATTACATGCTTTATCTCGAGATTGGAACTACAAATGTTTGATCTAATTCTTTACTCAATTTCCAGTGGTATCATTATTTGGTATTTACATCACTAGGTTAGAAATTTGATTATAAAAAATCTGGTGTGATACACTCACACAACTTCCTTTTACAGTGATCTTATAATTAGTCAAAAATTTCATTTTTAATTTTTAACCATTTGTTAAAAATTTTCAAAAATTACAAATTCTACAAAAACGGTACAAAATCGAGTGTTAGTTGAAGAGACAAATTTTCTCTAGAATTTTAAGGTGAATTCAAAAATGTAATAATATACCGGGTGTTTTATTTAAAATAGGAGTTAATAAAAAAAATAGAAAAAAAAACAAAAGAAACCCACTTTAGAAGTATTCAACTGGAAAATCACCTATCTCACATCAATACACATTAAAAATGTAAGAAAAATGTAAAATTTAAAAAAAATCGTTAGAGCCGTTTTTGAAAAAATCGAAAAAAACTGAAAAATCACAAGAGTAAACACCTACTTCCGGTTATGCGATTTTCTTCAAAAGCTTGCTGTCTCATCTACATAGTACACAAAACTTATATATGAAGTTTCAATGCCATACCTCTTTTCGTTTTTGAGATATTCTGTTCACAGACACACAGACACACAGACAGACACACAGACAGACAGACAGACAGACCAATGAAAAAAAATATGTTTTTTGGGATCAGGGGACTCTAAAACGTGAAGATCTGTTGAAAACTCAATTTCGAATTTTTGGGGTGAATCCAATACTTCCTTTATAGTAGTAAAAGGAAGTAATAACATCTTTATAGTGATTACTTGCTTCGTCTGGATATTGGAGCTACAAACAGTAATTAGCGATTATTTCATCTAAACTGTTGTTCAATTTTCAATGGATTGATTATCGCATTGGATTGATTGCTTGATACTGAAATCTCTATATTATAAATGTGATTATAATTAATTCAGCTATTTCTAGCAACCATGGCATTAAAGCTATTATATGCTTTTTATGAAACCTGAAACTGCAAACGGTGATTAGGAATTAGTTGATTTAATCAGTTGCTCAGTTTTCCGTGATTTTATTACGGCATGGATTTCATTGCTCGATATCTAAGTAATTTCATTATAGATGTGGATTATAATCCATTATTATTAAAGCGATTACTTGCTTTTTCTGGAGCTACAAATAGTAATCTAAGATTGTTTGATCTAGGCAGTTGCTCAATTATAAACGACTTGATTATTGCATGGATCCTTACATTATTTGATTATAAATGCGGATTATATTGAAAACAACCATATCCTTAAAGCGATTACTTGTTTCTTCTTCTGGACATATAAGCTAGAAATTTTAATTAGGGAGTATCTGATCTAATCAGTTTCTCAAGTAGCAGCGACTAAATTATTGTACGGATATGATTCCTCGATACTTAAAATATTTGATTATAAATGTGGGTTATAATTAAATAGCCATTGAAAAGAACCATATTTTTAAAGAGATTATTTGAGCCAATCAATTGCTCAATTAGCAACGACTTGATTATTGCGTGGACTTGATTTAGTCGATACTTGGATCATTTGCTTAGAAAGGTGGAATATAATTAAATCATCAATTTAAAACAATTATCTTCTTACAGCACTGCTTGATTTGTCTGGACATTTGAACTATAAAAAGTATCTCATCAGTTGTTGAATTTTCGACGGCTTGATTGTTGCGTTGATTTAATTATTCGATACTTAAATCAGTTGCTTATAAATGTAGATTATAAATAAATCAGCCATAAACCACCATATTCTTACAATGATTACTTGTTTCTTCTGGGCATAAGAACTACAAATAGTAAATAGAAATTATTCGATCTAATCAACTGCTCCACCTTCAGCGACTTGATTATAGCACTCGATACTTAATCCATTTGATTGTAAATGGGGATTACATTTCTTTATGTATTTGAAGCGCGTGTACTATTTGATCGACTTGATTACTCTGCATTTAAATCATATGTTAAGTGGATCATCAACAAAAACTAGAAACAATCCATACTACCTCCATAGTATAAAAATCGGAAAGGTCGTGAATTGAGCTACACAGATTGTGCAATTATTAACTGAATGTGACTTAGATTACGAGAACGATACGTATATGTCTAGCAAACTTAATATACAGGGTAGAAAAGATATTTGTATGCAATCAAATACTTGAAAACTGGCAATTCTTGCAATCGCTTTTCCCCGAATGCTGCGAAGCGCTGTAAAACTGCATGGTAAAAATGTACTACTAAAGTGACGGAATTAACTAAAAATCCTTTCAGAAACCATCGCAACTGCGGAAGGATTTGTAGCTAATTCTGTCGGGCCTAAATATTGAAGTATTTTTCCCATTTAGTTAATCAATCGAAGAAATCCGGAAAAAAGTCGAAAAATACGCGTGCATCGGGTATGTATTAACTTAGTGTACTAATAAGGCTATGGTTTTTTCTACTTTTGGTTGTTTTAGTAAAGATGCGTTTTTTGCGTTCCTTGGTTGTTTTAAAAGCTACATCAACAGAGAGCTGTGTTTATTTACATTAATAGGCTATTCAAAATACAGGAAATTACAGTCGCATGCTTGGTTATTCGTTATTCCAATTTCACTCCACTTTTTGTTCGGTTTTTGTTTTAACAATTGCCATATCACAGCTTTAGGAAATTTCGTGGTATTTCGCCAAGGCCAGAAAATTAATTAGAAGCTGGCCAACTGCGGATGCAATCAAATATAAACCCCGAAAGCGATTGGTCGAATTGCAAAAATGCGACTAGCTAACGGTTAGGGAGGGGGGTTAAGGGATACTGAAGTCGTGTGGAAAATAAAGCTGTAATTTTACTATTAGTAAACGCATTTTTCAGCTGTTAACTGAAGACTTTTCTTAATTATTAGCATTCAACTGTATACTGTATAAAGCATTAAATGCGTTTTAATGTGTGCATATAAACCAATATTTTTATAATACGTAATGGACGTTGTATTTAAATTCAGCTATGAAATTTACTAAAGACAGTTGAAGCGATTCGGAAATCCTAACCTACAAATTATGTTGAAATTTGTCTGTTATAGCAAACTAGTAATTGTAAGAGTTGTGAAGAAATTGTTCATTTTAAAGAATTTGTCGCACTTTAAATAGAAAAATACTTTAAATAGAGGTATTCGAAAACTTTTCTTTACGTGCTATAAAATTGCAACGTGTCAAGTACTAGGAAGGGAAAAGCTAGATCAGAATTTTAGGGTTTTCGAATCCGAGGGTGAAGGGCGACTTGGCCAGGATCCCGTCTGACGAAAGTTTTCTTTCCAGGCGAACGCCCTTACAAATGCCACCTCCCGGAGTGCGGCCGAGCCTTCATCCAGCTCTCCAACTTGCAGCAGCACCTCAGGAACCACGACGCGCAAGTGGAGAGGTCGAAGAACAGGCCCTTCCACTGCAACATCTGCGGCAAGGGCTTCGCCACCGAGTCGAGCCTGCGGACGCACACCTCCAAAGTAAGCCATGTATGTAAAACACAAGTTTTTTATTTTGGGTACTTTTAAGTTGGTGTTGGGTTGAGTTTATTGGGTGGTGTACAGCGACGTACGGATGGAACTTATCGTTTCCAGCACACGTTTTCTTGTTTGGAATTTTGTTACTGGCCTTTTGTTTGGTGTGTTGTGCGTCCAAATTGGTGACTAAATTGCTCACGATGCACCATCCAAAGCATTCACTTAGTCTTTAGTTGAGTTATTGTTAATTCAAACACGACCAGCAGTTATCGTACGCTTTGTTTGCTATGATTTTGATATGTTTCTGGTTTCTTTGGTTAGTGCTCGTAGTTATGCGTAGAATTGTGTCTGGTGGCTGCTGCAATGCAGTGCTGTGGAACACCGTTCTGCTGAAACTAATATGTTGTGGTTGCCATTTACCCACGTTTAATTTTGTTTAAACGAGTATAATTAATAATTTTACATTTGCCTGTAAAACTTGAAGGCTAAATGCTTCTATTTATATGGAAATTTTGATTCCCTGCAATATTAAAAATGCATATTTCTAATTCGTCTAATACTCAAAAATTAATTTCTAGAAAGATTAGAATTATTTGGAATATTAAGTAAAGTGACAGAATTGAGCAATGCAACTTTAACTCGTTTACTGATTTAGTTGCAAATTTTTATAGTTAAGAAAACAAGGGTGTCGTTGGGGTCACACCTTAAATGAAGTGGCGAGTGGGTGTGGAGTGGGTAAGCTGTTGGCGCGCCAAAAAAACTTTGTTATGCAGAGATGTCTGACGCCCCAAACTTCCCAAAAAAACTTCGAGACCTTTCTAAATAATGTGTCAAGCTGGTTAAGATTAGTTGATGCATAAGATAACCTACATTTATACCAAAAAATTATCTTAAACAAACTGTAAAATGAGGATTATGCTAAGTTAAAAAATGAAAAAATGATCTTGGGCAAGATGGCAATGATACGTCACCTTTGATATCATGATATCACTTCAACATGATACACGATGCTTCCAGCTTTTATATCTTTGATGCATGATGTAAGACACAAATGTATCTCGGATATATGTATCAGAGGTACTGCCCGACTCTGAATGTTCTGATGTGTAGAACCAACGATAACTAATTAAATTAAATTAAACAAGTTATTAATTTAATGTAACATTATAAAGTCAAGAAAAAAATAATATTTTCGTGGTACAACCAAATAATTTTGAAATTAAAAAAAGTGTGCTGAAAATTCCATGGCATACTGGATGTTTGCAAATGGATACATTTTTCAATCACTTTAACTTTGTTTAATTAATTTATTATTCAACGTAGAAGCAAAGTGCAAAGAAGAAAGTTTGAGATAATTTGATCCTAAAAAAATATTTGGCTTGCTTTTCAAGTATTTTTAAAATCTAAACCACAATTCAGTGGTTTTTACCCATTTCTCCATGGCCTCTCTGAGAGTATAGGTACCCCATTAGGGTAGTCCCTCAAAAACTTATTGATTATCATTCAGACTCTATGTCTAGGCATAGTAGACGGCATCTTATTGTAGCTACTCACACAACATATTTTTTATGTTATTATGAAGCTTTCTGTGGCTTCTTTAAGAGTTCAGGTGGTCCCATTTCCTCAAATGTTCCCAGTATCCCCCAAAAATCATGACACCCTTAAGCATGTTATTTTTCTGTGTCTAGTTATATAAAGTTTTTAGTGAATATTGGAATCTACGGAAAACAAGTGAAGTGCTAGAAAACAATTACTGAAAATGAAGAAGTTCTAGGTTACAAACAGAGGCCACTTGATAAAGCAACTGTCAAGTCTGAACAATTTACAAAAGGCTTCTTCTTTTTTTACTCAAAGTAGTTTTGAAGAATCTCTAGGTGTGTTTTGACTATCGGCAATTAAAGTGAGGTTGAAAATAATGATTTTCAGATCGTTCAAACTTTTTACATTTAGAAATATATCTAATGTTAATGTGCGATGTAATTGCAGTTCGTGGGACTACAAAGGGGTACACTTTATTCTTCCTACCTGCTGTAAAATTGCTTCTGCTGCTTCGAGTCGTTACCCCCTCCTGTTTTCCTTAAATTTGGCATTATTTCGTACATTCTGCTCATCGTTTCGGTCCTAAAGAGACGTACAGCTTTCAAGTATTATTTGGTGCAATTGATTTGCAATTCCAACATTCTCGTTGTGGAAATTATCCTTTAATACAGTCGCACCATTATCTTATTCTTATTTTGCCCAGAATCCATGGCTAGTTTTATGTCGTCCTTCCATTTAGTCCTTGGTCGATTAATTCACCTTCTTTTCGTTGTTGGAAACACAGGTGCATTTTATATTACCATACCATATGCGTTGGTTGGTTATATGGTTTTAGTTCTATGTTCATTCTTCTCTGATTTTGTCTGTTCCCAATATTCAAGTGTCACGGCTTCCATTAAGTTTTGGTCGGTCACTTTGTCGTCATGTTTTCCTGGAAATCGGGTGCTACTTTTTTATGGCAATTTTTCTTCTTTCAATCATTTTAGATGACAATACCATTTACAGTAACAATTACTTTGTTTTAATGATTAATTTTTTGGTTAACTTTTTCTCTCATCTCTTCTGTTTTTGCGCGAACTTCAGAAATGACGCTTTTTACTTAGTTCTTGGTCGGTCACTTCGTCGTCATGTCTTCTTGAAATCCAGTTGCAACACTTTTGTGTCAATTTTTCTTTTCTGATTCATTTCATATGACCGTACTATAGCAGTTGGTCTGTTTTAGTTCCATACTCACTTTCCTCTAATTTTCTTTGTTCCTGAACGATCTTTAAGAGTGACGCCTTCCGGTTTGTTCTTTCTTGATCACTTCGTCGTCATGTCTTCTTGGAATCCAGTTGCAGAACTTTGGTGGTTATCTTTATTTTCTCATTTATTTCATATAACCGTAACATTTACAGTAATAGTTACTTTGTTTTAGCTTTAGGTTAATTTTTTCTATAATTTCTTCTGTTCTTGCTCTGATGTTTCTGTTCCCAACCTTCTGTTAAGTGTTGGACTGTCATTTTGTCGTCATGTCTTCTTGGAATACAGTTGCAGCACTTTTGGGTCAATATTTCTTTTCTGATTCATTTTATATAGCCATACCATAGCAGTTGGTTGGTTTTATTGTTGTAGTCCCATGTTTATTTTTCTTCTGTTCTTACACGATTTTCAAGAGTGACACCTTCCATTTGGGTTTTCATGATCACTTCGTAGTTCTGTCTTCTTGGAACACAGTTGTAACACTATATTGGCAGCTGTTTTTTTTGTTTTAGGTCTTTATTTATTCTGCTTCTGATATTTTCTGTTCTTACACTACCTTCAAGAGTGACATCTTTCATTTAGGTATAGTCGATCACTTCGTAGTCGTGTCTTCTTGGAATTTAGCTGTAACACTTTTGTAGTACCCCTTGTTCTCTTATTCATTGTATATGACCGCAGTATACTAGTTGGTGTGTGGTATTGTGACAGTTCCATGTTGAATTTTCCTTTGATTTCTTCTATTCTTACAGAATCTTCATAAGTGATACCTTCTATTAAGCTCTGGTCGGTCCATATCATAGCAGTTGGTTTGTTCTATTGTTTTAGTTCCATGTTTATTTGATTTATTCCTTTGTTCACAATCTTGACGACTGACACCTTCCATTAAGTTTTGGTCGGTCACTTCGTCGTCGCGTCTTCTTGGAATCCACTTGAAACACCTTTGTGGTAATACTAATTTTCTCATTCATATCATATGACCGTACCACAGCAGTTGGTTGGTTTTTAGTTCGATGTTTATTTTTCCTCGTATTTTTTTCTATTCTTTCGCGATATTCAAAAGTGAAACCTTCCGTTTGGTTCTTGGTCGATCACTTGGTCATGGTATTTTCTTGAAATCCACTTTGGTGGTAGTAACCCTTCTTCTCTCGTTCATTTTACATGATCGTACCATAGTGACTCTTGCATCAAGACCGGCAACTATTGCTAAATATTAAACAACAACAAATATTTAGGGCACATATTCCGCAATACCAAATATGACCTCCTAAAACTAATAATGAAAGGCAAAATCCAAAGGCGACGTCGTATGGGGGGAAGAAAATGCTTCTGGCTAAAAACATCGGGGATTGGAGTGGCCTGAATGCTCATTCCTTATTTACAGCAGCAAAAGACCGAACAGGGTTTGCTATGATTGTTTACAACCATCATTAAATGAAGATGGAACCTTAAGAAGAAGAAGAAAAAGAAGAAGACGTACCATAGCAGTCCGTGTATTTTATTGTTTTAGTTCCATGTTTATTTTTTTTAAATTTATTTTGTTCATAATCTTGAAGGGTGACACCTTCGTCGTCGCGTCTTCTTGGAATCCACTTGAAATACCTTTGTGGTAATATTCATTCTCTGATTTATTTCATATGACCGTACCATAGCAGTTGGTGGGTTCTATTGTTTTTCGTTCCATGTTTATTTTTCATCGTATATTTTTCCATTCTTACGCGATATTCAAAAGTGAAACCTTCCGTTTGGTTCTTGGTCAATCACTTGTTCATAGTAATGTCTTGAAATCCAGGTGCAACACTTTGGTGGTAACACTTTTTTTCTCATCTTTCATCAAGACCGGCAACTATTGCTAAATATTACAAAGAAAAACGTCATATTTAGAACACATTGTCACAATACCACATATGACCTAAGACTAATAATGGAAGGCAAAATCGAGAAGCGACGTGGTTTGGGGAGAAAAAATGCACCTAGCTGAAGAAACATCAGGGATTAGACTAGCCTGAATGCTCATTCCTTATTTACAGCAGCAAAAGACCGAACAGGGTTTGCCATGATTGTTTCCAACCATCATTAAATGGAGATGGAATCTTAAGAAGAAGAAATACCACAGCAGTCGGTGTATTCTATTGTTTTAGTTGTTTATTTTCGTCGCGTCTTCTTGGAATCCACTTGAAATATCTTTGTGGTGATATTTAATCTCTCATTCATTTCATATGACCGTACCATAGCAGTTGGTTGGCTCTATTGTTTTTAGTTCTGTGTTTATTTTTGTCTATTCTTGCGCGATATTCAAGAGTGAAACCTTCCATTTCGTTCTTGGTAGATCACTTCGTCGTGGTATTTTCTTGAAATCCAGTTACAACACTTTGGTGTTAACGCTTCTTCTCTTATTCATTTTATATGATCGTACCATAGCGACGTTTGTATCAAGGCCGGCAACTATTGCTAAACATTAAAAAAAGAAAAACATCATATTTAGAACACATTTTCACAATACCAAATATGACCTAAAATTAATAATGGAAGACAAAATCGAGCGGCGACGAGGTATAGGACTCAAAAAGATCAGGGATTGGACTGGCCTGAATGCTAATTCCTTATTTAGGGCAGCAAAAGACCGAAAAGGGTTTGCCATGATTGTTTCCTTCATTAAATGGAGACGGAACCTTAAGAAGAAGAAGAAGTACCATAGCAGTCGGCTTAATCTATTGTTTTAGTTCAATGTTCATTTTGTTCTACTTTCTTCTGTTCTTACACGATTTTCAAGAGTAACACCCCTATTTCGTATCTTTATCATCTCTTGCATCTTTTACTGTCAGTATATCACCGATACATAAGTTGCTCAAATCTGCAAACAATAGTGAGTAATGTTTTCTACAACAGTAAAAGTGTCTCTGTTATAGTTTCTGTGATGAAGCAAATCCTGATTGAATTAGATATTAGCAGATATTTTAAATGGCGTATAACAAACGCTGCTAGATAAAATATAAATCCCCTGTAATTAAAAATTCGATAACAGCAATTTTCCAATAAAAAACGTAAGAATAATTCTGGGGAATTAAGAGCTGAAAGAAATAGTCGCTGTCGATAAAATCGGCCGGAAAAATGCGGCTGATGAAAAATTTTAAATATTTCAGTGGGATCGGTGTCATTATGCATAATTTTCCGTCAGCAGCAATGCCATCAATTCCGCCCAAATGTTCTGGTTCACGCATTTATATGACATAATTCCACACATTTAAAACAATTCCGCGGGCCTATAAAAATGTCGGCACCGTGTAATCATATCCGGCATCTCATCTACAAATTCTTAAATAAATATGTGGCTTAGGGGGCTTACACGAAGGGTTAAGGCGCGTATTTTATCGGCGCATTTAAGAAATAATTGGAGATTAGCAAAGATTTTTCACCACCTGGTCCTCGCGCGAAAAATTTCCTGCACGAGAAACGGCAATATCCGCTAATGGCACCGAAACGCTCCAAGTTGCGGAAAAGAAATTGGCCATCTCAACAACCATAACATAAATATTCCATACTTTGATTAATAAAATCATGCGTGCATAAAACACATTAAAAATCGTTGCATGCTTGGATACATTCAGTTTTAACCCTTTGTGATAGTCGCGGCCCTTATCGCTGGTGCGCGCACCGCCCCCGCTTTGATTTCCGCGCAGCCCCAGCCCGGTGGCAGCTTGCCGCTTCGCAGAAATGGAGGCGGCTAATATTTTATTTTGAGACAATGGCAATATAGTTTTCTTTAATTTATTTCAAAAATAAAATATGTAGGAATAAATTTCCTCTTACAGGCATAAAAGGCATAAGTTTGAGTGTAAAAACTAGGAAATTTATGCCGCAATTAACATGTACATCGCTGCGCCGCAATATTATAAATATTTGCGCCCCTATTTTTAGCGCTCCGCTTCGACGAGCCATTTTTGCGCCCATTTTTCCCTCTGAGCTCGTTATCGCACGTGGGAACCGCCACCTGGCGCACCTATAGAAAGAATTAGATTAAAAATACTTGAAGTAGAAATTATCTTATTCTTCTTATAAATTTGACTGTCAAATGGTAGATTGCGGCATAAATCAAAAGTTTCCGGAAAAATCGCGCGGCAGGCACGCGAATCCTGTTTTTCTCCCAGCTTAATTGTTTATTAGGCTTGTATCAAAAACGCCACGACGATTCGAGTTACTAACATACATTTTATACAAGAGGGAAGTACTTAAAAACCCCAGTGTACAGAACAATAATTTTTAATTTATCCCCCTCGGTGTTCGTTGTGCCTTTTTCTATAGTCAAGCACGTAACAGATCCGACGAAGATGACCCGCCGGCGGTCATCGCGAGCGACAAGGACGCCGCATGCGGCTTGTACTCGATTGTTTCTAGTTTTTTATTCACCCCTTTCTTCGATTATGACTCATCATATATAGGTCAAACTTACCCCTTCATTTTTCTGTCATCATTCATGATCATTTGCCTTTGATGGTGCAGCTCGCCTGAAAGGCTGCAACGCAGGCGACGATTTTCGACGGTTAATAACGAAATGCCCGTTTGAATTAAACACAATTAAGAAACAAATGAATCGGAATTAGGAAATACAACTTTTTTAAGTGTTTAAATGCTATCGTTTGGTTCACTTCCACCCTCAGATACCTTTTTAAATTTTATGTTGGGCAAAATGTCAACGAGGCGTCGACAGGCTGGTTTTAAGCAACCCGCGACACTAAACTGTGCCTTATTTCTTTGCGATTTGCGAATTATAAATTATAGTTGCACAGGCTTGCAGGCTATAAAAATGCACAAGCAACGTTTTTTAGTTAATTCAAATAACTCGAGCCGTTTTTGAGATATTCAACGTCAAACATAAAAAATAGCTATGGAATTTGTAGTTGTTTTCCATACAGCTCAATAGAGCCCTGATGCTGGCCCTACGTTACGATATTCAGCATTGTTTGTCTATAACATAAACTGTTTAAGAATAATTTAGAGAAACTCAAACTGGTTTTAAGGAAAAATTAAACAGCAGCATTGTATTTTGAGTAAAGATAAAAATTTCCTTTTTTTATTAATGTAATATTAATATGGTCACATATTTGTTACATTATTTCTCATCTCGTCTCGCATAGATAACGCTCGATACCAAAAAGCTTTTTGAAATATCTATAACGTACACACATAAGGAAGAAGATTAAGCCAAGAATTAAATCTTACAAACAACTATAATTACTGTACATACACTGTGTTGAACATGTGGCAAATGTTGAAATGCTGAAAAATGTCAAAATTACAGTTACACTTCTTTATCCGCCTTACATTTAATAATAATCGCGGCAAGACCGACTTTGTTTACATTTCCGGCGATTAAGGCGTATAATATCAGAGCAGTTAGCTTTAAAATATTCAAGCAGCTCGTCCTTACCGCCTAATTTCAGCGGCGCGATCGCGATTGCAATCCCATAATTTGCCTAATAAATGCGATCGGATCGGCGCCATAATTCAAACGCGAAACAGCGGCGCATCGGCCATCCAGCAACAATCTTGGCCGTTGCAACAATGAGGAGCAGTTCACAGGTAATTTGCCGCACATAATAAACTTTATCTCCGGATCTTTCAGCTTATTTGTTCTGGTTATTACAACTCCTCCCTTGAAATGCCCGACAAATGGGCTGCATTTTTTATGTGTAATTTTTTCGCTCACGCGATCGCGGCACGCCCACTTCCTTCACAAAAAAACCGCATAGGGGAGACAGAAAAAAACGGCGACACCCTCTTTAACCACCCTGCGGCCGCGTGTGTGATTATTTGCCCGCGCGCAACTTTGCTTTCGATGGGAGGTTTTTGGAAACGAATTCGGCTTTGCAATTTCGAAAGCGTTAGAAAATGGTGTGATCCAAGAAATAATAAAAGAAAAATGTCGTCGGAATGATTATATCTACAGTAAAACCCAATTTTTGTCTATTAAATACGTCATCTATTATCTATCCACCAAACTTGTGTACTTTCAAGGCCAAACTATTATAAATATTCCTGAGTGTACTTGGAAATGATGCTCTTTTTTGGACTGTACCTTGTATGTAGTGACAAAAATAGTTATATTTAAAGTGAGGTTAAGCTACTATAATCACATGCTAAAAAAGATATTGCTTTCGTTGGCCGAATTTAACCATTGCAATTAGGGCCAGAGTTAAGTATAAAATTATTGAAATGACATCAGTTTGACTTAAGCAGCTTTCATAAAGTCAATCAAAAAACGAATTCTATCTATATTTTTAGATTTATGCCTGCCAAAATGAGAAAGCGAAAGTTGCAAGAATATTCTAAACAGGATGAGCCCAACCTGACAGCAAGTTCTTTGGATAGATAATACTATAGAAACCGCATATCGCCAACTATATTATAAAACAAAAGAACAGCGACTGATATTGGTGTGATGCGTAATTGCGTATGTCTAGCCCTAAGCTGCGATATTTCTTTTTCTCCTAGTATACACTTGCCGTTTCGAATTAAAACAAAATAGTACTATAATAAAATAACGTGTTGCCTATGTTTATCACCAAGCTGCGACGTTACTTTTGCTTTCTAGTCTAAGTATATTTTGTCTGTAAATATTCAAATAGACCCCTGATAAAACTTAAAATATGTATGAAAACAAAAAAAGAATCGACGAAATTGCCTGTTGCCTATGTTTATCACCAAGCTAGGACGGTGCTTTTGCATTCCAGTATATTTTGTCTGTAAATATTGAAGTAGGACCTTGATAAAATTCAAAATGCGCTTGGAAATAAACAGCATCGATGAAATTGCCTATTGCCTATGTTTATCACCAAGCTGCGACGTTACTTTTGCTTTCTAGTCTAAACATATTTTGTCTGTAAATATTCAAATAGAGCCCCGATAAAACTTAAAATATGCATGAAAACAAAACTGAATCGACGAAATTGCCTGTTGCCTATGTTTATCACCAAGCTAGGACGTTGCTTTTGCATTCTAGTATATTTTGTTTGTAGATATTGAAGTAGAACCTTGATAAAACTCAAAATGCGTTTGGAAATAAACAACATCGATGAATTGCCTGTTGCCTATGTTTATCACCAAGCTGTGACGTTACTTTTGCTTTCTGGTCTAAACATATTTTGTCTGTAAATATTCAAATAGAGCCCTGATAAAACTTAAAATATGCATGAAAACAAAACAGAATCGACGAAATTGCCTGTTGCCTATGTTTATCACCAACCTACGACGTTGCTTTTGCATTCTAGTATATTTTGTCTGTAAATATTGAAGTAGGACCTTAAAAAAACTCAAAATGCGCTTGGAAATAAACAGCATCGATGAAATTGCCTGTTGCCTATGTTTATCACCAAGATACGACGTTGCTTTTGCATTCTAGTATATTTTGTCTGCAAATGTTGAAGTAGGACCTTAAAAAAACTCAAAATGCGCTTGGAAATAAACAGCATCGACGAAATTGCCTGTTGCCTATGTTTATCACCAACCTACGACGTTGCTTTTGCATTCTAGTATATTTTGTCTGTAATTATTGACGTAGGACCTTGATAAAACTCAAAATGCGCTTGGAAATAAACATCATCGATGAAATTGACTGTTGCCTATGTTTATCACCAAGCTGCGACGTTACTTTTGCTTTTTAGTTTATTTTGTCTGTAGGTAAATATTGAAGTAGGACCTTGATAAAACTAAAAATGCGCTTGGAAATAAACAGCATCGACGAAAATGCCTGTTGCCTATGTTTATCACCAACCTACAACGTTGCGTTTGCGTTCTAGTGTATTTTGTCTGCCTCTGATATCATCGTCCTCCATTGATTGTTTTCTATCCATTGCTGCATGGACTAGTACCTCGTGGACCTGGCTACCAGTAATCTCTTTTATTATATCATTCCATCGTCGTGGAGAACGGACTCTGGAGCGTTTTCCGCTGACTTTTCCTTCTACCATTAGAAGCTCTAGATCTGAGCTGCGTCGTGTTACATGCCCGAAGTATGAAAGAATTCGTTGGTGAATTATATCGTGAATTCGTTTCTGGACACCTAATTCTTCTTAAATGGAAATAAACAGCATCGACGAAATTGCC
This sequence comes from Agriotes lineatus, assembly GCA_940337035.1. Classification (NCBI taxonomy): domain Eukaryota; kingdom Metazoa; phylum Arthropoda; class Insecta; order Coleoptera; family Elateridae; genus Agriotes; species Agriotes lineatus. The sequence goes on along the minus strand of OW679203.1, from coordinate 44,388,369 downwards.
TGTTGCCTATGTTTAGCACCAAGCTGCGACGTTACTTTTGCTTTTTAGTTTATTTGGTCTGTAAATATTGAAGTAGGACCTTGATAAAACTCAAAATGAGCTTGGAAATAAACAGCATCGACGAAATTGCCTGTTGCCTATGTTTATCACCAAGCTACGACGTTGCCTTTGCATTCTAGTATATTTTGTCTGTAAATGTTGAAGTAGGACCTTGATAAAACTCAAAATGCGCTTGGAAACAAACAGCATCGACGAAATTGCCTGTTGCCTATGTTTATCACCAAGATACGACGTTGCTTTTGCATTCTAGTATATTTTGTCTGCAAATGTTGAAGTAGGACCTTAAAAAAACTCAAAATGCGCTTGGAAATAAACAGCATCGACGAAATTGCCTGTTGCCTATGTTTATCACCAACCTACGACGTTGCTTTTGCATTCTAGTATATTTTGTCTGTAATTATTGACGTAGGACCTTGATAAAACTCAAAATGCGCTTGGAAATAAACATCATCGATGAAATTGACTGTTGCCTATGTTTATCACCAAGCTGCGACGTTACTTTTGCTTTTTAGTTTATTTTGTCTGTAGGTAAATATTGAAGTAGGACCTTGATAAAACTAAAAATGCGCTTGGAAATAAACAGCATCGACGAAAATGCCTGTTGCCTATGTTTATCACCAACCTACAACGTTGCGTTTGCGTTCTAGTGTATTTTGTCTGCCTCTGATATCATCGTCCTCCATTGATTGTTTTCTATCCATTGCTGCATGGACTAGTACCTCGTGGACCTGGCTACCAGTAATCTCTTTTATTATATCATTCCATCGTCGTGGAGAACGGACTCTGGAGCGTTTTCCGCTGACTTTTCCTTCTACCATTAGAAGCTCTAGATCTGAGCTGCGTCGTGTTACATGCCCGAAGTATGAAAGAATTCGTTGGTGAATTATATCGTGAATTCGTTTCTGGACACCTAATTCTTCTTAAATGGAAATAAACAGCATCGACGAAATTGCCTGTTGCCTATGTTTAGCACCAAGCTGCGACGTTACTTTTGCTTTTTAGTTTATTTGGTCTGTAAATATTGAAGTAGGACCTTGATAAAACTCAAAATGAGCTTGGAAATAAACAGCATCGACGAAATTGCCTGTTGCCTATGTTTATCACCAAGCTAGGACGTTGCTTTTGCATTCTAGTATATTTTGTTTGTAGATATTGAAGTAGAACCTTGATAAAACTCAAAATGCGTTTGGAAATAAACAACATCGATGAATTGCCTGTTGCCTATGTTTATCACCAAGCTGTGACGTTACTTTTGCTTTCTGGTCTAAACATATTTTGTCTGTAAATATTCAAATAGAGCCCTGATAAAACTTAAAATATGCATGAAAACAAAACAGAATCGACGAAATTGCCTGTTGCCTATGTTTATCACCAACCTACGACGTTGCTTTTGCATTCTAGTATATTTTGTCTGTAAATATTGAAGTAGGACCTTAAAAAAACTCAAAATGCGCTTGGAAATAAACAGCATCGATGAAATTGCCTGTTGCCTATGTTTATCACCAAGATACGACGTTGCTTTTGCATTCTAGTATATTTTGTCTGCAAATGTTGAAGTAGGACCTTAAAAAAACTCAAAATGCGCTTGGAAATAAACAGCATCGACGAAATTGCCTGTTGCCTATGTTTATCACCAACCTACGACGTTGCTTTTGCATTCTAGTATATTTTGTCTGTAATTATTGACGTAGGACCTTGATAAAACTCAAAATGCGCTTGGAAATAAACATCATCGATGAAATTGACTGTTGCCTATGTTTATCACCAAGCTGCGACGTTACTTTTGCTTTTTAGTTTATTTTGTCTGTAGGTAAATATTGAAGTAGGACCTTGATAAAACTAAAAATGCGCTTGGAAATAAACAGCATCGACGAAAATGCCTGTTGCCTATGTTTATCACCAACCTACAACGTTGCGTTTGCGTTCTAGTGTATTTTGTCTGCCTCTGATATCATCGTCCTCCATTGATTGTTTTCTATCCATTGCTGCATGGACTAGTACCTCGTGGACCTGGCTACCAGTAATCTCTTTTATTATATCATTCCATCGTCGTGGAGAACGGACTCTGGAGCGTTTTCCGCTGACTTTTCCTTCTACCATTAGAAGCTCTAGATCTGAGCTGCGTCGTGTTACATGCCCGAAGTATGAAAGAATTCGTTGGTGAATTATATCGTGAATTCGTTTCTGGACACCTAATTCTTCTTAAATGGAAATAAACAGCATCGACGAAATTGCCTGTTGCCTATGTTTAGCACCAAGCTGCGACGTTACTTTTGCTTTTTAGTTTATTTGGTCTGTAAATATTGAAGTAGGACCTTGATAAAACTCAAAATGAGCTTGGAAATAAACAGCATCGACGAAATTGCCTGTTGCCTATGTTTATCACCAAGCTACGACGTTGCCTTTGCATTCTAGTATATTTTGTCTGTAAATGTTGAAGTAGGACCTTGATAAAACTCAAAATGCGCTTGGAAACAAACAGCATCGACGAAATTGCCTGTTGCCTATGTTTATCACCAAGATACGACGTTGCTTTTGCATTCTAGTATATTTTGTCTGCAAATGTTGAAGTAGGACCTTAAAAAAACTCAAAATGCGCTTGGAAATAAACAGCATCGACGAAATTGCCTGTTGCCTATGTTTATCACCAACCTACGACGTTGCTTTTGCATTCTAGTATATTTTGTCTGTAATTATTGACGTAGGACCTTGATAAAACTCAAAATGCGCTTGGAAATAAACATCATCGATGAAATTGACTGTTGCCTATGTTTATCACCAAGCTGCGACGTTACTTTTGCTTTTTAGTTTATTTTGTCTGTAGGTAAATATTGAAGTAGGACCTTGATAAAACTAAAAATGCGCTTGGAAATAAACAGCATCGACGAAAATGCCTGTTGCCTATGTTTATCACCAACCTACAACGTTGCGTTTGCGTTCTAGTGTATTTTGTCTGCCTCTGATATCATCGTCCTCCATTGATTGTTTTCTATCCATTGCTGCATGGACTAGTACCTCGTGGACCTGGCTACCAGTAATCTCTTTTATTATATCATTCCATCGTCGTGGAGAACGGACTCTGGAGCGTTTTCCGCTGACTTTTCCTTCTACCATTAGAAGCTCTAGATCTGAGCTGCGTCGTGTTACATGCCCGAAGTATGAAAGAATTCGTTGGTGAATTATATCGTGAATTCGTTTCTGGACACCTAATTCTTCTTAAATGGAAATAAACAGCATCGACGAAATTGCCTGTTGCCTATGTTTAGCACCAAGCTGCGACGTTACTTTTGCTTTTTAGTTTATTTGGTCTGTAAATATTGAAGTAGGACCTTGATAAAACTCAAAATGAGCTTGGAAATAAACAGCATCGACGAAATTGCCTGTTGCCTATGTTTATCACCAAGCTAGGACGTTGCTTTTGCATTCTAGTATATTTTGTTTGTAGATATTGAAGTAGAACCTTGATAAAACTCAAAATGCGTTTGGAAATAAACAACATCGATGAATTGCCTGTTGCCTATGTTTATCACCAAGCTGTGACGTTACTTTTGCTTTCTGGTCTAAACATATTTTGTCTGTAAATATTCAAATAGAGCCCTGATAAAACTTAAAATATGCATGAAAACAAAACAGAATCGACGAAATTGCCTGTTGCCTATGTTTATCACCAACCTACGACGTTGCTTTTGCATTCTAGTATATTTTGTCTGTAAATATTGAAGTAGGACCTTAAAAAAACTCAAAATGCGCTTGGAAATAAACAGCATCGATGAAATTGCCTGTTGCCTATGTTTATCACCAAGATACGACGTTGCTTTTGCATTCTAGTATATTTTGTCTGCAAATGTTGAAGTAGGACCTTAAAAAAACTCAAAATGCGCTTGGAAATAAACAGCATCGACGAAATTGCCTGTTGCCTATGTTTATCACCAACCTACGACGTTGCTTTTGCATTCTAGTATATTTTGTCTGTAATTATTGACGTAGGACCTTGATAAAACTCAAAATGCGCTTGGAAATAAACATCATCGATGAAATTGACTGTTGCCTATGTTTATCACCAAGCTGCGACGTTACTTTTGCTTTTTAGTTTATTTTGTCTGTAGGTAAATATTGAAGTAGGACCTTGATAAAACTAAAAATGCGCTTGGAAATAAACAGCATCGACGAAAATGCCTGTTGCCTATGTTTATCACCAACCTACAACGTTGCGTTTGCGTTCTAGTGTATTTTGTCTGCCTCTGATATCATCGTCCTCCATTGATTGTTTTCTATCCATTGCTGCATGGACTAGTACCTCGTGGACCTGGCTACCAGTAATCTCTTTTATTATATCATTCCATCGTCGTGGAGAACGGACTCTGGAGCGTTTTCCGCTGACTTTTCCTTCTACCATTAGAAGCTCTAGATCTGAGCTGCGTCGTGTTACATGCCCGAAGTATGAAAGAATTCGTTGGTGAATTATATCGTGAATTCGTTTCTGGACACCTAATTCTTCTTAAATGGAAATAAACAGCATCGACGAAATTGCCTGTTGCCTATGTTTAGCACCAAGCTGCGACGTTACTTTTGCTTTTTAGTTTATTTGGTCTGTAAATATTGAAGTAGGACCTTGATAAAACTCAAAATGAGCTTGGAAATAAACAGCATCGACGAAATTGCCTGTTGCCTATGTTTATCACCAAGCTACGACGTTGCCTTTGCATTCTAGTATATTTTGTCTGTAAATGTTGAAGTAGGACCTTGATAAAACTCAAAATGCGCTTGGAAACAAACAGCATCGACGAAATTGCCTGTTGCCTATGTTTATCACCAAGATACGACGTTGCTTTTGCATTCTAGTATATTTTGTCTGCAAATGTTGAAGTAGGACCTTAAAAAAACTCAAAATGCGCTTGGAAATAAACAGCATCGACGAAATTGCCTGTTGCCTATGTTTATCACCAACCTACGACGTTGCTTTTGCATTCTAGTATATTTTGTCTGTAATTATTGACGTAGGACCTTGATAAAACTCAAAATGCGCTTGGAAATAAACATCATCGATGAAATTGACTGTTGCCTATGTTTATCACCAAGCTGCGACGTTACTTTTGCTTTTTAGTTTATTTTGTCTGTAGGTAAATATTGAAGTAGGACCTTGATAAAACTAAAAATGCGCTTGGAAATAAACAGCATCGACGAAAATGCCTGTTGCCTATGTTTATCACCAACCTACAACGTTGCGTTTGCGTTCTAGTGTATTTTGTCTGCCTCTGATATCATCGTCCTCCATTGATTGTTTTCTATCCATTGCTGCATGGACTAGTACCTCGTGGACCTGGCTACCAGTAATCTCTTTTATTATATCATTCCATCGTCGTGGAGAACGGACTCTGGAGCGTTTTCCGCTGACTTTTCCTTCTACCATTAGAAGCTCTAGATCTGAGCTGCGTCGTGTTACATGCCCGAAGTATGAAAGAATTCGTTGGTGAATTATATCGTGAATTCGTTTCTGGACACCTAATTCTTCTTAAATGGAAATAAACAGCATCGACGAAATTGCCTGTTGCCTATGTTTAGCACCAAGCTGCGACGTTACTTTTGCTTTTTAGTTTATTTGGTCTGTAAATATTGAAGTAGGACCTTGATAAAACTCAAAATGAGCTTGGAAATAAACAGCATCGACGAAATTGCCTGTTGCCTATGTTTATCACCAAGCTACGACGTTGCCTTTGCATTCTAGTATATTTTGTCTGTAAATGTTGAAGTAGGACCTTGATAAAACTCAAAATGCGCTTGGAAACAAACAGCATCGACGAAATTGCCTGTTGCCTATGTTTAGCACCAAGCTGCGACGTTACTTTTGCTTTTTAGTTTATTTTGTCTGTAAATATTGAAGTAGGACCTTGATAAAACTCAAAATGCGCTTGGAAATAAACAGCATCGACGAAATTGCCTGTTGCCTATGTTTATCACCAACCTACAACGTTGCGTTTGCGTTCTAGTGTATTTTGTCTGCCTCTGATATCATCGTCCTCCATTGATTGTTTTCTATCCATTGCTGCATGGACTAGTACCTCGTGGACCTGGCTACCAGTAATCTCTTTTATTATATCATTCCATCGTCGTGGAGAACGGACTCTGGAGCGTTTTCCGCTGACTTTTCCTTCTACCATTAGAAGCTCTAGATCTGAGCTGCGTCGTGTTACATGCCCGAAGTATGAAAGAATTCGTTGGTGAATTATATCGTGAATTCGTTTCTGGACACCTAATTCTTCTTAAATGGAAATAAACAGCATCGACGAAATTGCCTGTTGCCTATGTTTATCACCAAGCTACGACGTTGCTTTTGCATTCTAGTATATTTTGTCTGTAAATGGTGAAGTAGGACCTTGATAAAACTCAAAATGCGCTTGGAAATAAACAGCATCGATGAAATTGCCTGTTGCCTATGTTTATCGCCAAGCTGCGATGTTACTTTTGCTTTTTAGTTTATTTTGTCTGTAAATATTGAAGTAGGACCTTGAAAAAACTCAAAATGCACTTGGAAATAAACAGCATCGATGAAATTGCCTGTTGCCTATGTTTATCACAAAGCTACGACGTTGCTTTTGCCTTCTAGTATATTTTGTCTGTAAATATTGAAGTAGCACCTTGATAAAACTCAAAATACGCTTGGAAATAAACAGCATCGATGAAATTGCCTGTTGCATATTTTTATCACCAAACGGTGATTTTACTTTTGCTTTTTACTTTATTTTGTCTGTAAATATTGAAATAGGGCCTTAATAAAAGTGATAAAGCTCAAAATATGCATGGAAACAAAGCAGCATCGATGAAATTGCCTGTTGCCTATGTTTATCACCAAGCTACGACGTTGCTTTTGCGTTCTAGTACATTTTGTCTGTGAATATTGAAATAGGACATGGATAAAACTCAACTTTAGTATGGAAACAAAACAGCAACGAAAGAATTGCGTATTGCCTATATTTATGAACAAGCTGCGACGTTACTTTCGCCTTTTATTTCACAATATGTCCTATTGAAGTAGGGCCTGGACAAAATTAAAAATTAGTATTAAACTAAAACAATAGCGATGAAATTGCGTGTTGTCTATGTTGATCACTTAAGTGCGACATTACGTTTGTCTGTTAGTATACACTCAGTTTAGAATTAAAACGAAACAGTAACGGTCGCATTACACGTTGCCTACGTTTATCACCCAGCTGCGACGTTAATTTTGGCGTTTTAGTATATTTTGTTTGTAAATACTGAAATAGGACATGGACAACACTCCAAATAAGTTTAAAAAACAGCAATGATGGCATTGCGTGTTGCTTATGTTAGTCAAAAAATTGCGACTTTACTTTTACCTTTTAGTACAATTGAAGTAGGTCCTGGTCAAAAGTCAAAATGAGTATTCAAATTTAAAAATTCTGGTGGAATTGCGTGTTGCATTACTGTTAAGAGACAACAGTAATGGCACACTTAGTTTAAAATCAAAACAAAACAGTAACCATAACATTGCACGTTGCCTATCTTTATCACCAATCTGCTAGGTTACTTTTGCGGTTTAGTATATTTTGTCTGAAATAGAACCTGGACAAAGCTTAAAATAAATATAGAAACAAACCAGCAACTATGAAATTGCATGTGCCCTATCCCTGTGTTTGTCAACAAGCTGTGTCTAGTTTTTCCTTTTAGTACACAATCTGTATGTAAATATTGAAGTAGGACCTGAACAAAATTAAAAATAGGTATTAAAATAAAACAATAGCAAATGAATTTGGTGTTGCCTATGGTGCTCACCCAGCATTACTATTGTTTCGTACAGTGTACACTTAGTTTAGAATTAAAACGAAATAGTAACGATAACACTGCAGGTTGCCTATGTTTATTACCACCAAGTTGCGACCTTGCTTTTGCCTTCTAGTACAGTTTTGTCTGTAAATATTGAAATAGGGCCTGGATAAAACTCAAAATATGTATGAAAAAAAAAACAGCAGCGATGAAATTACGTGTTGCTTATTATTATCAACAAGCTGCGACTTTACTTCTGCCTTTTAGTACACAATCTGTACGTAACTATTGAAGTAGGTTCTGGACAAAATTAAAAATAAGTATTAAAATAAAACAATAGCCATGGAATTGCGTGTTGCCTATGTTGTTGATTACTCAATGCGCCATTACTCTTGTCTCTTAGTATGCACTTAGCTTGGAATTAAAATGAAGCAGTAAAGTTAACATTGCACGTTGTCTATGTTTATCAACAAGCTGATACGTTGCTGTTGCCTTTTAGTATTTATTTTGTCTGCACATTTGAAGTCGTTTTGAACAAAATTTAAACAGTTATTAAAATAAAACAAAAGTAATAGAATTGCATGTTGCCTATGTTTATCACAATACTGCGACATTAATTTTGCTTCGTACTATACACGTGGTTTAGAATTAATGAAAAACAATAAAAACAAAATTGTGTCGACTAGGTTTAACTCCGAGTTGTGACGATACTTTTGTTTTTTAGTATACATTTTGCCTGGATATATTGAAGTAGAGCATACAAACATTAAAAAACACAGAGAGTGAGATGTTATTTATGTTTTATTACACCATTATCTAGAAATATTAAAGTAGGACCCTAACACAAACTCCAAATGGAATTAAAACCAGAGAGCAACGATTGAATTACGCGTTGCCTATGTTTGCGTCTTGGCTTCATCATGATATTTGCTCTCTATGATGCATGTTTCCTGAATATATTGAAGTAGGACCTGTACAAAACTCGAAATTGAACTAAAACAATCAACAACTGGATTACTGTTGCTCATATGTTTGCGTCTCTATCCTTCATCATGATTTTTGCTTTCTAGTATGCATTTTTGAATATACTGAAAAAATGCAAAAAATTAAAGGGAGAAAACGGTCAAAACTTCATTCGCCTTTTAGTATATCATTATGTAGAAATATTAAAGTAGGGTCTGAATAAAAACGCGAAATGGAATAAAAACAAAAGAAGAACGACTGAATGCCATGTTGCCTATGTTTGGCTCTTGGCTTTATTATGAGTTTTACTTTCTACTATGCACTTTAACTGGATATATTGAAGTGGGGACTGCAAACATTTAAAAAAGCAACGATTGGAGTGTTATTCACCTTGGAGTATACCATTGCGTAGAAATATTGAAGTAGGACCTGAACAAAACTCGCAATAGAACTAAAACAAACAACGACTGAATTACTGTTGCCTATGTTTGCCCCTAGCCTTCATCGTGATTTTTTCTTTCTAGTATGCAGTTTGCCTGAATATACTGAAGCCGCTCCTGCAAAATTCAAAGGGAGAAAACTGTTGAAACTTTATTCGCCTTTCAGTATATTATTATTAAAGCTGATAATTATATGCACTCAAATGTACGAAAATATGCGCATATATATGCATAAATTTGGTTGACTATATGCACCCAAAGTTACAATATATGCACAAAATATGCTCTAATTTTTTTTGAAAATACGTAGAAGTATTCTAAATAATGTAAAAAATTTAATTATTTTGTCTGAGTGTAATTATTTCTCTATTTATATTCAAAGACGTCATTCATTTTAACTTTTGACTATATAAACATGGATTGTCAATGCCAAATTAAAGTTGCAAGCCAACATAAAAATGAGATTTCTCCTAACTCCACCAGACTATTATTCACCCACCATTCGGAAGTTTGACTTTTGAAATGGATTCTATGTTGGCTGATTCCTTATACATTGCTTTTATGGGAAAAGTGTGAGTTGCTGGCAGTTCATGTTGATATAGTCAAAGATTTTAACAGGGACTTCCCCTTTCCGCTGCTTATTTTGATACGCGCACTACACTCTAGCGGCAGAAAGTGAAAGTATATATCTCAGTCGCACACAAAAATTTTATTAATAAATTTAATAAAATTGTAAATTTTACAAAAAAATCTCAAAAAGTTACAAATACATTACAAATTATTGCTAAATATAACCAAATATGCAAAATCCAGAAAGTATGCTCAAAAACGTATAAATATGAAAAATATGCAAAATGAAACTTGGCTTAAATGATTTGTTTTCACATAATTAGTATACATATGTAAAAAGTTTCGCCGGCATATCAGTTATAGAAAATATGCATTTGCCATATAATATCAGCTTTAATTATTATGTTGGAATATTGAAGTAGGGCCTGAATAGAAACTCGAAATGGAATTAAAACAAAAGACTAACGAATGAATTACGTGTTGCCTATGTTTGACTCTTGGCTTTATTATGTGTTTTACTTTCTAGTATAAACTTTTCTGGATATATTGAAGTAGGACCTGGAATTTGTTGTGTCATTCATCTTGTAGTATTCTATTATTTAAAAATATTGAAGTAGGACCTGCGCAAAACTCGAAATAGAACTAAACTGAAACCACAATGATTAAATTACCGTTGTCCATGTTGGCGCGATCAGGATTTTCACTTTTTGATATGCAATTTTTCTGCATATATTAAGGTAGGACCTGCATAAAAATGAAAATAAGACCACGATTTGAAGGTCGTTCATAGTATACCATTATGTAGAAATATTGAAGTCGGATCTTCACAAAATTTGAAATCAAATTAAAACAAAACAAACATGATTGAGTTACGTGTTGCATATAAGGGACATTTAGATTTATCGCGTTGTTCGCTTTTTACTTTGCATTTTGCTTGAATTTATTGAAGTAGGACCTGAACAAACACTTGAAATGGGATTAAAATAAAAGAATTACGTGTTGCCTACGCTCGCCCCTCGGCTGCGAGATGACTTTCGCCTTCTAGTATGCATTTTGCTCGGATATATTGAAGTAGGACCTGCATAAAACAACAATTGACATGTCACTCGCGTTTGAGTATATTATTATGTAGAAATATCGAAGTAAACCCTGCACAAAACTCGAAATAGAACTCAAACGAAATAACAACGACTAATTCAGTTGCCTATGTTTGACCCTTGCCTTCATCAACATTTTTGCTTCTTAGTATGTATTTTGCCTGGATATACTGATGTAGGACCTGAAGAACAATTAAAATAAGAACGGTTGGCTTGCCAATGGCGTTTTGGTTTACCATTATTGGTCCCGGGCGGTGTAGCTTGAACAATCGTCCACGTACGATCAGTAGAGTTAAGCAACGCTCTTTCTGGTCATAACTTGAATGGGAGTTCCACTGCTGCATCTCTCGGCGCCTCGTGGTACGGCTGCCACGGAAATAGTTGGTTCCGGATGTCATAATAACATCATGACAGTCGTTACTGGGGTTGAAAGTCTCCATAAAATGTACAGCGACGCCTATTATTGGCCTAACGGCTGTTGGCTGGGTACCAAAAATAAAATAAAATAAAATTATGTAGACATATTAAAGTGGCATCGGAACAAAACTTGAAATAAAACTAAAACAAAATAAAAACGATTGAATTACGCGTTGCCTAGGTTTGTCCATTGGTGTAATCATGATTTTCATATTCTGGTATGCATTTAAATGGATTTAATGAAGTAGGACTTGGATGAATAATAAAATAAGAGGATTTTCAATCGTTTTTTGGTGGAATTAAAACGAAAGAAGTACTGCCTATGTTCGCCCCTGGGTTGCAAGATGATTTTCGCCTCTAGGATGTCTGCACATATTAAATTAGAACATTCATAAAAATTAAATTGAAATGTAATTACAAGACTTCGTACAGTTTGAAATTTATTTTTTTTAAGTTACTATGTTTATAATGTCAATAGTTCATGTATACTGCATTTTTAATAGTAACCAAGATTTCAAACTCTCAAAGCGTTCACTTAGAATTGTTGAAGGCCTAATGTTACGTCGGTGTTGTCAGAGATACTTCCTTACAATAAACACGGGTATCTATCAAATTGTCTTGTTTATGTGTAGATTAGTATTATTGCAGTGTTTAATACATCTGTTCAGAAGCATTACATTTTATTAATCACCTTCCATAGTCCGTAAGAATTATTTATTGTCGGTAATATGTCATTGTTATTTGGTGCCTTTACAAAGATAGCATTTTTTTTTTGAGAAAATTGATAAGTTAGAACTGACTTTCAATATTGAACAAATTGGAAAAAAAATATGATCCAACATGTTTTGTTTGTCAATTTACATAATATGAGCTCGTTGCTTCTTACTAATCATTCTGAGCGAGTGCATTGTTTATCTGGGCAGCCATGGATTTAGTGAAATCAATTTTGAGCCCAATCAGATTGCTAAAAATGATGAAAAGGCATTTGAATCGTCTTTGCTTTGCCAATGATCGAACGGAAAAGAAAGGAAATACATAAAACCGAGAATTTATTTACTTTGCGAAAATGGCAGGAGCGCTCCCAATCCATTTGCACTGGTTTAAAGATGTCCTGATTAGTTTATAAAAATTAACGGGCTGCTAAAAAGCAATCTGCCGTGTTTTTAATACGTAATCGCCGTAAGAAGTTAAGTACGACGACTGTTTAATTAGTTTCTGTGTCGCAACGCAACGACGAAGAGAGCGTCGAAGTGCTTGTCTTAGCCGTACTCTTAACCCCCGTAATTATCATGCATTCTTTATCATATTTTGAGTTCATTTGCTCGATTTTTTCGCCCGGTTTAGGTGTTTCCCCCACGAGACGCCGCGTGTCTCTCCGGCGCCCTTTCCTCCCGCGGGCGCGAGCGAGAGCCCAGAGGGCTAAAAAGTGCGCTCCTCAAAAAGCTAATTTTGAAATATTTGTGTACACTAAATGTTGCTCTAATTTTGTATGCGCGCTAAGTAGCTGATTTCGCTCGTTCAAATCTAATTCGAGGGCCGGATCGACGAGCGCAGAACAAAAGGACTCGCGGAAAAAATCGCCGTGCAAAATAAAACGTACAGGACTCGCATAAAAGTCCGCTTTAAACCGGTATTTTAATGCAGCGTAGGTTAAGCGCGCAGGACCGGCATGGGATTTTTCCTTGGCGGCCTCTTCGTCAATTTTACTATGGCAATGACGCATCTTCATGCGCGTTTGAAGCGTGCATTTTTTATTTTGCTAAATCGAATCAAACGTAGAGTAATATATTTCTGCTAAAAAAGAATTATATCGAATGGGCTATACCAATCCTCTATATCCAAAAAAAGCTTAAGATAGTGGCCTGCATACATTTAGACACACATGGAAAACTTCTTAATTATCCATTTATCAAAAAATTTGATTCTTGATACAAGTCTCTGCATCTTTTCAAACACAAAATGCGTTTGGCAAAATTTAAATATCTCCTTTCGTATACGGGGGAGGTCCAAAAATATGAATATGGCACAAGTATAAAGTGTCCTTATTTTTCAAAATACACGAAAATGTTATTCAAAGAAGTTGTTTGGAATTGAGCACAAAAAAGTCAGCGTTTTTAGTTTCTATTTACGGAATTTGCTGGTTGCTAAGCGAGCGAAACTCACGTTCGGCAGTACATTCATATTGTAACCGATAATAAGTGACTGTAACTTCGTATTTGATACCTAATTTCGATTCTAAACAACTTTTCCAAATAGCATTTTTGTTTATATTGAAAAATAAGGGTAGTTTATTCTTGGGGCATTTTTATATTTTTGAACCTCCCCCGTACACAAAAGAAGATATTTAAATTCTGGAAAGTGCATTTTGAGTTTGATAAGATGCAGGAACTTTGATCAAGAATAAAATTTTCTGACAAATAAACAATAACTAAGTTTTCAATATGTGTCCAAATTTATGCTCGTCACTGTATAATTATGTGGCACTTGTTTGTTTTTTTTTTTTGTTGGAATAATCGAGAACATGCCGTGTAATGTACAACAACAATTGACGATTGCCCCACATGAATAATAACACAAATATTGACTGGTGGCCTTGACCCGACAAGTTTTAGGCCAAACGCCTCGATAAAGTGCAGCACCCTCCACTTCATGCATTTTGGTTTTCCAGCATCCAGTGAATTTTCAAAAAAGACAGCTTTCCTGTTTCTAAATTTTAGAAACGGCTTGACAGTACCGGCTGGAAACAAGGCCTCAGCTCTCGGGTCTGACGTCATCACAAGAGAGCCGAATTCGCCAATGAGAGCCTCTTCTCGAGGCTGGGGGCGGAGCAAATTCAAATAAAATAAAACCATTGGTCCTCTTGCGCTGACGTCAGGTCGGACAGCTGAGGCACAGTAGCTCACCGTATCTGTCATTCAATTGTTTTTGGCTCCAAAAACGAATATTAAAGCATGCAAAGTAAGAAACTGAAATTAAATAGTTTTCTTTGTTAGTGTTCAATTGTTTGTGTTTAAAATTACTTGTAGATATGTATTACAAAAAGTTAAGAAAAAAATCTGCACCAGAAATTTTTGGCTACTGACAGCGCCGGTCGCGCTTCAATTGTTTCCCACATGTGCGAACCGCGCTATAAATTTAAAAATAAGCCGTCACGGCTTGCCGAGATTAGCGCTTAATTAATTATTTCGCGGGCCAATCGAGCTTATTTTTTAATTTGGAGTAAAGCGGGGGATTTCGGGTAAGTACCGGTCCGCGATGCGCGTTTGTTTACGGTTAGCGGAGGCGCTGGTCCGGCCCTGCCTTCCAAAGTAGTTGGGATAGGTTAGGAAGGTTACAATAAATACCAAGTGAATGAACTTAACCCTTTTTATTTTGAGCTGAGAACCTGTTCGCATCTCTGTCGGACGCAAATGAACCGATCCGCTAGAGAGAATTCGGCGACGCTCGCGCGCCTCTCGTAACCAGGATGTTTCGTTTCTCTGTATGATTACCTGTACAATTCGCGGTAGATACTTTATAATTGCTTCATTTGAAATTTCCAATAAGCGTTAGTTTTATTTATGGTTCTAATGACGTCGTGTGATGCAACGATGAAAAACGGCTGCGGCAATTAAAAACTGACTTCCAGGCGAACACGACGATCCCCGCGCAGGAATGTAAATATCTTGCTTAATTTTCAGAGAAATTTCATGCGATTTTTAAATACCGATTCCTTATTTTTATGGTCTTATTACAGGTTAAGCTCAAAAGCTTAGTCGTAACTCAAAACCGCAGAAAATAATAAATTGTCAACTACTAAGAACTCACGCCCAGGTCTAATAGACAACAATTTTAAATATGCACACATGACAACTTTATAGCTTCATAAATTATTAAAAAAACCCTACGATTATTTTCAGAAATGTATCGAACGTTGTTCTGAAATTTTAAAATAGCAATAGATAACAAACTCCACAAAACATTTGCAAATTTGCGGCTTGTAATAGTTCAACTACTAATTTTTAGGCTTAGATCGTAGACCAGTTTTTGTTTCCAAAAGTGTACGAAAAAAAATTAAGTAAAATTAAATTATAAACCCCGCAATGTTCAAACACCATTATAGCAGCGCCCTATTCAATGGATCATCATTGGTTCAGTGGTAGAATACGCACCTGCCATGCGGGCGGCCCGGGTTCGATTCCCGGCCGATACATCCTTTTCATAATTTATAAACGAATCTCTATTAAATTAGCGAACCGAAGCGTAGCTTGGGTCATTCACTAGTATTACATAAAATTCCAGTCCCAACTTCAAGTTAGAGATCGAAAGTCAACGTTCTACAACCGTTGCCTTTATTTTTTTCCTAATATTAAAGTTATCATTTTTAAAAATTGTAAGTCCTAATGAACAATGGTTGTTTATACACTACATTTATATAGTCTTAGTATGTGGTAGTACCATGCGCTCCATTTTTCATTAATTTATACCGTACAAAGCTTATATTGTTCTTTCTTTTTCTTACGAAGCTTTAATTTCTGCGAGCTGTTAATCCCAATGAGCTATTTTTTTGTAAAGTCTTATACTGACGAAGTGTTGTCGTTCTTTCTGATTTTATGATTTAATTCGCATGAGGTTTCTAGAAATCGGCCTACTCTATATAACTGGGGTTGATTTTGGTCACTCGCCTCTAACAGTCGTATCTTCTAGCAAACAAGTCTTACATATATTTTTGTCTACTACCCAACGGTACTAGAACTTTCAATGCTGCAATTTGTTAAATATTTTACTTAATTTCTAAATTTGTCTTCGACGGTTGCTATATTTTCATAACCGTGGTTTTCGGACCCAATTTTTAAAACTGCTAGGTGGGCCGTCCGCCAGTTGCCAGGTGTGAGGATTGAACCCCTTACCTTCAGCACCGCAGCCGATAATTATTTTTTACTAGTCTATATAGCAGTCTTTGTTTATTCTCGCCATTTAATCACGCGGAAACTTGATATAAGTAACCGCATCTCGTGCAATCCGTATTTTAAATTTTTTACATGTGTTCTGGTAACGCATCTAATGAGTTATGCTTTCTACGGTTCTATTGAAACTAATGTATCTCTTGAAACTAATAGCTTTCACTTGTTATTGTAGTTTTAATACATAAAAATCTAATTTAAGTAATAGTCTCTGTTTTAAAACGCTTACATTTCTCTCTAGTATTATTAAAATGTACACTTCTAACGAGTTAACGTTTGCTACGGACCTGCTGAAATTAATGTATTCCATGTAACTAATAGTTTTCACTTGTTATTGTCGTTTAAGTCATTGAAGTGCTTGCATCGTGTTCTAAATCTCGTGCGTTTCGCTCTAGCATTAATAAAATTGGCATCTTTAACGGGTGATCATTTCTACGGTCCTACTGAAACTAATGTATCTCATGTAAGCAATAGCTTTCGTTTTCTTATTATCCTTTTAATACAAGAAAAACTCATTTAAGTAACTGTCTCTCGTGTTAAAATTGTTGCATTTCTCATTGTCGTTTTAGTACATAGAAATCTCTAAGTAATTGTTTCGAGCTCTTGCATTTCTCTCTAGTATTAATAAAATCCACACTTTGTGTTCGTTTTCTACAGTTCTACTGAAACTAATGTATCTCGTGTAAACAAGAGCTTCCGCTTGTTATTGTGGTTTTAGTGTAAGGAAATATCTATTAAGTAATGGTCTCCCGTTGTAAAATTCTTTCCATTCTCTCGAGTATTAATAAAATTTACACTTTTAACGAGTTATGTTTTTCCTGGTCTTATTGAAACTAATGTATCTAATGTAACTAATAGCCTCCGTTTGTTAGGAAATCTCATTTAGGTAATGGTCTTCCGTTCTTGAGTTCTCTCTAGTTGTAATAAAATTGACACTTCTAACGAACTATGTTTTATACAGTCCTGTTGTAACTAATGAATCTCATGTAATTAATAGCTTCGTTTGTTATTGTCGTCGTAGTACAAGCAAATCTAATTTAAGTATTGGTTTTCCTTTCCAAAATTCTTCCATTTCTTTTTAGTATTTATAAAACTGACACTACGGTTCTACTGAAACTAATGTATCCCATATAACTAATTGCTTTCGGTGGTTATTATCGTTTTAGTGTGAGGAAATCTCATTTATGTAGCGCTGTCCCGTTCTATAGCTCTTGCCTTTTTCATTAGTATCAATAAAACTGACACTACGGTTCTACTGAAACTAATGTATCCCATGTAACTAATTGCTTTCGGTTGTTATTATCATTTTAGTATGAGGATATGTCATTTAAGTAGCGCTGTCCAGTTCTAAAGCTCTTGCATTTCTCATTAGTATCAATAAAACTGACACTACGGTTCTACTGAAACTAATGTATCCTATGTAACTAATTGCTTTTGATTGCCATTATCGTTTTAGTATAAGGATATCTCATTTAAGTAGCGCTGTCACGTTCCAAAGCTCTTGCATTTCTCATTAGTATCAATAAAACTGACACTACGGTTCTACTGAAACTAATGTATCCCATGTAACTAATTGCTTTTGGTTGTTATTATCGTTTTAGTATGAGGATATCTCATTTAAGTAGCGCTGTCACGTTCTAAAGCTCATGCATTTCTCATTAGTATCAATAAAACTGACACTACGGTCCTACTGAAACCAATGTAGCCCATGTAACTAATTGCTTTCGGTTGTTATTATCGTTTTAGTATGAGGAAATCTCATTTAAGTAGCGCTGTCCCGTTCTAAAGCTCTTGCATTTCTCATTAGTATCAATACAACTGATACTACTGTCCTACTGAAACTAATGTATCCCATATAACTAATTGCTTTCGGTTGTTATTATCGTTTTAGTATGAAGAAATCTCATTTAAGTAGCGCTGTCCCATTCTAAAGCTCTTGCATTTCTCATTATCATCAATCAAACTGACACTAAGGTTCTACTGAAACTAATGTATCCCATGTAACTAATTGCTTTTGGTTGTTATTATCGTTTTAGTATGAAGATATTTCATTTAAGTAGCGCTGTCACGTTCTAAAGCTCATGAATTTCTCATTAGTATCTATAAAACTGACACTACGGTCCTACTGAAACTAATGTATCCCATGTAACTAATTGATTTTGGTTGTTATTATCGTTTTAGTATGAGGAAACCTCATTTAAGTAGCGCTGTCCCGTTCACAAGGTCTTGCATTTCTCATTAGTATCAATAAAACTGACACTACGGTCCTACTGAAACTAATGTATCTCATGTAACTAATTGCTTTCGGTTGTTATTATCATTTTAGTATGAGGATATGTCATTTAAGTAGCGCTGTCCCGTTCTATAGCTCTTGCTTTTCTCATTAGTATCAATAAAACTGACACTACTGTCCTACTGAAACTAATGTATTCCATATAACTAATTGCTTTCGGTTGTTATTATCGTTTTAGTATGAAGAAATCTCATTTAAGTAGCGCTGTCCCGTTCTAAAGCTCTTGCATTTCTCATTAGTATCAATAAAACTGACACTACGGTCCTACTGAAACTAATGTATCCCATGTAACTAATTGCTTTCTGTTGTTATTATCATTTTAGTATGAGGAAATCTCATTTAAGTAGCACTGTCCCGTTCTAAAGCTCTTGCATTTCTCGTTAGTATCAATAAAACTGACACTACGGTCCTACTGAAACTAATATATCTCATGTAACTAATTGCTTTAGCTGGTTATTATCGTTAGTAAAAGAAAATCTCATTTAAGTAGCAGCTTCTCGTTCTGAAGCTCTTGTAAAGCTCTAGTATTAATACAATTGGCCCTTCTAACAACTAATATTTTCTATGGTTCTAATGTATTTCATGTAACTTATAACGTTCGCTTGTAATTCTCGCTTTAGTACAAAGCAACCTCATTTAGGTAATGGTCTTTCTTTCTAAAACTCTTGCATTTCTCTCTAGTATTAATAAAATTGACACTTCTAACGAGTTATGTTTTATACAGTCCTGCTGAAACGAATGTATCTCGTGTAATTAATAGCTTCCGCTTGTCATTGTCGTCCTCTATTAGGTAAGTAATGGTTTCCCGTTCTAAAACGTTTGCATATCTCTTTAGTATTAATAAAACTCATACTACGGTCCTACTCAAACTAATGTTATTGTCGTTTTAGTACAAGCTAATGGTCTTCCGTGCTAAAATTCTTGCCATTTCCTCGAGTAATAATAAAACTGACATTTCTAGCAAATTATGTTTCCTCTGGTCCTACTGAAACTAATGTATCTAATGTAACTAATAGCATCCGCTTGTTATTGTCGTTTTAGTACTAACAAATCTTATTTAAGTAATAGTTTTCCGTTCTAAAACTCTCGCATATCTCTTTAGTATTAATAAAACTGTCACTACGGTCCTACTGAAACTATTGTATCTCATGTAACTAATTGCTTTAGCTTGTTTTTGTCGTTTTAGTACAAGAAAATCTCATTTAAGTAGCGGTCTCCCGTTCTAAAGCTCTTGTAAAGCTCTAGTATTAATTCAATTGGCACTTTTAACAAGTAATGTTTTCTACGGTCCTACTGAAACTAATCTAACTAATAGACTTCGTTGGATATCATTGTTATATTACTTTGAAATCGCATGTTTCTCATGCAGTCTGTATTTTAAAATGTTTGAATTTTCTTCTAGTATTAATAAAATTGAGACTTTTAATTAGTTTTATTATCTACTGTCCAGCTGAAACTAATGTATCTCATCTAACTAATAGATTTCTTTTGTTATTGTCGTTTTTATACATGGAAATGTAATTTAATGTAATCCATTTTCGTTTTCTGCGTTCTTATTAAAACTAATTACCTGCGCTTGTTGTTGTCGTTTTAGAAATCTCATTCAAGTAACGGTAATGCAGCATATATTCAAAAATTGTTGAGTTTTTCCTAGTATTAACAAAACTAGCTACTTTTCTGCGGTCCTATGAAACTAATAGCTTAGGTATGATATTGTTGCTTTAAGTAATTTCATTTAAATATCGGCTTTTCGTGTAGTTTATGTCCTAAAACGGTTACATTTCGTACTAGCTTTATTAAAACTGACATTTTTAAAGAATTATGTTTTCTACGGTTCTACTGAGACTAGTACATCTAGTGTAACTAATAGCTTTCGTGTTTGTTATTATAATTGTAGTACATGGAAATCTCATTCAAGTTTCTCTTTTAAACTGGTTTTCCTCCTTGTATTATAAAAAGTTGGATTTCTAATGAGTTACGTTTTCTACGGTCCTATTGTAACTATAGTATTTCTTGTAACCTGTGGTTGTTATTATCGTTTTAGTTAAGGAAGTCTCATCTAAGCATGTTTTTCGTGAAGTCTAGATTGCAAAGCGTTTGCATTTCTTTGTAGTATTACTAAAACTGACTCTTCTAATGAGTTATGTTTTCTACGATCCTTTGGAAACTAATGTAACTCACATAACCGCTTCATATTGTTGTTTTAGTAGCTACATGGAAATGTCATCTATGTAACGATTGCTCTTGCAGTCTATATTCTAAAACGTTTAAAGTTTTTCTAGTATTGATAAAACTAGAACCTCGAATGAGTTACATCTACGGTCCTATTGTAACTAAAGTATCTGGTGTAACTAATAGTTAGCTACGGTTACTTTCCGTTCATTGAAAATGGCAATTTACTTTATGTTCATTCTCATAGCGGTAGGTAGAATAGTGAAGAAGTAAAGGCACATTGGACATTTTGATGGCCTATAATTAAAGAACACGCATAAGAAATAAGAAAATGTTAGAATGGAATGTACTTGGTATGAACTTTTGGATGGGTAAAGGACGTTGATAAAATGTACATTTGTAGTTTAATGTTAAAATATAACTTTTAATAAATTTAATAATGTTAAATCTGTAACAACAACTATTAAATTTTGTAACTAGGCTAGTGCTAGGAGAATAGTAGTGTTAAAAATAACAAAAAAGAATACAAAATTCAAAAGTATTTAAAAAAAAATTGAATAGTTTCCAATTATAGTACAATTTGAAGTAATACACCAAGTAATGGAACGTCAGCATCATAGGATGTAAGGTACATGGTGGACATTGCTGTGGACGGGTTAGTACCAGAGAGATTTTTAACAAGGTTAAACTAAGATTGGGAGTCGTAGATTGGGATTCTAACAAAAATGATCATAAATAAAATAAATTTCATTTAAGAGCTATTGAATTAAATGTTGAGTGAACTGTCAACGTAAACTTTAGATAAAATACATCTACAAAAAGTCTAGAATACCGCTAAATAAGAATAATTAAAAATGCATGTCCCAACTTGAGTAAAGAGTTTCATGTTTAAAAAAATTAAATAAGCTAGTTTTGAGGATTAGTTAACATAATTTAAATACATGACCATAACTACCTTAGGTAGGTTAAGTCGGTCTGACATTTAAAGCAATAAAGATTTGTGCAAGCTTAGGGGGAAAGTAATGTTGATAACAAATAACTGTAATATAACGAATATTTATTTTATATATATCCACAAAGAAGAAAATTCGTTACAATATCTTATGCAAGTGATAATTGTAGTTCTAATGAACTACTATTATTTTAAGTAACAAACAACTTCCGGGATTGAACAGTGTCATGATTGAGATCGAAGAACTCAACGTTTCGCCCACTTTCGCCTCTGACGTGATTCACACGTTGAGTTACCGTGCTCTTTTGTCCCTTCCCTTGCAAAGAGTTTCGCCTCTGGCGTGGTTAACACGTTGAGTTACCGTGCTCTTTTGCTTTTTTCCTCCTGATGAAGCCCCTTACGAAAGTGGGCGAAATGTTGAGCTCTTCGATCTCAATCATGACACGGTCCAATCCCGGAAGTCGTTTGTTACTTAATGACAATTGCCGTGAAAGCCTCAAAAATCACTATTATTTTGTTTATTGAAACTTTCTAAACTGCCCCGCTTTGAAAATTCGGTCTTGCAATGAACCACTCATATCTTTAATAATAATAATATATGGCAACCATAATACATAGAAGCATTAGAAGTATTCAGCAGCCAGTCAGACACAATCGGCCACACGTTCAATCCAAATTTATCAAAATTTTATCAAGTTGTGTGTCATTTATAGCAGCACGCCGCGTTGATCGGAGGGCCCAACGCCACATCATGTCCCTTGTGCCACAAGATGTTCCTCGGTGGAGAGGCCCTCATGGAGCACATGAAGCACACGCACAAGGACCCCAACGCCTCCGGAGTTGCCAGTAAGTATTTAAGACTCGCAGTTGTATCGAAGCACTAACATCGATCGAGTTGCAAGTACAGTAATCTTCGAGCTTAAAAAGGCATTATCCACTAAATACTTTGTATGTATACGACATCATGCGTTGCTAACACACACGAGTAGCTTGCCAGAAACAGCGAATCGCGAGCAAATTTATGGACGAAGATTGCATGTTGCTGGAAGCCATTCGGAGGAAAAAATCATTTCTAGTCGTATTTAGCTGGGAAATAATTAATCACTGTCTAAATGCACTTAAAAATTCAAAAGAGCTTTTTTCAACAGTCGTGTTGTACATCACTGCATCGATTAGCAAAAGCTAAAAGAGCTTAAAAGCATTTTTGTTCCTCCCTATTTATTTTTTAATTGTATCCTCATTATTCCGCCACTTTTTCTCGCTGTTCACGTTTCACCTTCGCGATCCACCCGTCATTTTTTGAGACAAAAGAAAAATCGCGTTTGGAAAAATATCCTTCAGCGGGCTTTGAAAGAACTTTTAATTTCTTCGGCTCCGGACAAGACAAAACTTTTCAATAAGGAAACATTTTAATAACTTTCTTTTTCAAAGAGATCCGAGTACTTTGTGTCTAATATTATTAAAGAATCAGAAATACCAATGTTTTCAAAGAACAGAAGGGTTTAAAAATGCGAAATTACATTCTTTTCCGCTTGATGTTTCCTTTCTTCTGTAGGGATTCGCATTCAATATTTTGCTCTCCTCGGAACGATTAAAAATCGGCCTTGGAAATTCCGCGGGACTTTAATGTTTCAGTTTGTTTTCGTTTTAGCGTTTCTCGAGACGAGCAGAATATATCTCGATGACATGTTTGTTCTTGATAAGTAATTTTACGTTGCTCGACTTTTCAACTAGTGTCTAGACCTCTGTAACTTGTTCGATTTGTTATAAAATTTCTGTTTAAACAACTGCGGGCATGCTTTGATCTTGTTTTAAACTCTCATTGGTCGATTCTGGGTTTTGTAAAAGGTAGCATACATACATACAAAGTATGAAAAATCCGAATATTGGCGTATTTTCAGTCCTAAATGTTTTTGCAGTAAGTAGGTTTATGACGTCAAATATTCGAATATTTTCCAACACGACATCATAAACCTACTTCACTTTCTGCGACCTCGAAATTCTAATCACAGTAACGTATCGAATTGTTTTGCCATTTCCAGGGAATCGATAGCAGTAGATTTAATAGACTAGTTTTAAGGTATCTGCATAAGTTGCGCTTCGTCTGATAGTTCCTCTGTTCATGTGCGTGACGACCGAAATTGTTTTTGTTCACAGCTTTTTATATTTTTTTATTTAAGTTCCAATGTTTTGGTTGCTTTGCGGTTTCCTACCCTTTAGCGCTGCTTGGTGTTGGTTTTCGCTTATTAACAAATTGGGGGCAGCAACAAAACAAGCGTTTGGTTTTAGCAAGCTTCATTTGGGCATGTTTTGTTGCTGCCACGCGACGTCTTTGCATCGGATCGGATTAAGGATTTATATTCGATCGGATGCGAGCGTCGCCCATATGGATAAATTGAACGCTTTTAATAAAGATCCTGGGGTGCTTTGCTTTATCTTGTTTTTCTCTCTCTGTTGACGTCATCGATCCTTATTTAGCGAAGAGGAGGACAGCGAATCACCCCTGTCCCGTATGTGGAAAGCATTACGTCAACGAAGGATCTCTAAGAAAACATCTCGCGTGCCATCCTGAGACCTCGCAATTTTCCAGCTCTTTGAGAATGTGGCCATGCTCAGTTTGTCAGGCTGTTTTCACCCATGAATCAGGTAGTTTATTATTAAAATGTCATGTTATACCTAAGTAGACATTTTAAAAGCTGTAAGTTAGGCAGGCGCAGTTTTTGTTTTTTTAACCTTGATTAGAAAGTAAGGTAGGTATAAGGCTAGATCTTGTGAAAATTAGAAAATAAAGCTATTAAAGCACCCACCATAGAATCTACTAACAGAAAGTCAAACGGTTGATTTATTCTGAAAACAAAAGCGCTTTAGGGCAGCTGCTATGGACAGTGTTGCCAAATGTACCGTTTCAATGGAATCCCCCAAAATGCAAGAGCTTTTTAAGTACCACTGGTGATTGCTGCAATTTTCAACTGGTCTGGTTAATTTAAAGTTTGATAAAGTACACCAAAATAAACCTCTTGGCAATACTGACCATGAGCAGACTTTTAACAAATTATTTTCTTTTGGCTTTTGTAACTGTCACTTTTTTCCAATCCTCTCCAAATATACAAACCAACATAATCCAGCCTTCTCCAGTTTTATAAATTAGGGTTATTGCCTTATAAGCAGAGCTGGGACAATGACTAGTAGGAGACAGAGGGAGTATCTTAAAAAAAATCGAAACGAAATTAATAGAAATTTGGAGAAACAACAAAATGTTTGTTAAAAAACAATTTTTTTTTAAATTCAAAAAGTTATAGTTATTTTTGGAAAATATCAAGATACAAAGTACTTTTAGCACAATTCAAAAATTTAATAAATTTACAAAACCCGCAATGGACGTGGACTACTACCGATTTGGATTTTCTTATAATTCTCTGACAACTATGTTAAATACTACCGCATGAAATACTACCTAGTGGTTTTACTTCCACTTATGTGTTCTTTTAATATTTAGTGTAAAGTAAACTATCGCCAATACAAATTATCTACGCATGGATTTACTACCGACTTAAGTGAATTTGTAGAATATACGACCGAACTAAAACATCACTTTACAGAAAATCACAGTCCTCTTTGCATTACAACGTAAGAAGTTGCCTAAGCAATAGGAGTAAGTTGCACCTAGATTTTCTAGCCAAAATACGCCAGACACTACACAAACAAGATCGCATAAACTATAATTTTGAAAGAATGGATATCTGTATACCAGTTAAAACATAATACTGAAATTTTATTACAATATAGACAATTTTGTCTTCACAAAGAAATATAAGTTGGTAGTCGTTCAAGTAAGTTGTTTCCAGTCGGTGGTAAATGGGTGGTGATAGTTTTTATCGGTGGTGCATCAAGTGGCATTGCATATATTTGTCATTAAATTCTTAAATAGTGACTTAAGTCACTGGTGGTAAACCAAATCGGTGGTATTGTGCACTCACCATCATAGTTACTGAAGTTATTTCCCAGCTCTGCTTACAAATGTGCAAAATTTCAAATATTGCAATTTTAAAATTATTAACTGTTAAGAAAGATTAGCAATCACAATTTTGGCATGCATACAGGATGTTCACTCAACAATGGAACTGAAAGTTCAATATTGGCATTAAATTAAAATAGTAGCAAGACGTTTTGGTAAATTTGCAAAGTTAATGAGTAACAATGGCAAAAAATATATAAAGTTTTTAACGTAAAGTATACTAAAAATGTTGTTTTTACACTTTTTTGCTGCTGCTGCTGAAAATTCAGATCTCATTTGCAAGTTATTAATTACATCCCACTCTAAAAATCTGTAAAGTGCTAAATAATGTAAGTTCTTTGGCATGCTCTGGACTTCATATACCGGATGGAGACTACCAAGATCGAACATAGGTAATTTGCATTGGAAATCACAAGTACGAGTATTGCTGCACCTCACTTAATCATACAGAAATGCAAATTTTAACAAATTTTAGTAATTTCTCACCAGAATGTTTTTGAAAAATTTGTCTATTAAAATTACCTCTCGTTTAAAACTAGCGAGGTACAATATTTTTAGTGTAGCCTTGTGCAAAATAATTTTCACATATAATCTCATAAGAGTATTAATTTTTGAGTGCGTTCCAACAACGTCGTATTAATTTGCCCGAGCGTGACGCGAGGGCAAATCAGGACGCACGAAAAATAATTTCCGGATATGAATTAATGCTCGAATACAGATTCGGTAAGAAAATCATAATGACACAAACCCTAAAAAGAAGTCCTCCATACCTAAAGTACGTTTTTTTTAATAATAACTGTCAAAGTGTTACAATGTTGGTAGATATGTGAGTAAAACGCTAGGAAATTTTTATACCTCGTGTTGGTAGAACTTTTTCAAAATTATGGTTATGTGTCAATTTTCAATGTCAAAGTTTCTTAATTTGAACTCTTGACAAATTTTATTTTTTTACATAGAATGAAACGTTCATTATGTTTATTTTGAAATATTGCAAGTTTAATAATTAATAAATTTGCAATATTTTACTATGCTGTTCGTTTTACCCACTATTATGAGACATCTGTCAAAATGACAAATCTTTTTTTAGTGGAAAAAAAGAACTAAAAATCTATGTAGGTACCAACATTATTAAAACTAGGGACCCTGCAGGAATGCAACTTATCCCCTAGAAAGTTGACCTTGAAAATTATTATAGAAAAAAATGGACTTTACAAAAAATTCCAAGAAATTTTGTTGTCTTGGTTACGGCTTGTGAACTAATTTTTCTATTGGTCATTAATGAGTGTCTTACGATTTTCTATTGTAATTGCTACATTATCATTTTTATATGATTAAATGCTGGGCAACAAGCTAAACGTAAGTGTCAATGCAAACTCCTTGTCCCATCTTGAATATCCCACCCTGTATACAACCTCTAAACATTTCGAAGTTGCACTCAAAGTCCAGGAGTATGGTGGGTTGTCGCCTCTCCCTAGACAAAGCAAAATTTCAAACAATAGTCCTGTAATCTAACATCGCCAGTGTATTATGTACTTTTTTAAACAAATAAGAAGTCTAGTTTAAGCAAACGC
This sequence comes from Agriotes lineatus, assembly GCA_940337035.1. Classification (NCBI taxonomy): domain Eukaryota; kingdom Metazoa; phylum Arthropoda; class Insecta; order Coleoptera; family Elateridae; genus Agriotes; species Agriotes lineatus. Next base: position 44,361,094 of record OW679203.1, on the reverse strand, counting down.
CATTACTATGTATGTATGTATGAAACGCAAGCTCTTGAAATCACTTTCAAACTTTTCGCTAAATGGCATAAGTCCCCCAAACAAATCCAACCATTACACGTTACTCTTGCTCCCTATTCACTAATTACTGACGATTTCTCCGTTGTAGGACTGCTGACTCACATGGAGCACATGCGGATGGACCCGAAGCACCAGTTCGCAGCACAGTACGTACTGTCGAGGGCCGCTGCGGAGCGCCGGGAGCGAGAAACGCTCCTCGCGGCTGTGTCTGCGGCTTCGGCTGCCTCCAGCAGCGGCCTGCTCAGCCTGACGGGCATGGGCCAAGGTAAGCTTTCCGTTTTAAAAGGCGAGCAGCCCGTAACTGGTTGGTCTGCAGCTAGCGGAAGCCCCATGTGTGCATCGCCCAGTGCCCACAGCGATAGTTCCTCAGGAAACGGCAGGCTATCGTCTGCCGGCTCCGAAGCTGGTGGCATGAACAACAACAATAACAACTGCAATCCGAAGATCGGGGACATCCTTAGAAGTGAGTTGCTGGTTCTTTGCGTGGAAGTGGTTGCTTAAGGGCCGTTTTCAGGTAACAATGGTCTGCATCAACAGTACAACGTCGAGGAGCAGCTGCACAATGCGAACCGCATGGCTGTTATTGCGAACATGGTCGGACAAGGCGGTGTTCCACCAGGCCTCGGCTCGGATTCTTCGGCTGCTGCCAACATCGCCGCTGCTAATATTGCTAATTTGGCCATGAGACTTGGTGTTACACAGGTATAAAGTGTTTCTTTACCGTAATTATTAAGATAGGAATAAAACAAATATAATTATTGGAACTACTTTATTCAGTATTGAAGAACTCTCTTTAATAATTTAATTTACAAGGTAATTCAACCTAATCAAGCTGTTTCTTTAAAGTTACAAATAAATCTATATCTACCAGTGGCACATAGTCTGTTATTTGGGTTGCCTATCCTCCTGGAGAAGTTTATAGTGCTTTGAATTTTAAATCGTTTTTATTATTCAATTTAGGAGAGCATTTCAAATTGGTGATTTTAGGTAAACAAGAAAGAGTTCTAGTGTGATTTAAAAATAATTTTTATAAAAATTACCATCAGAAACCTGTAGGTATGAACTGCAATATTTTTCAATGGGCTACTCAAATATAGATGGCGCCACCACAAGTTGTTTTTTAAAGCTTTTTTTGAATTTTATTAAATCTTTGTATGTGCTTCTACAGCACAATGCACATTTATGTTCGTGAAATAAACTAGGTTAACATAATTAAAGTGAAGTGTAGACCATACAGGATACAATTGACAATTGTCTATATGACTGCTTATTTCACATTTTCTAGGCAAGTCAAGTAAACAACAGCAGCAATCCGTCAACTCCGCCGATATCGAACGAAACGCTATCGGCCTCGGTGAACGCCATGAACGCAATGAGGGCTTCCATGGATAGCATACGGAATATGGATGCGGTGAGATCGTCTGTTATGGACATGTCGTCACCCCAGCAGTCACAGCAACAGGACGCGCTGAGGATGCAGCAGCACGCCGAAGCGCTATTACGATCTCAAGCAGAGGCTGCCTTACGATTAGCAATGAGTCAAGTGAGTTTTTTTTCTCCAATCAAAGGTTTATTTATATATGAGTTGAAGTAATTTAAGTTAATAAAATTGTAGTAAATCAGCCCTCTAGCCATTTGTGTTCTCCACTATTGGCATTATGCATTGCAGTTTCTTCTCTTCTACTCTTCAGGAAGTAGAAGCTGTCTCTTCTTAGTTTCAGTTCCAGTGCCACTGTTTTCTGTTCGAAGCTTTTTTCATTCAGCCCTGGCACCTTCTTCATTATTTGATCTGTGTAATTCAGAATCTTCTCTTTTTTTTGGTAGCTTCTAATTACTGTGTTCTCCATTATTTTGTTTATGTATTGCAGTATCTTCTTTTATACATTTTAGGAAGTACAAGTAGTACGTCTCTCTTTAATTGCAGTAGTTGGACCGGTTTATTGCGGCTCTTCAGCTTTTTCTATTCAAACCTTTCTTCTTTAGGTCTTGGTTGCTTCTAGGTACTGTGTTCTCCATTATTTGTTTTACTTTTCAGGAAGTAGAAGTAGTTTCCATTAGTTGCTGCCTTTGGACTGATTTGCTACAGTTCTCCACAATTTTCTGTTCAAAGCTTTCTTCCTAAGGTCCTGGTAGCTTCCACTTGCTGTTGTTTTCCTTTTACTTTTCAGTGAGTAGAGGTGGGATCTCTTTCTCTCTCTCTCTTAATTCAGTCCTTGGAACTGGTTGTTGCATCCTTCCATTGTTTTCTGTTCAGAGCTTTCTTCTCCCGGTCCTGGTAGCTTCCACTTTTTGTGCTCTTCATTACTTGATTTATGCAATTCAGTATCTTCTCTTCCACTTTTCTGATGAAGTCTTTTTCTTCTTTCTGATTGTTTCTAGTCACTGTATTGACCACAATTTGCTTTAGGCATTGCAGATTCTTCCTTTATACATTTTAGGAAGTACAAAGAGTACATACCTCTCATAGTAGTTATAATCCCTGGACTGGTTTGTTGCCTCCCTCCAGTTTTTTCTGCTCAAAGTTTTCTTCTTAGGTTCTGCTAGCTTTTAGTTATTGTGTTCTCCATTATTTGCTTTTTATATGACTGTTTCTTCCCTTCTACTTTTGAGGAAGTAAAAGCGGTTTGCCTTAATTGCTGTCCTTGGATTGTTTTGTTGCACCCCTCCACTGTTTTGTTGCAACCCTTACTGTTTGCTGTTCAAAGCTTTCTTCTTTCATTCCTGGCAGTTTCCACTTCCTGTTTTCTTCATTATTTACTTTACACTTTCTGGTAATTTTTCTTCTACTTTTTAGTACATAGAAGTGGTTTTTCTCTCTCTCTCTCTTTCTCTCTCTTCTTAATTTAGTCCTTGAACAGGATTGTTGCACTCTTTCTCTTTTCATTTATACTTTGTAGGAAATACAATTAGTACATCCCTCTTTAATTTCAGTCCTTGGAGTGGTTGTTCCGGCCCTCCAGTTTTTTCTGCTCCAAGCTTTCTTCCTTAGATTCTGCTGGTTTCTTGTTATTGTATTCTCCATTATTTGCTTTACGCATTGCAGTTTCTTCTCTTCTACTTTTGAGCAAGTAGAATTGGTTTCCATTAGTTGCTATCCTTGTACTGATTCGTTGCAACCCTCTACTGTTTCTTGTTCAAAGATTTCTTCTTTCATTTCTGGTAGTTTCCACTTCCTGTTTTCTCCATTATTTGCTTTAAACATTCTGGAAATTTATCTTCTACTTTTCAGTACATAGAAGTGGTTTCTCTCGCTCTCTCGTCTTAATTTAGTATTTTAACAGGTTTGCTGCAACCTTTTCTCTCCATTTATACTTTATAGGAAATACAATTAGTACACCCCTTCTTAATTTCAGTCCTTGGAGTGGTTTGTTCCAGCCCTCCAGCTTTTTCTGCTCAAAGCTTTCTTCCTTAGGTTCTGCTGGTTTCTAGTTACTGTGTTCTCCATCATTTGCTTTACGCATTGCAGTTTCTTCCCTTCTACTTTTGAGGAAGTAGAATTGGTTTCCATTAGTTGCTATCCTTGTGCTGATTCGTTGCAACCCTCTACTGTTTCTTGTTCAAAGATTTCTTCTTTCATTTCTGGTAGTTTCCACTTCCTGTTTTCTCCATTATTTGCTTTAAACATTCTGGTAATTTATCTTCTACTTTTCAGTACATAGAAGTAGTTTCTCTCGCTCTCTCGTCTTAATTTAGTATTTTAACAGGTTTGCTGCAACCTTTTCTCTCCATTTATACTTTATAGGAAATACAATTAGTACACCCCTTCTTAATTTCAGTCCTTGGAGTGGTTTGTTCCAGCCCTCCAGCTTTTTCTGCTCAAAGCTTTCTTCCTTAGGTTCTGCTGGTTTCTAGTTACTGTGTTTTCCATTATTTGCTTTACGCATTCCAGTTTCTTCCCTTCTACTTTTGAGGAAGTAGAAGTGGTTTCCATTAGTTGCTGCCCTTGACTGATTTCTTGTAACGCTCCACTGTTTTCCGTTCAAAGATTTTTTCTTTCATTTTTGGTAGTTTCCACTTCCTGTTTTCTCCATAATTTGTTTTAAATATTCTGGTAATTTTCCTTCTACTTTTCAGTACATAGAAGTGGTTTCTCTCCCCCCCCCCTGTCTCTCTCTCTCTCTCTCTAGCTCTCACTCTCTCTCTTCGTAATTTAGTCCTTGAACAGGATTGCTGCACCTTTTCTCTCTTCATTTATACTTTTTAGGAAATACAATTAGTACATCTCTCCTTAATTTCAGTCCTTGGACTGTTTTGTTCCGGCATTCCAGCTTTTTCTGCTCCAAGCTTACTTCCTTAAGTTCTGCTGGTTTCTAGTTACTGTGGTCTCCATTATTTTCTTTACACGTTGCAGTTTCTTCCCTTCTACTTTTGAGGCAGTAGAAGTGGTTTCCATTAGTTGCTACCCTTGGACTGATTCGTTGACTGTTTTCTGTTCAAAGGTTTCTTCTTTCATTTCAGGTAGTTTTCACTTTCTGTTTTCTCCATTATTTGCTTTAAACATTCTGGTAATTTTCCTTCTACTTTTCAATACGTAGAAGTGGTTTCTCTCACCCTCACTCTCTCTTTCTTCTTAATTTAGTCCTTGAACAGGTTTGATGTACCCTTTCTCTCTTCCCTTATAGGTACTATTTAGGAATTACAATTGGTATGTCTTTCCTTAATTTCAGTCCTGGGAGTGCTTTGTTGCGCTCTCCATGTGTTTCTGCTCTAAGCTTTTTCCCTTAGGTTCTGCTAGCTTCTGGTTACTGTGTTCTCCATTATTAGTTTTACGCCCTGCAGTTTCTTTGTTTCCACTTTTGAGGAAGTAGAAGTAATTTCCTTTAGTTGCTATCCTTGGACTCATTCGTTGCAACCTCCATTATTTGCTTTAAACATTCTGGTAATTTATCTTTTGCTTTTCAGTACATAGAAGTGGTTTCTCTCGCTCTCTCGTCTTAATTTAGTCTTTGAACAGGTTTGCTGCAACCTTTCTCTCTCCATTTATACTTTGTAGGAAATACAATTTTTACATCCCTTCTTAATTTCAGTCCTTGGAGTGGTTTGTTCCAGCCCTCCAGCTTTTTCTGCTCAAACCTTTCTTCCTTAGGTTCTGCTGGTTTCTAGTTACTGTGTTCTCCATTATTTGCTTTACCCATTGCAGTTTCTTCCCTTCTACTTTTGAGGAAGTAGAAGTGGTTTCCATTAATTACTGCCCTTGGACTGATTCATTGTAACGCTCCACTGTTTTCTGTTCAAAGATTTCTTCTTTTATTTTTGGTAGTTTCCACTTCCAGTTTTCTCCATTATTTGTTTTAAACATTCTTCCTTCTACTTTTCAGTACATAGAAGTGGTTTCTCTAACTCTCTCTCTTCATAATTTAGTCCTTGGACAGGATTGCTGCACCCTTTCTCTCTTCATTTATACTTTTTAGGAAATACAATTAGTACATCTCTCCTTAATTTCAGTCCTTGGACTGTTTTGTTCCGGCATTCCAGCTTTTTCTGCTCCAAGCTTACTTCCTTAAGTTTTGCTGGTTTCTAGTTACTGTGGTCTCCATTATTTTCTTTACGCTTTGCAGTTTCTTCCCTTCTACTTTTGAGGAAGCAGAAGTGGTTTCCATTAGTTGCTACCCTTGCACTGATTCGTTGTAACCCTCCACTGTTTTCTGCTCAAAGCTTTCTTCTTAGGTTCTGCTAGCTTCTAGTTATTGTGTTCTCTAGTATTTACTTTTCATACTGCTGTTTCTTCCCGTTTACTTTTGAGGAAGTAAAAGCGATTTGCCTTAATTGCTGTCCTTGGACCCTCCACTGTTTTGTTGCAACCTTTACTGTTTGCTGTTCAAAGCTTTTTTCTTTCATTCCTGGTAGTTTCCACTTCCTGTTTTCTTTTTATCTACTTTACACATTCTAGTAATTTTCCTACTACTTTTCAGTACACAGAAGTGGTTTTTTCACTCTCTCTCTTTCTCTCTCTTCTTAATTTAGTCCTTGAACAGGATTGTTGCACCCTTTCTCTCTTGATTTATACTTTGCAGAAAATACAATTAGTACATCCCTCCTTAATTTCAGTCCTTGGAGTGGTTTGTTCTGGCCCTCCAGTTTTCTCTGCTCCAAGCTTTCTTCCTTAGGTTCTGCTGGTTTCTTGTTACTGTGTTCTGCAGTATTTGCTTTACGCATTGCAATTTCTTCTCTTAAGGGTCCTCCAGCGGTCTTGTTGAAAATGTTTCACAAAACAAAACTGTTATAAAATGCACTAATTACACTTTGTTATATATCACACGATTCGTATTTTAACAAGGAAATTCGCTAGCATTTTTTATTTAAAAAAAAAGTAGTAATAAGAAATTTATTTAAAAAAAATAGATAAAATATACACTTCTGATACTCCCTGCGAATTGTACAAGTTTATTTCGTATCCGATTTCAAAAAACTACATGCCCCTAGAAGCACAACAGAATAAGTTACCACGCTTGCATAAAAGATTTGGTTTAAATTATGTTTTAAAGATAGTAGAAGCAATAATCTAATGGAGTCCGTGGCTATTGAACCATACGAGTAACGCTAATATTTTTTAAAGAAATGGTGACCTATTATGCCACTAATGTTGTAGACCATATCTGGTTCATTTACAACATTAAGTAAAGGCAATAATATTCACGTTTGTAATTACAAAATGTTCCTAAATCGGGCCCAGTAGTTCATAGTTTTACTGCCGCCATAAGTTGGCGCTGTTGATATTCCGAACGCTTACGGCCGGCATGGGAAGATTACAATAATCCTATTATAAGGGTGCATAGAAATTCGAGAAACCAGTCAACCAAAAATTGCAAAGAGAATATTAAATTTTTAGACTTTTACCACTTTTACATGCTTTTGCGATGTCTAATTATTTATTTATAATTAAATAGCATATCGTATTTTTATTCATAACACTCTTTCAGATCTCAGGATTGTTTAACGCTCAAAATCTTAGTTATTTCAGATGTTTATTATTAAGCAATTACATATAATACAGTAGGTACCTGATCAAATCAAATAAAAGAAAAATTCAAATGTAATAATATATTTACAAGATTTTTACATAACCATAACCTCTATTTTATTTTAAACCTAGATATACATCCCGCAAAGGCAAATTTCTTAGACGCCGTGAATCTATAAGTTCTGGAAGTAAAAAATTCATATAAAAATCATTTAATTTAAATGCCATGTTTTCCCAGAATTTCTTATCCCTACGAATTTCTTCGATGCAGACTCCTTTGGGGGTCCAAACAACGAAGTAACAAACTTCCTTATTTGCTATTTGCAGTTGCCCTTGTACTTGATACATATATTTATGTTTTGAGTTTAATTTTAGAGAGTCCCCTTGTAAGGTACGTTTTTTTTTTTCTCCAAAACTCCTTGTGGTGTTAAATTCTTACAAGACGCTGGACATTTGATTTCCAGAATTGCATCGCCGATTTCTGTAACACGATCTGGACTTGCAGATAAATATGGCTTTGCACTATCGATGCAAAGCCCTATAATTTTTGTTTTGATGCCGTAAACGGTCTCAAATGCGTCGACTGCGTTTTCTTCATTTTCTTGGCCGTACACTGTAAATTCATTACCTAAAAATTTTGAGTATAATAACGCTTCTACTGTTTTAGCAGTTGATGTTGTGGAGCGCATACAACAAATTCTTCCAAAATTTGATGCAGTAAGACGAAGTTTTCTTTCTCGCTTCCATAATTCTGAAAGAGCTTGTTCTCGAGTATCTATTTCCAGTTGTTTTGCGTCCGTTGTAGATATTTGCTCCAAAAATTGATTTTTTTGGATGTCAAACGCCTCTTTGTTCCTTTCCGTCGCAGCATGGCAAATCATCTTTGTGCTATTTTCTTCCAGAGAAGCGCTTGTTGTTGGAGTTTCTGGAGTGATGTCGGTCCATTCGTTGGACATTTCTCCATCATGGGATGTTTTTTTAATTAAACCACAACTTTCCTCTGCTGTGGTCTTACTATAACAAACATAGTGTTATTGTCAGTATCGGGTAAAAACGGATAAAACATCAACCTGCACACCCCCTCAAAAAACCTAACTTTTCTATGTTTGAAGTGCAACATGCATTATATTAATTTTAACTGCCGCGATTATTACACCCAGGTATTATATTTTAAAACGATTGCTGTTAGTGGTGGCAATCCTTAAATAATTTTTATATTGCCAGTTCAAATGCTATAATAATGACATATTCCTCAATAGGGAGTTTATAAATGACATAACATTACACTGCTACTAGACGTACTATACTACTAATTAATTCCAAAATGAAGATAGGTAGCAATGAATAATATTTCAACTTATAAAACTAAATTAATCTTTTTATTGAAATAAGTAGTAACGTAAAATGAATGTAAAATGCGAATAACAAGTCAAATGATATTCTAGAAATCAACTTACCGGATTTTCCACATCCTTTTGGCCAATAGCCGTTTAGTTTTCTTCGCTCTGCTAGGTTTTCGTTCCTTATGTGTAAAATTTCGTCCCATTTCAATGTTTGTTAGCTCAGTAAGCACAATCACATAAACAGTAACACTGTAAACAGGCTCTTTTCACAATAAATTACGCGTGTTGAAACCAAGAGATTTTCAACAACACTAAGAAAGTTTAGGGTTTATCTTTGCTTTTATTTAGTCATTGCTCATTTCCTAATTACCTGCAATAGGTAATTATTACGATTCAGCATTCCGCATTAGTCGAAATATTTAAATAGATCTGTTGCCTAACTTAAATCATTAGCAAGTACTTGTAGAAATTACTGTATCTCCAATAATATGTCATTCCAATCAACCCAAAAATACTTATTTTGTTAATGACAATTTTATAGTCGTTTAATGAAATCCCAATAATGTGTTGTAAATAACAGAAATAACTATCTGCAGTAGTTCCTTTTAGTCAATGCAGCAGATAAGAGAATATTATGAATATAATGCAAAAGCGTGGTGAGTTAAATCTTTAAGCCTTTAATCTTTTGAAATGAAAAATGCCAGCCGTTCGGTTATCTACTGCATAATGGGTTGTATAACTTTAAATTTCTAGTTTTACTGTAGTTTTACATAGCGCTGGAGGACCCTTAATTTAGCGTGTGAACAGGATTGCTGCACCCTTTCTTTCTTCATTTATACTTTGTAGGAAATACCTCTCCTGTTCTAACTCCATTACTTATTGCAATCTGTAATAATTTTTGACAGATAGGAATTTTAGTTGCGATGACATTAATGACATTTAGTTTAGTTGGATTCATCACTTTATAAAGCGGTGTTGATTCCTAAGGTAATGTGATATCAGATATTTATGGCCACCCGGTACAATTAGTACATCCTTCCTTAATTTTAGTCCTTGGAGTGTTTTGTTCCAGCCCTCCAGCTTTTTCTGCTTAAAGCTTTCTTCCTTAGGTTCCGCTGGTTTCTAGTTACTGTGTTCTCAATTATTTGCTTTACGCATTGCAGTTTATTCCCTTCTACTTTTGAGGAAGTAGTAGTGGTTTCCATTAGTTGCTGCCCTTGGACTGATTCGTTGACTGTTTTCTGTTCAAAGATTTCTTCTTTCATTTCTGGTAGTTTTCACTTCCTGTTTTCTCCATTATTTGCTTTAAACATTCTGGTAATTTTCCTTCTACTTTTCAGTACGTAGAAGTGGTGTCTCTCACCCTCACTCTCTCTTTCTTCTTAATTTAGTCCTTGAACAGGTTTGATGTACCCTTTCTCTCTTCCCTTATACTATTTAGGAAGTACAATTGGTACGTCTTTCCTTAATTTCAGTCCTCGGAGTGCTTTGTTGCGCCTCCACGTTTGTCTGCTCCAAGCTTTCTTCCTTAGGTTCTGATAGCTTCTGGTTACTGTGTTCTCCATTATTAGTTTTACGCATTGCAGTTTCTTTGTTTCCACTTTTGAGGAAGTAGAAGTGGTTTTCATTAGTTGCTATCCTTGGACTGATGCCTTGCAACCCTCCACTGTTTTCTGTTTAAAGATTTCTTCTTTCATTTCTGGTAGTTTCCACTTCGTGTTTTCTCCTATATTTGCTTTAAACATTCTGGTAATTTTCCTTCTACTTTTCAGTACACAAAAGTGGTTTCTCTCTCTCTTTCTCTGTCTCCTTAATTTAGTCCTTGAAGAGGTTTTCTGTACTATTTCTCTCTTCCTTTATACTTTTTAGGAAATACAATTAGTACATCTCTCTTTAATTTCAGTGCTTGGTCTGGTTTGTTCCAGCCCTCCAGTTTTTTCTGCTGAAAGCTTTCTTCTTTCATTCTGGTAGTTTCTACTTCCTGTTTTCTTCATTATTTACTTTACACATTCTGGTAATTTACCATCTACTTTTCAGTACAGCTGATTGCAAATAAAACTGGGACAAGTCTTGAGACTACTTTTTGCGTTTTTAATAACTTGTGAAACTGGCTCTAACTTATATTTCTGTAGTTAACTACATAAAATATTATTAAAAATAGAAGCATAAGAAAAAGCAGCATAATTACGAGTATTTAATATTTTATTGTACATCATAATTACATATTACATATTAGCTGTCCCAGTTTTATTTGCAATCAGCTGTACATAGAAGTGGTTTCTCTCTTTCTCTTCTTAATTTCGTCCTTGAACAGGATTGCTGCACCCTTTCTCTCTTCATTTATACTTTGTAGGAAATACAATTAGTACATCCCTTCTTAATTTCAGTCTTTGGAGTGGTTGTTCCGGCCCTCCAGCTTTTTCTGCTCAAAGCTTTCTTCCTTAGGTTTTGCTGGTTTCTAGTTACTCCATTATTAGTTTTACGCGTTGCAGTTCCTTCTCTTCTACTTTTGAGGAAGTAGAAGTGGTTTCCATTAGTTACTACCCTTGAACTGATTCGTTGCAACCGTCCTGTGTTTTCTGTTCAAATATATCTTCTTTCATTTTTGGTAGTTTCCACTTCCTGTTTTCTCCATCATTTGCTTTAAACATTCTGCTAATTTTCCTTCTACTTTTCAGTATGTAGAAGTGGTTTTTTTCACCCTCACTCTTTCTTTGTCCTTAATTTAGTCCTTGGATAGGTTTGCAGCACCTTTTCTCTCTTCCCTTATACTGTTTAGGAAGTACAATTGGTACGTCTTTCCTTAATTTCAGTCCTGGGAGAGCTTTGTTGCGCCCTCCAAACTTTCTTCCTTAGGTTCTGCTAGCTTCTGGTTACTGTGTTCTCCATTATTAGTTTTACGCATTGCAGTTTCTTTGTTTCCACTTTTGAGGAAGTAGAAGTGGTTTTCATTAGTTGCTATCCTTGGACTGATGCCTTGCAACCCTCCACTGTTTTCTGTTTAAAGATTTCTTTTTTCAGTTCTGGTAGTTTCCACTTCGTGTTTTCTCCTATATTTGCTTTAAACATTCTGGTGATTTTCCTTCTACTTTTCAGTACACAAAAGTGGTTTCTCTCTCTCTTTCTCTGTCTCCTTAATTTAGTCCTTGACGAGGTTTTCTGAACCTTTTCTCTCTTCCTTTATACTTTTTAGGAAATACAATTTGTACATCTCTCTTTAATTTCAGTCCTTGGTCTGGTTTGTTCCAGCCCTCCAGTTTTTTCTGCTCAAAGCTTTCTTCTTTCAGTCCTGGTAGTTTCCACTTTATGTGCTCTTCATTACTTGATTAATGCAATTCAGTATCGACTTTTCCACTTTCCTGTTGCAGTCCTCTTCTTTCTGGTAATTTCTAGTTGGTGTGTTCACCATGAGTTGTTTTAGGCATTGCAGTATCGTCTCTTATACTTTTAGGAAGTGCAAGTGGTTCTTTTTTTGGTAGTCCTTGGACTGGTTTATTGCACCTTTCTCTTGTTTTTTGTTCAAAGCTTTTTCTGTGGGTTCTACTGGTTTCTGCTTTCCTACACTGTATGCCAGTTGCAGTTGAGGTTTTTCTTTTAGCGATAGATATTATTTGATGAACTCTAGGATGTCCTCTTGTGTTTTTATATCGTCTTGTCGATTATTGTCTTTGCCATCTCATTTCTTCCATGAATATCTATGTATCATTTGGTGTCTTCTATGCTTTTTTGCATTCTTTTTCAAACTCTTCTGTAAACTGTTTCGTTGATTGCTCTTTGAGGATAATTGAAGTATTCCCCAATTCTGTTGTTGTAATGTCACGTCGTTAGAGTAGAAGACAGATTCGAAAAACTAGAAACCTCTAATGTCATATTTCCATCAGATATTATTTATTGTACAATCAATATAAGTAAATCGTATAAACCTTGTATGTTTGTTTGTAATGGACAAGGTCTAGGCATGCGTTAATCTCTAAAACAACTTCATTAAAATAAATCAGTTCAAGCTTCAAGGGTACCAATCTAACATATTCAACATAAAAATACAATACGAAAGTAGCACTCAAATTTGACTACCTTTCAGGCTCTTCCACAACTAAACCAGCAAGAGCCTAGCAACCCCTTGCGGCACAACGGCAACTACCAGGCACACCAAAGCCAGTCCGCGCAGCAGCTTAGTCCAGACTTGACGGAGGCCCTGCGCCTGCAGGAGCAGCGGCTGGAGCAGGCCTTGCGCTTGCACGGCAGCGACCCCAGATCCCTAGGCTTTTCACTGTCGAGCCAGCAGCAGAACCAGCAACCATGAAATTTCAGTTACTACTGAGCGCATGAAACAGACTAAGTACTTTAAGTTTCGCTTTCAACCTTGCAGAGCCACGTTGCGTCGTAGCGTTTTAGAAAGCCTCCGGGAACATCGATTGGTAATTGGGTTGGCAGTGGCGATGCTTCACTCCATGTGGCAATAATTGGTCAATTGTTTGTATTTGAATTGCAGATGATTATCGTACTTTTTAATTAAATATAGAGGTGGGAATATTATTTTACTTACGATATAAATTTAGATATATATAAAGAAAAGAAACTAGCTTGAAAAGTTCCTATGAAGATGAATATGAAATATATTAGATGTTTCTATTTCTTAGAGTGTAAATTTAACTATTTTACACAGCTCTGAATGTTTTTAAAATTTTATACTCTGTGAAAGTAGTGGGCGTTCAATTTTAAAAAGTTCCTTTCGAAGTAAATATACTATATGTGTTTTTTTCACGTTTTCTCCAGGTGCCATGTACTTAAAAACAAACATTTGTTGAAATTGTTGCTTAAATAGATTTATATTTTTGTACATCATGAATTCATCTATACTTATATAAGTGTTTTTTGGATATTTTTTTATTTGTTGCACCCTGGTTGGATTTATATATAGCCGAATTGTTTTTCTATCAATGTGAATAAAAAACAGTTTATAATTTATTGAATCAGTGGGTTTAAGAAACGTTTAAAAGTATATTATAAGAGTCTGACCTAAAAAATTATATTTCTGAATTAAATAACACTAAACAAGGTAATTTAAGACAGATTTTATATGTGAAAAGTGCAAAACCAGTAAAACGCGCTTTTTTAATAAAAATTAACATTTCGTTTGATCTCACCAAGTGAATTGCAATTTCACATGTTCAAATTCGAAAGATATGAAATATGATTAGAATTTTTCTTGGCTGATGCCCATTCATAATCACCAGTGTACAGAACTGATTTAATTTCGCACCTCTTTATAGTTTAGTAAAAGACGTTCTTGCCAGTATCTTTATCTTATTGTTTTAATCGCAGAAATAATCAAAATTACTTTCGTAATAGTTCATTAAGGGCTTGTTAAAGACATATCATTACAGAAATACCTGTAATATAAACAGGTTTATTTGTAAAATAATGACAGGATAATGTGACGTAAAAATAGTTTATTTACAACCGTATATGTAATGTTAACATTACTGACCTCATTTGAGTGCGGGAAGTACATTACATATATGGTTGTAAATAAAATAGTATACAAACCTCGACAGGAAGTGAGCTATTCCCAACTTCTAACTTTCCAACCGGTCGGAAAAGTGATTGCCGTCACAGCGGTTGGAAATGAATCCATTCCCGACCGCTGTGTAGGTAGGGACACTGGGAATATCGTTCATCCATTCATGCGCGATACATTCCCGACCGCTGAGTAAGTAGGGACACTGGGAATATCGTTGATCCATTCATGCGCGATAATTCCCGACCGCTGTGTAGGTAGGGACACTGGGAATCTCGTTCATCCATTCATGCGCGTCACAACCTGTCGTATCATAATATAATAATTTTTCCAATTATTGTTTAGAATAAAGTTGACCTCGACGCTACGCGTCTCGACAGGAATGAAACACTTTCCACCTCAGGATGTAATATACTATTAATTCAGAAAATTTATTAAGATACCATTGAATGGGCATCAGCCAAAAAATATTCTACATTTTTGTAATTTTTCTGATAAGCAAATATTAATCAAATGTAGCTTAGAAAATTGCCGTGTGATGCAAGCGCTACTTGCGTTTTGTAGATGCAGAACCAATCGATGGTCGGCCCAGGGGGTTTGTTTAGTTAATTTGTATTGCGTTAAAAGTGGCATTTCTGGAAACTGCGATTCCATTTGTAAACTAGTAACTTCCGGATCATTTGAAGAGTCCTTCTCTATTGTTTGAGCGTGCAATTTCCGGTGGTGCCTGCACTGATCGAGACGTCGTTCATAAGATATGTGCCAAACAGTTAAGTTACGTTTGATGCGCTCAGTAAGCAAGCAATGGCTAGGCCATGTTAACCTAATTAATTAATGCACTTTAAAAGTGTAAACTACAAACTACTAATTACAAAATAATGTATAGTAACTATAAATAAGTGTTATATACAAGCCTAAAGTAAATGTTAGGTACTTTACGTGTTACTTACGTAATTCTAGGGTAGGTGTACATAATATCTATAAAAAATTGAATAGAATGGTCTAGAGTTGTCGCGTGTGAATGATTAGCATAATTGTAAGTTATGGTTTGGACTTGAAATTCATTTGCTGTTCAAAATTCGGAATTTCGTTAGTCTGTGATTGTTTCCTTCCGTTCGTTCGACGCAAATGGCCGGTTCACATGTAAAATACGTAGCAATAAAAGTGTTGATTCGATTAGTTCTCCATACAACATGAAATTAGTTGCAATTGTAATCTGTGATTTGATGTAGTAGACGCGAATTATTTTATTTTAAAGCGAGAGTTCAAATTAGTGTAATTGCCAGAATCGGCATTTAACAAAAAGCATTTTATATTTGTTTTATTTTCTTATATTTTTATTGTACAAATGCGTGCGTGTCTGCCTTTAACATTAATTCTCGAAGATTGTTTTGACCTTTGGATGTACAAATTCGAAATCGCCCCTCCAAATCTCGACTTCCATGTGGTTTTAACCTGTACATAAACAGATAGTTGCCTGTACATAAGCATGTTTAGTATTACAGGCCTTGGAAGGACCGGGGGGCGGTTTATCCGGATAAACCGCTCCCCGGTCCTTCCAAGGCCACTCCACTTCAATACAATAGCCATAGCACAACAATAGTTACAAAAATGCAATAGAATCACGGTAGCGAACGCTGCCGGCCATTTCCCAAAAGGATGACTAAGCTGATTGCCTCAGAAACATTTCCGGCCGTGCTTTGCAAACGCTTCCCCCTCGGCAGCCTTTGCAAAGGACGACCGAGCTCAACCCGACATTGACTCGTGGCACTGCCACTCAATACACACCGACGAGACGACAAAATATGCAATAGCCCGGTTGCACCAAGTGCTACAAACATTTTGCCCACATAGCGATTACGCCAGTAATAAAAAACTACAATAGCCCAGGCATGAGTTGGCTGTGCACCCTCTGCGCTTCTCCAGCGGGCGCGCACAGTCGGCTCATGAATTCAAACTTCTAGAGCCCCTGAGTAATTTACATAAATATTAGAGTCTAGAGCCCGAATGGACGAAATATTTATCGTTAAATTACGCCGAAATTTTGTTGCAATAGTCCATATACATGTGCATTCATGCACGTTCAATTTAAACCGGTTTTCAGTTCTTACATTCTGTTCGGTTCCCGCGCTTCCTCCCGCTTCAGTGCTGCCCGCGCAAAAACAGGTAGCGCCTCCTCCTCCCGCTTGGTGGTTTAGAGTAGAACCGTAGACGGTAGAAAGCCCTAGCACTCCCGCTTGTAGTCGGAAAAGAGAAAAGCGTGGAGCAGTGAGGCGGGCCGAAGCGGGCATTAAATTTTTGTTCGACTGCAATAGCCTAAACGCATAATGATACTCTTATGCTACACAAAATTCAGGTATCCACACTTCAGTTCCGAGTTTAGCGAACTGCGGGTCGGGAAAGCGGTTCGGCCCCCGGTCGGTTGCTTTTGCGACGTGCAGTTTCGAAATTTGTGTTTTACAATAACTTTCTTGAAAGACACATCATCACACATTTACACTGTACACTTCTACATGTGATTCCTGCGACTCGCTGATTAGGCACAAAACCCGTCCTGGAACTCAGCAGGAACTTAAAATCTTTCTCTGGCAATGAAAAACGATACATACACACTTACTCCAATTAAGATTAAGAAAAATGTCACTTTTGGGAAACCTCAAAACCTTTCGGCCGTACAACAAAAGAGTCCAAATTGAATTTGTTGGATCAGTAAAACCACATAATATCAATAGTTAATGTTACGTGTGTTACGTTATGCCGTTATCAAATGTGTTTATGTTTTAATGTATACGTCGTATTTGCTAAGTTGTAGTTTTAAAGCGACTCAAAGTAATTTTAAAAGGTGCCTTTCGCTTTTGATTTTAGGCCGAAACGATGCTTCAAAAACTATGCCGAAATTGTAATGTGATGCTTCCTGTGAGCAGTTGAAGCCACTAAAATGTATCTATGCCATAATAATATTGCACTTAGACAGGATAAATAGTTAAATGTTTGTTGTTACATACTACTCTAGTACAATAGTTACGACTTACTCAATATTATATTAGTTTCTAACATTCCGGGTGGCTTCAACTGCGGGACTTTTAAGGTTACTTGTAGCGGCAAGGGATGTTACGCCGACAGAAAAGACTTTTCGTTGCTGCAGTCCACGTTCCAAAATTGTTCCTTCCGACATTATTGGTAACATTCGCGTGCCGCTATTCGCAGTTGCATGTTAAATTAGTTTTAGACGATCAGAATATTGGAAAAGCCCGGCTTTTCTAGATATTTTGGTGCTTTAAAGCAAATTAAATGTAATACAGTGAGACCCTGAATAACGCTACAAATACGTTTCTAACATTTAGAGCACCATAAGGAGTCACTTCCGCATGACGCAAATGGGGGGGGTCACTATTCAGTGACTTACAGTATACAGCGTGATATGTAAATTTATTTCTAGCTCGTCGTGCTGAAAATTTTCTAGTAGAAAATCGTCGCAACGAACATTCCATTGTGTGTAATCTAACTAAATTTAATTGTAGGCAAAAGTAAAAATGGATGAAATCATGACAGAAAAATTATGGAGTTTTGGAAAGTGCCCCATTTAAACCTCGTTCTTGACGACTAGAATGTTTTATAATCTTAAATTTACTAAAAATCAAAATTCTTTACTTTTCCCTATGACAAATTCCACCCCTCATAACTTAGGGACGCTTCGGCGCAGAAGGTCCACATTTCAGCACGATCGAGATTTTTATGGTTTACATATTTAATTTTTATGAATATTTCAGATCTTTTGCCCAAAATACAGAAATTATTACTTAAAGGTATTCACTCCCCATTGGGGTAACATGCGCGTTAGTGACGTCGAGCTAATTGCACAATAGCTGAATGTATGCATTTCGTAGACGTTGCAAAAGTGAAAAATTCTTTTATTCTTCGCGCCGATAATGAGGCTGTGACGAGATAGCATTAAACGGGGTCTTAACTGTAGTAGGTTTTTAGGGAATGCTACAATCTGCCAGGAGCTATCCGTTAAAAAAAGAGCTGCTGCTCGAAAACAGTCAACAATCAATGCTTGAGGTTCCTACATTCAATGTGAAAATCCTTTTCAGTGGATTGTCGCTGGCACTTGTAGCCAACCCACGTTTATGTTTTGCTTAACTATTACTACTTACTATATGGTATATACGTAAATTTCTAAGTTTCCTCATGTGATGTGCATTTAAAAGAGCGTCGAGCAGTTGGCAGTTCTGAGTGCACCACTTTACTTCCCGGCGAAACTTCTAAACCACCTTCTGTGGGTCTTGTGCGTCAGAACTGGCAGCTGCGGCTTAACACTTTAAAAAAGTATGCATCACACCCTCTGGCTACTAATATGAAATGGCTCAAATGGTTTATTTAAGTTACGCTGTCATGTTTTACTACAGTTTGTAATTTTATACTTATTAACAGTTTTGTACTTTAATCGCTTACTTATATTAATTTATTATATTTTTCTAACAGTTACGTATACGTAAGCACCCTCAGACGCTGATATTATTTTGCAAATCCCAAATCGAGCACAATCTTTTGGAGACGATTTCGCCCCAGAACTGCAGTATTTAAACTAACGTACTGAGTATGCTTGTTTGTGTTAATCTATGTTAAATATAGTTTTTTACGTAAGTTTATACCTAAAGATTGCCATTTGTTTAAATTTGACTGCCATTATTATTTATCTTGCGCTTCATAGTTTTGTTTAAGTTCCTATGACTTTGTTAAGAGCTGTAGTTGCATTACAGTTTTTGTGTGAATGCCGAGTGACTGTTGTATTTTAATCCATTGTAATTCAGTTGACGACTGATTTATATTTACGTAATATCATTGTATGAAATTCTTGTTATCGTTGTGTTACTTCTGACGTTATGAAATATTATAATTACCAAACCGTTTGGTTGAAATAATCCAGAATGTATATATTACATATTTTTTGTACGAAAATTGTAAAAATTAAATATTATAGTGTCATAGTTTGGGTCGACACGTGGAACCCAGAAAAATGTGTAATTATACATTTTGTATCTATGATTAAGCTAAAGAACTAGCTGTGAAATTCGAGGCATTATGAAAATTAATATTATTGTACTATAAATTCGAGATTGTGTTTTAGAAGAAATATGTTAAAATGTTTTTATTGGAATTCAAATTGATGTATGCCATGCATGTGTGGTTATGTACTCTACTTACTGGAGAATAAACTTTAAAATAATTGTCCTTCTGTATTTTTTTTTGGCAACACAAACGCCCTCGTGTACCAGATTACAGAGTTCAACGCAAGCTGTGAAGCAGTGCGGACGCTACGCGTGTGCTCTGATATCACGGTGCAACGTTCGACCTTAATAGATAGCTGATAGCCACATTTCGCTGTAATTAGAATTTATCAATTAATCTACTTTTAAACATTAAAACCACGAGCCAAATTCAAAATTCATCTAATAATGAAACCAACGTGCAAAATGAAGCGCCCAAGCGCAAATCTGACAATTTAACACCACCCATTAACAAAGTTCAAAAAAGATATCTCTGGTCAACTGACGAGCTATTAAAGCAAAATAAATTTTTCAACTTATCGCACAACGTCGACGATGGAAGCAATAGTCAACCAACAGAAAGTGAAACACCCCAGCAATCAACAACAACAAACAAAATTTAAATTCCTCCAATCTACCTACCAAACCAAATAAACCACACCACGCTGATCTCAGATATGAAAACCATGATTAAAGGCACATTTACAACTACATATAATCAAAACACAATTCGAATCAACCTAACCCAAGACGACGACTACCGTATCCTCACGGAATTCTATAAAAACAATAAAATCCCTTATTACACCTTCCGTAACCCCAACAGCAAACCCTTGTCGGTGGTTATCAAAAACGTACCTTTGTCCTTAACCAAAGACGAAATCAGCGAAGCCCTAAAAACCTTACCGGTTATTAACATCACTCGTTTATTAACTAAGGAAAAAAGACCACTACCGATATGTGCAGTCGAATTAACGAATAATGACGAAGGCAAACGAATATTTACTCTTAAACAATTATATTACTCCATTGTTACAGTGGAACTGAGAAAAAGTGCCACAAATATACCGCAATGCCATAAGTGCCAGAAATATGGCCATACTAAAAATTATTGCACCCTCCCGCACAAATGTGTCAAGTGCGCTGGAACTCATAATCACACCGTATGCAATAAGAAAACTAACGAAAAAACAAAATGTACAAACTGTGGGGGAGACCACGCAGCCAGTTAACGAAAAACCAACATGTGCAAACTGTGGGGGAGACCACGCAGCCAGTTACCGAGGATGTAGCCACCACAAGGCACTTCAGCTAAAACGTTTAAATACCAGGAGCACTAATAGAACCATCCTCAACAAACCTCAACAATGCCTATGTAAATGAAAATCAAACATACGCTAACCGTGTGCAGAACCTCTTAAACAACGTCACAAACACCACAGCAAGCGCATCACACCAAGCATCTGAACCTGTCCTTCCCAGGAACCTCATCAAAATCTTAATTGACTTGATAACCCCATACCTTCCCCAAATAAAAACCTTCCTAGTCAACAACATTCTTCCCCTAATCCTAAATGGACCATAACCCGCAACGACCAGTCGAAATCTCAACAATCCTTAACTGGAATGCTAATGGTATAGTCACCCAACGATCTACGTTTATAGCCTTTTTAGCCAGATACCAAGTCGATATTGCCTGCATTACAGAAACCCATCTAACCGAAGGCGAAGTGTTCAAAATCCCAGGATATCGAGTATATCGCAAAGATAGAAACGCCCTAATAGCGTCTGGCGGAGTGGCTATCATCATTAAACAAAAACTCTTATCATAATCCACTCGCAGACCCCCTTGGTATAACATTAGAAACTACAGGAATAGAAGTCAAATTAAATGACACAAGTAATCTCACTATTATAAGTGCCTACAGGCAACCTAACAAAAAACTAAGCGAAGCTGACTTAAAAACACTATTTAATACAAATCAACCAACGCTGATGATAGGAGACTTAAACAGCAAACTGACAGCTTGGGGCTGCAGAGCAACCAACCCTGCAGGTGTAAAACTTGAACAATTCTCAACAACGCATGGTTTTCAAGTTTTAATACCAGACGAACACACCTATTTTCCCTATAGAACCGATCATAAACCGGACATATTGGATATTGTCATCCAAAAACATTTCACCAAGCCTATTACACAAAGAGTAGATAATATCCGAATTAAACTCAGGTCATCTGCCGGTTCTTATCACCTTCGACAGTTCTCCTAAACCCAAACCCCCCCTTGTGCGACTAACCAATGGACCAATAAACTGGGATACCTTCCAAGAATCACTTAACCATAACCTTACAAAAATGAGAACCCTCAACAATCCTGAAGACATCGACGTAGCTGTCTCAAACGTCACCACATCGATAGTTGATGCTGCTAAAACGGCATCCATAATTACACCCAGATACCACAAACCTGACTACAATCTTCCCCCTCGCTACATAATCGACCTGATCAAGCATCGAAGCCAAACTCGAAGACTCTGGCAACGCACGAGAAGCCCCGAAACCAAACGATTATTGAATAACCTCACGACTATAGAATACAATCCTACCGTAAACACATCGCTGATATTGGCCCCGGTGACTCAGGGATGTGAAAAACCACAAAAAAAATCCTAAAAGCTCCTCAAGAGATACCTACACTTAAATCAGACAATGATACCTTCTACACAGATGACGACAAAGCTACAGCACTCGCCAACCATCTTGAACTGACCTTCACACTGGCAATCTCCAGCACCCCTACACAAGTGTTACATATTCTGAACCACATCAAAACACACCACCCTGTCATCACTGACAATATCCAACCCACATCTCCAAACGAACTCGCCGAACTTATAAAGGCACTGCCCAAACGCAAATCACCTGGCCACGACCTGATACCCAAATTTGTCCTCCAATACCTAACTAGCAAGTGCCTGGCATACCTATCAACCCTGATAAACGCATGTCTGAGAATAGGTTATTTTCCCCAAAGATGGAAACACGCTCATGTGCTCATGTTTGCCAAACCTGGGAAGAACAAAACACATATGACTAGATACTGACCAATTAGCCTATTAACTACCCTCTCCAAGCTTTTCGAAAAAGTCATTCACATACGTCTAGTTAAAGTAGCCAATGCACTACATATTCTACCATCCTATCAATTTGGATTTAGAAAAGGACACTCGACCGACCATCAGTTACAAAGAATCAGCGAATTCGTCGAAACAGGTTATGACAACAAATGCTACACCACCGCAGTCTTCCTAGATGTTGCCGCAGCCTTTGACAAGGTATGGATCGAAGGCCTCAAGAAGAAACTCCTTGATTATGACATACCACATTACCTCCAAGCTGTGATTTTCTCCTTTCTAGAAAATCGGACCTTCGCCGTCAATATTAATGCAACAATCTCCGAAACTAAACCAATACGGGCGGGAGTTCCACAAGGCAGCATCCTAGGCCCACTGCTTTTCAATATATACACTTCCGACATACCTGAAATCCCTGCGACAATAGCAACGTTTGCTGACGACACAGCCATCGTAACGCAAAACCCAAATCTGGAAATAGCAATTCAACAATTGCAGAACGCAACAGACAAATTCAGCAAATGGCTCAATAATTGGAACATCAAAATCAACCCTTCTAAATGCCAATGCAAAATCTTCACTTTAAGGAGAATTGTCGATCTCACCCATATCCTTATCGATGGAACCACAATACCCTGGAACCCCCGAGACTCTGCTGTCAAATATCTCGGAGTACATCTGGACACAGGACTGAATTGGAGCTACCACATCAATAAAAAACTAACACAATGCCATAATAGACTACGACAACTCTATCCTATCATCAACCGCAAAAACCCTACTCAGACCTGAATGCACCATCCTGTTATACAAATCCCTTCTACGACCTCTAGCGCTCTACGCTTCCCCAGTCTGGAGCAACACCTCTAAAACAAATATTTTAAAACTCCAAAGATTTCAAAATAAGGTTCTGCGAATCGCAGTGAATGCGCCATGGTTCATCCGTAATGCACAATTGCACCATGAGCTGGGAGTCTCACCAATCAAAAAGTGTGTGACTGTAATACATACAGCTGTAAATTATGACTGGGATAAAATACATATTTAAAAAAAACAATAATGGTACACTTTATTCTTTAAAAGCAATTACAGTAAATTCTGTGTAATGTTGTTTAATACATTATAAAAGATAACTGCTTACAGAATTCTTCCAAATTCCTTTTCATAAACTGAAAATTCAATACTACATTTTAAATTTGCCTTTGTACGAGCCGTTCCATGATTCTTGTAGGGCGTTGCTAATTTTCTGAGTATTTTTGTTTTGTGAACATCACTAATGTCCTCTTTAGTAGGATAGAAGAATTTTTGAGAATTTCTATGTCGCCTAAGGAATGTAATTTGATATTCTTCATCTTCCAATATTTCTTTGATACATGCGATGTAAGCCAACTTATGTTTTTTTGTCGAACAATCCACCAAAACAATCATTTTTCTGTAAAGTAATATTTCCAGAATTATCAAGTATTTGATCATTATTGCCACTTTGTAAGAGCTCACTAAGACATTCATCTGAATCTTGCAATTCAATCTCTTCAGACTCTGATTCACTACTGCATCTTATTTCTACAAGTTTCTTCATTATCTTCATTCTATTTAGATTCTGCACCCTTTCTTTTTCCAAGTTTGCTCTGTACTCCTCTTCAATTTGATTTTTCTCTGGAATTTCTGTAAAACTTCTCTTCGATCCGCTTTTTCTGCCCCTTCGAATTTGCTGTCCCTTTGGATTTTTTGGATATGGTCTAACTGATTCAGATGTGATTAACAATTCAGAAGATGTGTTGATATTACTGCTAGCATGAGATGGTGTTGCTTGTTTTGAAGTATAAAGCTGCGGTTTTTGCAATTGATTATTTTTG
Organism: Agriotes lineatus; assembly: GCA_940337035.1. NCBI lineage: Eukaryota > Metazoa > Arthropoda > Insecta > Coleoptera > Elateridae > Agriotes > Agriotes lineatus. The sequence continues at coordinate 44,337,167 of OW679203.1, read as the reverse complement.
TCACTTGTAGTAGGATTATCGTGATCTGTTATATATGAACACAGATAATAAGGTTCTTGGAATACATTACAGTTAAGGGGATATATTCCCGACGAAGCGAATCCAGCAATAAAGTTTGTAGGAGTGAATCCATTCAAGTAAGCTTTATTGGCAAGTGATGCCCAGGGCCGTAACTAGACAAGTTTTTATTGTAGGCAAGCCAACATTTTTGCGCCCCTCAGTAAAAAAAACCATATATGTGACAAAAAATACTAATGATACTGTATGACTTCTACATTTATCTCCGGATATATGATGTAATATATTCAAAAATAAATCCAACATTTTTTATTAAAACATTTTGAAAATAAACAACTAAATGTTAAAATAAGAAAATTCAACACAAATAAAATGAGAACAGAAACCAAGATTAGAAAACACAATTCTAATTTTAAAAAAGTACATATTTTATTATGTAGTCAGCAGAACATTTTACAAATCCCTATATGGGGAGGTGCTGGTGGGGTAAGGGGTTCAGGAACAGAGTCATCGGATGAAACCTCGTACGGTTGAAAGGCATTTGAGAGGTGGGAGGCAAACAAATCTGCTTTTTCCTTGGGACTTTTTGCCCATCCTAGTGCTGGTGGTAGCTTTCGTAATGGTGGCGAAGTTGTTTGAGGTTTAATGGAGGATTTTATTGGTTTCCAGATTGAGTTGTCTGATCTGTTTAATTTAGATACATAGTTTGTGAAGGAGTCTTTGCGTAGAGACTTAAGTTTTGCTTTCAACTGGTTACTTAAGTTGTTGAGTTTGGCTTTGTCTGCTGGACTGTGAGTTTTTTGCTATTGGGCTCTGGCTTTACGTTTTAGGGCCACTAGTTGCTTAACTTCAAGAGGTATGTTGATGATGGGTTTTTTACGGTAGGTGGGTGGTGTGGAAAGTTGAGCTGCTGTTGTAAGTAGCTTGTTTAGTTGGGCGACGGCATCGTCTACATCCTTAGGGCTCTTGAGGCTGAGGTTGAGGTCTATGTTGTTTTGTAAAATAATACGATAATTGTCCCAGTCTGTTCTGGAGTTGTGGAGTTTTGGAAGGGGTTCTTTATAAATAGTGGTTGCGCTGATTGTGGCTATTATCGGAGTATGATCTGAGGTTAGGTCTAGTCTTGCTGAGATATCTGTGTAAGGTTTCCCAATACCGTTTATGATGAAGAAATCCAGAAGGTCGGGTATCTTATTGGGGTCTGTTGGCCAGTATGTTGGGCTTCCCGTGGACAGATAATCGTAGTTATTTTGTTGAATGACTTTGAGCAGTTCTCTGCCTTTGGTGGTAGCTAGTCGAGAGCCCCATGTAGGATGTTTGCTATTGTAGTCACCGCCAGATATGAATCTTGGACCCAGAGTTTGAAAGAATTTTCCAAATTCATCCTTTTTTATGTTGTGCCGAGGAGGGCAGTATACCGCTGCTACCGTGAAGTCGTAAGGAAGAGTATGCACTTTAATGGATGTAGCCTGTATAGCAGGTGTTACCGTCAATTTTCGCCTTACTGTATTTTCGAGGTTTTGGTTACCAATAATTTCCGATTTACTGTATGTTCGATGCTTTTCGAATTGCGTTTGGGCACTGCACGTTCTTGATACGCAGCCTTGGCTCATTGTTGAGCGCTCGCGATGCGAAATAGGGTCATCTTGTTCCGGCATTCGATCGAATAAGGTCGCGGAAGTTTTGGCGCTGGTCGACGTCGCCATTCTGGAGAAGGTGCTTATGGTTGTCTCGGCACTTCTCACCCTTCAGTTAGGGGATTTGTACGCGTCTCGATATTTCTCCGTATGTGAATTTGGAGATTCTGCTAGGTGCAGACCTTTTTTGACGTCAAAATTTCGGAGCGAACCATTTGGGGAAACTTATTGTAAGTAGGACCGTTTTCAGCCCCTTTTCGAGTGCCCGCTAACGTTTATTTCTTAATAATGTAGTCCCCACCTCGTGCTAGGCCCCAAGTACGCCTATACATCTCGGACTTGGCCCCAAATAGGCGAATACCACGATTTGAACATCACGTTCTGGACCCCAGTTATATCTCGATTACCTCGTGATGGGTCTCCTTTAAGACTTGGAGATCCCGCCTTGTGGCCGCTGCGTTCTGCGATAACGTATCTCGACGCCCTTACCTGGCGAACTGCTCGTCCCCAGAAGCCCGTTCCTGCAATGCTGTTCGCGCGAAGATAACTTCAAATCAGCTTAAGGTAACCTTACTGCCCTATTAATTTGTGCTTCTGTTGTACGGCTCAATCGACGAAGGACTGCCTAAAGTATTTTGGCTTTTAAAGTAAGATTAGCGCGATAAACTGGCGCGAGATATGTAGATAATGGTCTGGACGCATCACTTGATGGCGTATTTTTTTTGTGTAAAGTAAGAGGCTTCCCCTCGCCGTAGTTCTACTTCTGCTGCGGATTGTGATATTTATTTATTTATTATATGTACAACAGTATAGAAATTCCTGAGGCGGACGCCCGCTGTAATTTTACTATTTTACATTAACGTCACTATCCGGGAGCCGCAGGAATTTCCGTTAATTTTATAATCTGGTGTTTTTAATTTGGCCACCCTATTTTTGTGAACAAGGATCCTTGGGGCAGTTACAATGCATATGCAGGCCTGAAACTTTTTACCTATGTGTATCTTTTTATGTGTGTGCCCAACCTTATGAGTGAATAAAACGAACTTGTCATATTTAATTACACTTGATTGTTTGACTCCGGTTTTGCGCATTTCTAGTAATTTCTCAGTGTTCCGATTTAGCTGGAGCGAAATCTAACAATCGCTGAATCAAGGGGTTAAAGCTTCCTTTTTTTTTTGTTATCATAAATCGGTGGCGCCAATCTTTCCATCTTTAGAACCCACGCCGTCTTCGACTGCAGTTGGCAGGCGACCCCCTGATTTGCGATTGATAGTGACTCGCCTGGGCAGTGCCCGAGTGAGACAATTTGGTGTTTTGATTGCAACTTTGGATCGTAAGCAATTAAAGTATCATTTCTCCAGCCCCCTTTGTTTGTGCTTAAAGTTGATAACACAGGATCTTCATAGTTAGGGAGAACGTAGTGCTTAATATTCTGTTTTATTAATATGGCAGTTCCTGCATGCGCAGTTTTGTTCGGATGATTAGTATGATAAGTGATATAATTTGGGATCTTTATGTAGGATTTTTCGGTGAAGTGTGTTTCGCTTATTAACATTATATCAACAAAATTTTGATTGAGGAATAAGATAATTTCGTCTTTATGTCGTAATAGGCCGTTGGCGTTCCATTGCGCTATGATCCCATCCCACCACTTACTCCCAAAACTATAAAAACTGAGATACAACATCTAAATCCAAAGAAATCCCCAGGTATAGATCATATTACTCCCAAAATGTTACAAGAACTCCAAAGAAAGGGAATAGTACTATTGACCTACATTTTTAATGCTATCCTGAGACTTCAATACTGGCCTAACGAGTTTAAAAAAGCGGAAATAATTCTTATCCACAAGCCAGGTAAAGATCCTAACTATGCCACCTCTTACCGTCCTATAAGCCTGCTGCCTGTGACCTCCAAAATTCTAGAACGTCTAGTGTTAAGAATACTCGATCCGGAATCCACACCAACAAACTGGATACCGGGCTTCCAATTCGGTTTCCGCAAAATGCATTCAACTACCCAACAATGTCATCGGATCACACGACTAATAAATACAGCATTCGAAGAAAAATCATACTGTACTTCCATCCTTCTCGATGTCCAGCAGGCCTTCGACAAGGTATGGCACAAGGGGCTCATCCATAAACTACAACAAATCCTACCCCCCTCCTTCCTCAAGCTGTTCGAATCCTATCTAACCAATCGACAATTCAAAACAAGAGTAAATGAAGCAACCTCAACACTACACCCTATCAACTCTGGTGTACCTCAGGGCAGTGTCCTGGGACCATTTCTGTACCTACTTTACACCTCAGACCTTCCAACAACCCCCACTACAATAGTAGGCACTTTTTCCGACGACACCATCATACTGGCAAAACACACAGACGTAAACCAAGCCACTGGACATCTTCAAAACCACATAAACCTGCTAGAAGACTGGCTCAAGAAATGGAAGATGAAAGTCAATGAATCCAAATCGAGCCATGTGACATTCACACTGCGAAAAGGGCCCTGCCCACCAGTCCACTTCAACAACATCGTAATTCCACAACAGACCTCCATGAAATATCTCGGCGTTCACCTAGATAGCAAACTTACATGGCGTGATCACATTACCAAAAAAAGGAAGCACATCGAACTCAGACTCCAATTCTTACAATGGTTAATTGGTAGGAACTCACCGCTATCCCTGAGCAACAAACTTCTAATATATAAGACGGTCATCAAACCTATTTGGACCTATGGGGTGGAGCTGTGGGGCTGCTCTAGCAAATCCAACATAGCCATTATGCAACGCTGCCAATCAAAAATTTTAAGAACTCTTACAAACGCACCATGGTATATATCCAATCAGATGCTGCATTCAGACCTCGACATACCGTTCATAACGCAGGTCATCCATGACAGAACATCCAAACATCTAGATAAGATCGCAGTTCATCCAAACTCACTAATGTCCGACCTCCCACACCAAGAAGTGATAAGACGACTCAAACGTAGATGGCCCACTGACCTTCACTAACGAGGACCCGTCGTTGGACGGACCCTCTTCACGACATTTTTCTCGCCAACAAATTAGCTTATAGAATGCACTGTATTCTGATTGCTGATGTACCTTAAATTAAAAAAAATCCCTATATATAAACATATGGTGTACCCAAAATCGAAATCCCACTGCGTCATTTATAGCACAAGGATAAGCATATGCATTTATCAGTGAACACGGGTTCAAATCCCACTCGCTGCAATGTTTTTTTTAAATTTCCAAACTCATGTAAATCGCTTTACTAAGTGTTTCTGTATTATTAGCGGCATTAAGGTATTTTTTTACCTATTTTGTAGAGAATTTTTAAGACATCAACCATAATTCGATCTAGCAAAAGTAGTTTTTCTTGCAGCGCGCTTTCTGTATTAGAGACATTGGCGAAGATATTCAAGACGTTGAAAACATTTTCCCTTGTAATTTTTTTATTTTAAAAATACAAAAATTATTTTAATGAGTATAAGACCAGCTATGTTGTGCCCTCAAAAGCTGGTAAAGACATATCAATATGTTAAAATAAGACAACATAAACAAATAATTACAGATTATTATGTAACGTTTCGCTCCTATTTTAAATGCGAATTAGTCCTAATAAAATATGAGCATTTAAAATTTCGCGTTTTACATTACATGCGCTCCAGGGTGCCCACGGCCGGAGATTTGTCGCGATGCGCAAACGACAAGACAGATCGTCCCGTACGCATTTCCCCTACCGCCTTGATGCCCAAGAGGGAGAGCAACCACGTATAAAACCAAATTGTTCCGCCGAACTCGAAGAAAATTCGAAAAATTATCCCGATTCCCTGACCTGGCCCGCGGGCCTCAACTGGCGAGAGCTCTGCAAACCCTCAGTTAGTTATTGGTAATTAAAGCAAATTATAATTATTCAAGTTTGTTTATAATACCACCAGCTGTCAATAATCGATTACTGTGTTACAAGTCTACCAACACTAGTAAAATTCCCTGTTGGTTCCAGCGACCACCATACCGTGAATCCCGGACGAGCACGCAGACAATTGAGGTTGCGTACCTACACCATACCGAAGAGATTTATATTACAATAAAATTTACATTGTACATATTTATGAATTATCTATTTAGTTATTTTCCAACTGTACTTAGTCGGCAATAAATGGTATTTATGTTGAAGTACCTTCTTTAAATCAGTGTAGGCATAAATATAAAGCAAACCTGGCCCAGTCAAAAAGCTACCATTTATAAGGGCAAAATTAATGAATGCTAAACTACCATAAATAAACCAGGTAGCATTACAGTTAGAATAAGGTTCTGTATTCGCAGCCACACTGTCATACTGTTTTGTAATAATCAATATATTTAAAACGTAAAGCTTTTTTTGTCGGCCCGTAGTATAAGCCTTGCATTAGGCCAATTTCAATTATTCTTTTTTTTTTTAATAAAAACTACCATCGTGTAAGGTCGCAGAAGTGTTTTAAATTGAACAAATTCTACCGGAAAAATTATTGTAGCGAAAAATATCATCGTACTGAAAAAAGTAAGCCCTCAAAATTGGTATGTGGTGTTTTTCTGATTGTTGCAATGGACGACTGTATCAGCAATGAGCCCAAAGCAGTGAATGTATATGTAATATCAGTGGACCCGCTTCAACAGTTGTTAAAAATGTAAGTTAGTTTGTCACCACTACTGTACCTACATTGTTTTAAAAATAGAAACATTTTTATAATTAGAATAAGGCCACCTATGCGGTGGGCTAACAAGCTAATCATTCTAATTTTTTTGATTGATATAGGTGAGAACGATAAAATAAACGCTGTTACAGTCTGGTAGACATACATTTCCTTTGCAAATTGCACAAGGCAATGTAATGTATCGACCAGATGGGGCGCAATTCGCATTATTATAATTAGCATTATTTGGACTAAAATCGTTAATATTACAAAGTAATTTATTTGTAAAATTGGCCACTTGTTTATTTGGTTTTTATTAGTAAAAAATTTTTTTTAGTGCCATTTTGGCGTCCCTTGCCGCTTGCGCCTGTAGGCAGGGGCCTACGCCGCCTATACCTAGTTACGGCCCTGCTGACAGGTATGAAAAAAAGAGCAAACAAAAACATTAGTAAATAACGAGAAACACACAAAGATGATGCATATAGGCAACGGCATGAGCAAGTTTTTTGTGAAAATAGGAAAACACTAAACGAGAACCAGCAAGACTCAAACTCATTGAAGGCTTTAAAACAGGCACCTCAGGCATGGATAATATAAATACAGCGGATTTAATCTGAAACACATCAGTAAAGAAATGTATGTGAGAATAATTCCATAGCCAAAAAGGTGTTCCCACTCAAACAACAGTAACTAGGCATATCATAGGCATTCTGCGCTGGCCCTGGACATAGAGTTACAGCCAGCAGCAAAATTCCTAAGTGTTTAACTGTGTTTGATCTCTAAGGGTATTTACACGGTTCTAGTTGTCTTCATGAAAGTGGTGTTGTTTAGCAGATAACACTAAATTATAGGCAGAAAGAGTGCTCTGTTTCACACGATGTAAGAGGAGAGAATCTATAATTTCGTATATCAGTATCTGGAATATTATTTGGCAATAACCAATTCACTTCCCTGCATAGTAGGAGAAAGGTGCCATGAATGGGAAATCTTTTTTAAAAAAATTGCCACGTGTTTATTTTTTATTATTGTGGATATAATTTTAACAGTACGTCCGTTAAACATATAAGGAAACAATAGCTGGCACAAATTGCTGTAGTCTGCCAAAAAACGCTTATAGAAATTATTTACTTAAAAGCTGGATTTGTCCCATTTAATACATACAGCTGTAAGTTATGACTGGGATAAAATACATATTTAAAAAAAACAATAATGGTACACTTTATTATTTAAAAGTAATTACAGTAAATTCTGTGTAATGTTATTTAATACATTATAAAAGATAACTGCTTACAGAATGCTTCCAAATTCCTTTTCATAAACTGAAAATTCAATATAAAATTTTAAATTTGCCTTTGTACGAGCCGTTCCATGGTTCTTGTACGTCGTTGGTAATTTTCTGAGTATTTTTGTTTTGTGAGCGTCACTAATGTCCTCTTTAGTAGGATAGAAGAATTTTTGGGAATTTCCATGACGCCTAAGGAATGTAATTTGATATTCTTCATCTTCCAATATTTCTTCGATACATGCAATGTAAGCCAACTTATGTTTTTTTGTCGAAAAATCCACCAACACAAAATCATTTTTCTGTAAAGTAATATTTCCAGAATTTGATCATCATTGTCACTTTGCAAGAGGTCACTAAGACATTCATCTGAATCTTGCAATTCGATCTCTTCAGACTCTGATTCACTACTGCAACTTTTTTCTACAAGTTTCTTCATTATCTTCATTCTATTTAGATTCTGCACCCTTTCTTTATCTATGTATCATACAATGGGCAGGTTTCAAAAAAACTATCTATCAAATATGGAGTACCTCAGGGTTCAGTCTTGGGGCCTCTGTTGTTTCTAATTTTTATTAACAATCTGCCTAACTCTGTCCCAAATTCAGACTTAATTCTCTTCGCAGATGACACCACCAACTGGCAGCAGTATCATCGCTCTGAAGCTATTAATGAAATTGTATCTGAAAGAGAGCTAGATATTCAAAATTGGTTCCAGGCTAATAAGCTTAGTCTGAATTATACCAAGACCCAACACATGAACGTCTCACTTCGTCATGCTCAACCTGACCTCCCGTGCAGCCGATCAGTTAAATTCTTGGAGGTATACCTGGACTCTAGGCTTACTTGGGAAGAACATGTTTCCCAACTGTCCTCTAAACTATCAAAAATAATTTTTCTAATCAGAAGCTTGTCAAAAAATGCTTCCGGGAATATACTTCTAACAGCGTACCACGAGTATTTTGCATCTAACATGCCATATGCAATCTTAAATTGGGGTCATTCAGCTCATATGCCCAAAATATTTGCCCTACAAAGAAGATGTATTCCTATTATCACAGGACTGGGCTACAGGGACTGTTGTCGATATTGTTTTGGGGAGCTCCGGATAATGACTATCCCGTGTGTCTATATTCTGCGGTGCTTGATCCACTTAAGGAGAAACAGCACTCGGTTTCAAACTCATGGGGATGTCCATGACTACCCAACTCGCCACAATCATAACATCATTCCTGGCTTTCGCAGACTTGGGAGAACCCGCAGGGGTACTGACTATCACTGCATAAAATTCTACAATGTCCTTCCAGATAATATAAAAAAACTTAATGAGAAATCATTTTTGTCAAAAATAAAAACTTATTTAATTTCGAAATCATTTTATTCCCTTGAAGAATTATTAGTAATTCTTATTCAGTAATTGTCATTAATGTAAAATTTTAATTGTAAATTATTGTTTGTGATACTTCCATCTTAAACGATTATATTATAGTTTTATATACCGGGTGGCCATAAATATCTGCTATCACATTACCTTTGAAATCAACACCGCTTTATTAAAGTGATGAATCCAACTAAACTAAATGTCATTAATGTCATCACAACTAAAATTCCTATCTGTCAAAAATTATTACAGATTGCAATAAGTATTGAAATTAGAACAGGAGATTTTTATAATCGAGTCATAGGCTAAACTGCAGAATTTGGGGCACATTCCCCTCCTCTTATTTGCATTTTATAACATTTTATACCAATACTTATTATAATTGAAATATGTATAATGGTAACCAACATTTATAAGTAGCTAATTCCATGGCTACCGGGATCTCAGATGTTTATGACCACCCGGTAGATACATGTTTAAATATTTTGTTTTAAAGGGTTAATTGTATTTTCTTATATATTTAACATTATTTATATGATTGCTGACCTGTATAAACACTTATTTTGTGTACTGATACCAATAAATAAACTAAACTAAACTAAGTTTTGTCTGTACTCCTCTTCAATTTGATTTTTTTCTGAGGTTTCCGTTAAAATTCTCGTCGATCCTCTTTTTCTGCCCCTTCGAATTTGCTGTTCATTTCGACCTTTTGGATATGGTCTAACTGATTCAGGTGTGATTAACAATTCAGAAGATGTATTGATATTATTGCTAGCATGAGATGGTGTTGCTTGTTTTGAAGTACAAAGCCGCGGTTCTTGCATTTGATTATTTTTGTCATTTGTAGTAGGAGTATCGTGATCTGTTACATATGAACACAGATAGTCAGCTTCTTGGAATAATACAGTGTGTCTAAAAAAAGAATTACATCTAGTGTGCTTTGAATTTCCCATACAAACGTAAAATGTGCCGCTCTCGCGCGCTACTGTTAGTAGTAGACCTAGTAGACGGAAGAATAACATAACCTCAACAATAGTCTTTGTTGACAAAATTTACTTGTGGTTTTCGTTTACTTTTAAATTAAGATATGTGCGCATTTTAACGCATTATTCAACAGCATGAATATCGTAAGAAGTAAGACAACCCTTATTAAAAATGGTTAATCCTCATTGTTCAAATACAGAACTTAAAAGTAATGGAAGGAAAATAAACTAAAGGTAGTCCTTAGAAAAGGGTTAATTATTGACTACAACAAGTGCTCGAAGTGTCCACCATTTTGCTGAATACACAATGCTACTCGACGCTTCATGCTGTCAAAAATGTGGTGCAACATGGCAGGTGTTATATCGTTGCATTTAATTCTAATGCACTCCATCAGTTCTTCCAAGTTATTAATCATTTCTTTGTAGACCTCATTTTTAAGATGTCCAAAGATGCAGTAATCTAATGGAGTAAGGTCAGGTGAATTTGCTGCCCAAACCCCTCGACTAACTACTCGATTGGGAAAAAACTGCTCGAGAAATTCTAAATTTTTCCTTGTCGTATGCGCAGCTGCCCCGTCCTGCTGAAAGTAACCACCATTAAATTCATCGGGGTGCAGTTGATCCAAAAAGAGCACTAATAGCTGTTCTCGATAACGTTGACCATTTATGGTGTTATGAAAAAATATTGGTCCTATGATCCTACGACGTGAGACAGCTAACCATATTCCAACTTTAACAGGATGTAAAGGAGCTTCAACATAGTTATGTGGATTATCGACTGACCACATTCTGTGGTTCTGTTTATTTACAAATCCACTTAAATGGAACCACGCCTCGTCACTAAAAAAACTTAAATCAAGAACATCGTTGTTGTTTAAATTTTCTTGGAAAAAGTTGCAGTAATGTATTCGACTAGGATGGTCCCTTTGTCGAATTTCATGTACAACAGACACTTTATATGGATGCATGTGCAGTCGCTTCTTCTAAATGTTGTGAACAGTACTTCTAGGGACATCTGTCTGAGCTGAAATACGACGCACTGACATTTTTGGGTTTTCTAAGACAAGAGCTTCGACATTTTCAATAATGTTTGGTTCAGTGGCCGGCCTTCCGGTAGACTTGCATTTTTCTACACTTCCTGTCGTCAGAAATTTTTCAACAGCGCAACGAATGTGGTGCAGCAAAAGAGTTTCTTCGACAATTCTGTTAGGAAACTGCAGTCGAAACTGCTGCTTACAAGTCGCATAGGAATATTGCCATTCCCCATTTATTAACTGTCCTGATCGAAAATATGCCTCAATAATAAAAATGTTTTTCTTCAAACGGCAGTAAAATATGGCATTATACTGCTGGATTGATGATACTAAACTGTCACTTTATTGCCAAGCGGCAGATAAAGTTATTATCTGCCGCTGACAACTTTATCTGCCGCTCGTCAGCGGCAGATAACATTATCTTCCGCTGACGGGATCAAGTAATTTTCTTCGAATTTTGTTCACAAAGTTGTAAATAATTTGTTATAAAAACGTTTGAAGAAAAAATACTATATGATATTCGGAGCAAAAGTATCTTTATGTGGCTCGGCTGTACTTATCTTCCTCTCAAGCTCGCCACATAAAATATAACTTTTGCTCCTAATAACATAATATACTATTTCTTGCACTGTGTACATTTTGTATTGTATTAACAAATATTTTATAATTAAAACTATTTGAAGTGAAAATTTACTTTTTTTTTGACAATTAATTAACGACAGCTCTGGATAATGCAATACCAATAACAATCTAGTGGCACATAAAAATTTACATGTAAACAAATTTCACAGGTAACTAGATGTAATTCTTTTTTAGACACTCTGTAGATTACAGTTAAGGGGATATATTCCCGACGAAGTAAATCCAGCAATAATGTTTTTAGGAGTGATTCCATTCAAGTAAGCTTTATTGGCAAGTGATGCCATTTGGTAAATATCAAGAGTCTTACCGGGATTTGTTAGCATTCACTCATTTTGAGCTCGTTTAAAGTAGGTTTTAAATGGCCCATAAACCGAAACATCCAAGGACTGTAATCGGTGGCTGCAGTGGGGCGGAAATGTCAACAAAGTTACATAGTTATCTTTAGCATAATTTACAATATCCTTTATCTAATAGACGTGTCTGTCCGGGACGCTGTTTTGTCTGTCTGGGACGCTGTTTCAGCAGCCAAACCGTAAGAGATAAAGAAAAAAGTTATGAAAGTTATATGTTTGGAATGGTCATGTTAGGTCAGGAACCGAATTTCAGTCACGTGACACTTCCGGTTTTCGAGAAATCACAAAAAATACCGTTTTTCAAATAGAACGCGTATTAAATAAAAATGTTTTAGCAGCCAAACGGAGCTGCGACCCTCTGCGCCTTAAAACGTCGATCGGTTAGGCAACCACTTTGACACGTTCCAGGTCTGGGTACAGTTTTTATTTAATACGCGTTCTATTTGCAAAACGGTCTTTTTTGTTTTATTAAATGAGACATTTGTCTCACTGGACTGCTAGTCTAAACTAATGTGGGACTCATGATTGTCGAGTAGCAACAGCAGTGGAGCTTCTTCGCTAGGCTTTGCATATTGGACAAAATGCTTTAAACTGATGAGAAAGTTGGTTTCAGTCATCCAACCAGAATTATGGGTCTAAACTGTTTGCTGGGGCACCATGCAGCATGTACTCTCTGAAGTTTACCCTTGGGAAGACAAAGACAGGTGGTAGGGTATTTCCATTGGCACACACAAAATTAAGCATTGTTATTAATGCTCCCCTTTCTGCAGAAGTAGCTTGTCCGACTTGTTTTAGGCCTTTTTGGGAAAACACTTTTGGTGGGTCTGTAACAGTAGTGATGCCCGTTTCGTCACAGTTGTATATTCGATCAACTGTGATATTATGTTCGGACATTACCCCTTCCAAATTGTCAAAGAATTTATTTACTGTGGTTGGATTAAACACGGTAGCTCTGCTCAAGCTAGTTTTTTCTGGTTTCCTGAGGGAGAGCAAGTCATTATTCCGTCGTTTAAAATGTTTTAGCGAGTCTAACCCAGCTTTACTCTCAGCATCCCACTGCAGGATACTGAATTTTTATTGTTGTGCATATTGATATGCTACCTGGCGAAGTCCAACGGTACCTATTCCATCGCACATTTTGGAAGCAGTTATTAAATAATAGACTAAAGCTGGTTCTTGTGCAACTGTGGAAATCCGCTTATTTCCGATTCATCTGTATTAAGTAGTTGTTGAGCATGTTTAGCTGCTCTATGTAAAGTGGACTTCGATATTTGGTACTTCTCACTTGCATGTGGAATTGATAATTTATTATCAACGATATCTGCGACTGCGATTTCCACAGATTTTGCAGAAACTCTAACCCTTTTTTCTTTAGCTTTGGTTGAAGTTCCCATCTCAAAGCTAAACCAGACAACTATAGTTAATTTGTATTTGTTACACAAATGTCATGAATGGGACATTTGTTATGAATGGGACATTTGTTATGAATGGGACAGTGGTACTTTTTTAAATAAAACTGTAGTTAATCTGTCTTCTAAAGCAGGGCTGTCCAACTTCAAGGAGCCCAAGGGCCATTGTACAAAATTTGAAGGTTATGAGGGCCGCATCATAAAATGTGTCGTATGTGACTTTGTGAGTGATTTGTAATAAATATAAAACGTGTATACCTATTTCAATACTAATTTTTATTTATTCAAGAAGCTTAGGTTACATTACAAAAAGCATTGAAACATAAAAGAGATATACAGGGTGTTTCCTGAGGTAACCGACAAACTTACCTACATCATATGTTCTAGAAGTGATTCTAAACAAAAAAATTCATATTCACTTTAGGTTAATTCATTTCTGTTCTTGAGATACCGACAAAAGAAAAAAAATCACATCAATTAATGTAAATTTACGTATAGAGATGTGACGTTTCACCCCTTTACTAAGGACGTCAAAGATTTACCCCTCGGGTTAAGCTCAAATCGGAGAAATACGTTCACTCATATATATATTCGATAAGGTAAAACAAGAGATAATTACCAAAACAAATATAATGTTTTTAACTAGTTACAATGATTGATTAGAAATTACTCTGAGTTGTACATTAGTTAAAATTAACATGTTCTTCTGGAACGGTGTCTTGTTTCGTGGGTCAAGCTGCAACCCAATGCACCGGCGAGTGTTGCGGGTCCTTATTGGTAGGCCGTCGGTACGCACGCCGATTCTTCGGGAAATGGGCTGAGTAGGTCTTTCGTTGCTGCAAACTTAACCTTCCACTCAGCAGTGATTTTAAGCTGTAATTTTCCGGTGAATTTAGCGATTCTAGCGGTCTTGCTCTTGCGGAAAATTTTAACTTCTCGGGCTGACAGTACAACACGTCATCTTCCTTGAAGCCTGGTCTGGTAAGGGTTGGAAGCCTACTTCGTTAGACAGTTCAGCGTGTCAGACCGGAGAGCCCAGGTAGAAAAGGACAGGACAGGATCAGGACTGGTAGACTCAAAAGGAGAATTTTCTCAAGTTACTGGAACCGGCACTGCAATCTTCTTTTATTCCTTTTCTGCCGCGTTATCGGGGTACTTGCCCTAGCTTCCACTGGAGAGGGAACGACGTGGTCGTTCATACTTCGCGGCCACGCGCATCGCGGCTAGGATTTATTATCGCCAGTTCACGCGTCGAATTGATGCAGCGCTTGATTAGACGATGTATTAAATTTAAATACATTTTATGTATAATAAAAATTTAATACAGGAGGAAGCGTTACAGAGATAAGTAAGCTAAATAAAATGACATTTCTTGATAAGTAAAAACTGTCAAAGTAATCATTAGTTAACAACAATTAACAACTAGAAGGACTAAACACTACTAAAAAACAATCAAAAACAGGTGTCTGACCGCTACAGCACCATTCGCGTTGGTGGCAACTGCCAGACTGAAATAACGGACAAAACACGCCTTACATCAAAAGTCGGCGGGACTGTTTCCTTACACAATGTTGAAACATACAGTGAAAATTCTTTTACTAATGATATATTTTTGTACCTTCGTCCTATGGCTCTATTTTAAATTGTTTTCAATTATTTATAATGTATATTCTAAATTCATGTTTCCTGAAAGTATAGTATCTATCGATCCGCGGGCCGCAAAAATATCCTGGAGGGCCACATGCGGCCCACGGGCCACATGTTGGACAGCCCTGTTCTAAAGAACTAAACGCCACTGACAAATTAGTTCTTGGCAAAGGTTCAACTACGGAGTGGCGCCAAAACAAATTAATAAACTTGATTCAGTTACAGCTATAGAAGAGACTTGACAAAAACTGCCAGAAGGCATTAGACAGGCATACAGAATTAGAAACAAAATCATACTAGAATGACCTTACACAAAATATATCCAAACAAGAAAAACAGTCACTACACACACTGAAAACCGATAACACAATTAAGATTCTACCTGCAGACAAACGCCACAGTAGTACTTGACATAACCACATACAACGAAAAACTTTTAACACTAATTAGTGAGGGACAATACACTAAACTAAATAAAAATCCAACACATACAATATAAACAAAAATATACAAAACACTTTACAAACACAGAGAACATTTTAAAGATTTTGTAAGACGTACACTAACACCACACTACAGTAAACCACTTTTTTATGGATTACCAAAGATACACAAACCAAATGTACCACCACATTTCTTAAACTTAAAGACACAAACATAAACACACAACACTTAATGGTAGACAAAACACTCAACATCATTAAACATAGGCTACAAAACGATAACACATTACATACACGAACAACATTAAACATTGATACCATTATGGAACTTTTAACACTATGCATTAAACAGACATACTTTAATTTAAACTAAACAATGAATTTTACCAACAAGATTTCGGGATGGCCATGGGCCAGTGGTTTGGTGAAAATATGTCGATGATGTTTTTGCAATTTGGCCTCATGATATGGATGAGGTGGACAAATTTCTTGAACATATTAACAGTAAAGAAACCTCCATCAAATTCACATTAGAAACAGAGCAAAACAATCAGTTACACTTTCTTGATACACTAATCACACGCACAATAAATACTTTTGAAACATCAGTATACCGTAAGAAAACCAATACTAATAGGTACTTACATTTTAATTCTAACCATCACAAAAACATAAAGACAGGCGTTGTAAAAAGTCTCTACGACAGAGCCAAAGTTGTTTGCTCTAATAACGAAATTTTCAAAAAAGAGAAAGATTTTATTATTAATGTTTTACAAGATAATGGTTATCCAGAGACTCTTGTTCGGAACATTTTCAATACAGGAAATAATGCCACACACATACAAAGGAATAACATTCAAAAATAAAATACTCTAACTATACATTCTGATAAAATTAGACGAATTGCAAATAGATTCAATGTTAGAACCGTATTCAAAACGATGAATACCTTACGGCCAGTTCTTACAAATACTAAACCGTTCAACGAAGAACAACATTCAAAGAATTGTATATATAGTATTCCCTGTGAATGCGGGAAATATTATATCGGTGAAACATCCAGAGCTTTAGCAGTTAAGAGTTAAAGAACATAAAAATATGTCAACTAAATGTAAAATTAAGAATGGATGCCAGTAGGAAAAATGGATGCCAGTAGGATTCCAAACCGGATATTACAAAGCAACATCGGAGGGAAGAAACGAAAAGCAAGGCCGAGAGCAAGATGGAAAAAAGAAGTCATAGAGGATACAGAAAAGTGTGAGGTTAAGAAGTGGCAAGAAAAGTGTAGTGACAAAAAAGTGTGGAAAAAGACAATAAATCAAGCCCTGGGCCTACTAGGCCTACAGTGCTAATGTATATATATATATATATATATATATATATATATATATATATATATATATATATATATATATATATATATATATATTAGCACTGTAGGCCTAGTAGGCCCAGGGCTTGATTTATTGTCTTTTTCCACACTTTTTTGTCACTACACTTTTCTTGCCACTTCTTAACCTCACACTTTTCTATATATATATATATGTAAAATTAAAGAAACGGCAGATATTTTACTTAACGAAGAAAAATGCGTGTTGTCTCTCTCAATATTTTTAGACAATAGTTGGTTAGATAATCAACAAACGTCAATGTCAAGCAATTCATTGGATGTTGGTCGTTTTTCCTTCCAGTGAAAAAGCTAAGTTTCTTGTTCTTTTTAATTGTTAATCGTTGATAACGAGGGCAGAGTGTCCCTCAAAACGTTCGTTATTTAATATTTTTAATTTGCAGTGGCGAAATACCTAAATCAGAATATGAGTTATAATTAAATTACATTTTTCCACGACCGTGATGAGAAGTCGGTTTCTATAGCATCAAAACTGTGACAGAAGTAAAACATTTACTCCCTAGAGACTAAATAAGACAAAAAATTCCCTAGGGAGTTTTCATTATGACGGATGCAACAATTATGTCATATTCGAGGTTATCAGGCTAGGTTTTGCGTCAGTTTTGACACAAGCTGAGCTCTTGTCAAAATGACTTACAGTGCCACCAACTTTAAAATTTACCATAAGCTACTAATTTTAAAATAATTTTCACTAAAATGTCATAAATGACGTTTAAAAAATACAGGTTTTTCGTTTTAAATCTTCCTGCAACATGAAAAAAATTGTATATACAACTCGGAGAGAATGCTATTTTACTTCAGTGCAATTTCCAACTTTCGGGCTTCGCCCTCGAGTCAGAAATTGCACCTCAGCAAAATAACGCATTTTTTCCCTCATTGCATAATCTACTAATGATAAATAATTTTTTCACGTCTGGGAGAAAAACACGGTTTCTACGATACCAAAATCGTGAGAGAAATAATGAATTACTCCCTAGAGAGAAGAAATGTCCCTAGAGACACTGTCCCATTCATAACTTGTGATAGTGTCCCATTCATGGCCAGTACGCATGCAGAAAGAAATTAGGTTAAAAAATGCTTACCTTTAAACTGCAGGTATTTACTATCAATTTAAAAATTCAGAGAAGTCCACTCTTTACACTGACAGCAATTTCAAATAGGTAGCACAAAACACTCACAAATGAAAAACCAATAGGTAATAGTTATTTACCTAACAAGTTCGGGAAGTTAATTTTCCCGAATGAGCACTTTGTTTGCAGCACGACCGAAGGGAGTGCTGCATGTAGTGCGAATTCGGGAAAATTCTTCCCGAAAGAGGTAGGTACAATGTTTTTTGTAACGAATAACTCAAAATATTTAAAAAAGTTAAAAAAATATTATTTAGTGTTTTACAACTTTACTGAGTTGGCAGCACAAATTACTAAATTTTTATACGTATCCTAGCACCTGTCAGCTTTTGTTGACGTTTACAGCGCTCCTGGAACACACAATTGCCATAGTTTTTGTGGGAAAGTAAAAAACACCCCGGTGCGGGAAAAGTTATTTTCGGCGCATCGGGAATGACCGGGAAATATGAATTTTGAAATCATGAGTGCAA
Organism: Agriotes lineatus; assembly: GCA_940337035.1. Classification (NCBI taxonomy): domain Eukaryota; kingdom Metazoa; phylum Arthropoda; class Insecta; order Coleoptera; family Elateridae; genus Agriotes; species Agriotes lineatus. The sequence goes on along the minus strand of OW679203.1, from coordinate 44,318,641 downwards.
AATAGTTATTTACGTGGCAAGCTTAGTAAATTAGCGTTTATGCGCGAGACGGATAATTTGAAGAGAGAGCGACATAGGAGCCAGCCCTGTAATCCGGTGAGCCCCAGTAAAGGCTAATTGCAAGCGAGCAGCGTACAACGTTTTATTTCCTCTTGGGGAACATCCTAAAAAATAATATTAGTGATTAATGAAGGATGTGATTATTAGAAAACAAGGTGCTTGTAAAGTCGAGATGGCAGCATTTTACAGACACCTGGCCTGTAAAGAGTCTTTTACCGGTCAGTTCAGACGACAGTAATGACCATTTAACAAGTCAAGAGGAAATATTTTTTTTTATTTGTTCCTCACTTGTAAACATCAATTTATCAAGTCACTGTATTAATCAAGAAACTTTATTTTAACAAGTTACTAACTTGTATAATCTTTACAAGTTAACTGTCAGTCTTACAAGCGTGCTCATAGATAAATGATAGCGTGCAAAGCCAGAGTTGTTTTCCTTAGTATGTATCATATTGATGAATTTAGTTGCTTGTCAGTTTGACATTTTGAATAAATGGTAAATTTCTAGTTATTTACAAGTGAGGAACAAATAAAATATTCAACAATACACGGAAGGTAACAGGTTTTACTGGCTCAAGAAGGTGACTGGCTCGCCTGCGGCTCGCCAGTCATATCCTTCTATTCGCCAATAAAAACCCTCTTACCAAGCTAGTAATGTTAAATACTATAGCAGTGCACTTGCTACAACCAGATATCTTAAATGTGAATGACCTCCACAAGACACAATGCATGACTTTAAAATTTTGTGTGAAGTAAAGGTACATGTGTAGCCACCTATTGACATGTATGAGAACTACTAATTATTTACAAAAGTAGAGAAACCTACTTTGTCCTATTCAGAACTTCTCCCATTCATGGCACCTTTCCCCTACATCACAAAGTGTACTTCCACAAATGAGGCGTATAGATGCAAAATGCGACTATCCAAATGAAGGAATTTTGAGAAAAACGCGAAAAACTATTCTAATGCTAAATTTGTGAGACAACGCTGCAATTTTTTTTTGCGCTACTGGCAAACGTGTTTAGGATAGCTCGTGTGAGCTTTGAAAAATTTATAATTTATAGTTTTTGAGAAAACCAAAAACAGTTTTGGACATGTCGCAGTTTGCTCCTAAGCAGTAACCTTTTCATTTTTTTATACACTCTATTGTACTAGTTTATAGAAAAAATCTTGAACTATAAAAGAATTTGTTATATGTAATTTAATCATACAGGGTGTTTTTAAAAAGGTGTCCATCTGCATCTACAATCATTTTTCTTTTATCTCTGTCCACTAGTACGTAATCAATTATTGATGTTTCACCGCTACTTTTGATTTCTGTAGTGTATTTATTAATGTCTTTATGTTGAAAAAAGGAATTTGTTACTATCAAGTTATTTAGTATTCAGAAATCAAGCATTCGTCTTCCATTGTTATTTCTTATCTCTTCACAGTGCTTGCCAATAACGGTACTGTACACTTCATTCTTTTTGCCTACTGTACTATTTAAATCTCCTACGATGTATATAGTGCCTTTTGCATCTTCTGTTATTAATGTTAGTTCTTCCCAAAAAGTTTATTTTGTTTTGACCTTATCGTCTTCGTTCGGACCGTATACTACTATTATCGTTCGATGATTCTTATTTCGATTTTTTAGTTCCAAAAAAGTAATCTTTCGGACTTTGCCTCCTAGTTGTATATCTGTTTTTCCCATCCTTTGTGTATTATGCATCCTACACCAGCTACTACTCGTTTATTTTCTTGTATTCCACTATATATGAATGTATGGCCTTTTTCCGTTTTTATCATTCCTGGTTCCTTCTTTTTTGTTTCGGTTATGGATAATATTTCTATATTCATTTCTTCAAACTCTCCTTCTAATTCATTTTATTTTCGTTCAGGCTTCTAATGTGCCTAGTTCCTATCTTCCAGTAAACTCTTTCATTTTGCTTCATGTGTTCCAATTCGTCATATATTTCGTTTCGTGGTCCATTTCTTCACCGTGTCGTCGCCATAATTCTTTCTTTTCTGTTAGTTATGTTTAGTTTTTTGGATCTTTTTCAGTAGTTACTTGTGTAACTTTTCCATTCCTTGCTTTTTCTATCCCATTTCTGTTTGTATTCCATTTCCAGATTTGTCTATTATTAGCTTTTGATATCCAATTGTGATGTTCTTTCCTTCCAAATTTTCTTCCTGAGCTATTTTTCTAATTTCTCCCTGTATTTCTTTCGCCTTTTTCGACATATCGTCGTTAATGTAAATGGCGGTTCCTCCTCTGTAGTTTTTTAGCTTACTCTTATTTCTCATTACCTTGGCTTTATCGCTTGAGTTTTCCAATTCGACAAGGCACATTTTCTGAACCAGTTTTATAGCACGTTTTATATTAATATCTATTTCTAATTGCTTTGGAAAAATTCTTTTATCGTCTCTTTTAGCTCGTTTCTGTTTGCCGTTTAATTTAATTATAACGGTACATAAAGCAGTTGCTAATTCTAAAAACAAACAAGATTCACAATGAGCTATTTTAATACGTCAAAAAATCAAATTTGCGTCAGTTTCCTCAACTTCCTCTTGACGTGCTTCTGCTTATGCAGCATCTAAAGTATAGTTATTACAGTTATTCTTTTCAAACAATGTTGTAACATAACACAGTGATTCCTCTTGATTGATTCGGAACCATAATGAGAAGTTTGTAGACTTGTTACGTTTTTTATTTTATCTGGTTTTAATGGTACTCCGACTCCCAGTTCTTTAGGGCGCATTAACTTAATGTTTTTACCTTTCTTACAAATCCCTTTACCTTCCCCAATATCGCTACGATAAAATGGTTCTCCTCTCACTAACACTCCACCTCTTCATAGTCTGAAACTTGAAATGCCAGAATCCCGGTGATTTTAATACATTGAGTGCATCGGTTCTCCAATCTTGAACTTTATAATCTTGTCCGTTTTTCTGAACTGTTCCGATTTCTTAAAGACTTTCTACATAAGCATCTGGGTTTATCACATTTGAGGTTTTTCTTATTACCTTTTCGATATTACCAAAAACTCTGTCTGGTGGAATGTATGAGTGTTCAAATGTTTTATATGATTTGAATCAGCCAGTTGCATACCTTTTTTATAAGTATAGTGTTTTTATTTTGGCTATCAGCTTCATCATAGAATAAGTGAATAGTTTTAATCTAGGTGTTCATTTTATAATTTTTCAGAAACACGAAACTATAAACATGTTTAGGCAATAGTTTTGTTTTTGAACTTCTTACTACTACTGTAAAATTATAAAAGTTTATTTGCATACTAAATAGGCCTTCTGGTCAGGTAATTTTGGTAGTTGCAAATTTTTCTGATAATCAAAAGAAAACACCAATACTTTAGGATTCTCTTTTCTTAATAGGCCATAAGAGCTCTTCCTTCGTAAATTGTAGATTTTTTATTCATAATCAACTTCTGTTTGACAGAGTGTTCAGTAACTCTTAATTTTTTCTTTGAATTGAAGGCTCATTGGTCGTACATCTGTTTCTACCAAAACCTATATTGTAGTTCTTGCAGAAATATTTTCTAAAAAACTCCCTTTCACCTTCTGATGGCTATTAACATCATTATTATACATCTTCCATGGTTTAACCAAATTCAAGTTGCAAGACAAGTATATCCTTTGAGTAGATTTACTCCTATAATAATGGCTCTCTGTACATCTTAAACTTTCAATGAAAGTTTTCATACTTTCTCTTTTGGCGTAATTTTTGCTTTTTGTCCGATCTCCACCTCTCTGACGAGGTAGTTCCACGTTCCACAGTAGCTTTGAATTTCGTCAGTGTCCTCAAATTTTAGTCTTTTTTAATACCAAGTATACCCAAAAACGCATCTTTGCAAACTGGAACTATCACTTTATCGGACACTCTGTTTAAACTTGATTTAAATACACATAAATTTTATTTTCTAAAATTTACGAAATCCAGTCCCATGTTTTTAAATGCAATTCCGATTTAATAGCAAGAAAATTTAATGCCGCAATCACCAGTCTTTGCCTCATAATTACTAAATTTAATATGTTTAAATTAGATTAAACATATATATATTTCAGTCCAAATTTACGGAACATTATTCATAATTTAAAAGCCAGTGTTATTACGCAATCAGACGAGTTAAAGACCAGGAAAAATGCAAATCTGCACTTCATGCACAATACCGACCTACAGCGGCAAGTTCAACGGGCGACCTTCGCTCTAGCAGGAAATAAAAACTGCAGAATTGCTACGCTGTTATTTTGTAATTTTAAACGCTTTGATCCAGTAAACTGTACATTTGAACTTTGATATTGTTACTTCGTTAAGCATTATTGTTTTGTATAAATACCAGTCTATTTTTGTAATAAAACAATCTGCATTTAATGTTTGATTCATTCACTACCCCTTTTAAGCCATAATATTTATGGGGCATGAGGCTGTGCTCCAGGGGTTAGTTTTTCTACTGTCGTCCGTTCAAGTACCATTGACTACATTGGTTTAAAACGTAAACACAGTCTTGTTTACGTGCTTGACGGATAGAACCAGCGCAAAGTAACGGAATCCTGAATCAGCCTCTCAGGCAATTCTGTTCACACTCCGACCTGGTATGTACAGGGTTATTCATTATAAATTACCCACCCCTTATCATCGTTATTATTGTCTATAGAAAAAAAAGTTTTAAATAAAAGTTATGTGGTTATAAGTGAATTTTGTTAAAATGCTATCAAAAGTACAGTGGCGTGCATAATTAAGGGGATACAAAAAAGTAATATATTTTTTTAAATGGAACATCCTGTATATTATTAAATTTTTGGAATGATCTTTTTTTCCTGATTTCAAAAATATACCATATGTTACCCCTACCTTATACCGTTTTTGAGTTATTAAACGTCGAATATTATTATTTATTATTATTTTGTATAGTATAACAAGTAAATATTTGGACTTTTTCTTCCTCACTGTAAACCATTTTGATTATTTCATTAAATAAATGTCACTTATCAAACATTAGTTGCCATTTTCATAGCTTACTTTAATAATATTAACTTTTCCATATTTACAGTAACTACTTTAACTAAGATATTCGACGGTTAATAACTCAAAAACGGTATAATATAGGGGTAACATATAATATATTTTTGAAATCAGGAGAAAAAGATCATTCCAAAAATTTAATAATATACAGGGTGTTCCATTTAAAAAAATATATTATTTTTTTGTATCCCCTTAATTATGCACGCCACTGTACTTTTGATAGCATTTTAACAAAATTCAGTTATAACCACATAACTTGTATTTAAAACTTTTTTTTCTATAGACAATAATAACGATGATAAGGGGTGGGTAATTGAATAACCCTGTACTTGTTACCTTACAATTCACACTACCAGTGTGAGATCGTAATCTCTTTAGATTGTCGATTTTGCAGTAGGTTATCAGAAACACATCTTGTGCAATTTTAGTTTGGTTAGCGATAGGGCTGATAGGGTCCCCCATTGTGTACACGCTTGGGGAAAATTGGTAACGATTTTGGTGAATGCCTGCCATAATGATTATGCTTATGTTTTGATATTATTTTAAAATTATGATTAACCTTACCTAATAGCTTTAGCTTTAGCCCGTTTATTCCCGCTTTTATTAACACTTTTTGGCCTAGCTTTGTTCCCGCACATAAAAAAGGACGTAGATCAAAATTCCAGAATTATAGAGGGATTGCACTCCTCGACGTAACATACAAAGTCATGGCATCTAGCATAAAAGGGAGATTAACAAAATGCACAAAAAGAAATATTCAGGATTACCAAGGAGGATTCAGAAAGGGAAGGTCAACTGTTGAAAAAATACATACACTAAGACAAGTGCAAGTAAAGTGTTATGAGTACAGAACACCGATATACTCATTATTTATAGAGAAAGTAAAATAAACACCAAACGGGACAATATATAATAAAGGACACCAGTGTGTAGCGTATGCTGCCGATGTGGCAATTTTAGCTAGATCAAAGGAAGAACTTAGCAATGTGATAAGAAGAATGGGCAAAATGGCTGAAACCTTGGGGCTGAAAATAAACGAGCAGAAAACCAAGTATACGATACTAGGACCCATAACACAACAACAAAGAGAAGAACGTGTGCTACCAATAACAATGGAGGATGGGAACACATCGTTTTGAAAAAGTTGAAAAATTCAGTTATCTAGGTTCTGTGATAAGTGAAGATGGGGAAACAGTAAAGAAATAAGAGCGAGAATAAATAGTGCAAACAGAAGTGCAATAAGTTTAAGGTCGGTGTTTAACTCAAAAGTGATGTCACTCAAAGCAAAGCTAAGAGTGTATAAAACAATTGTGCGTCGAACAGTACTATACGACAGCGAAACGTGGGTGCTAAACAGGGTTGATCGAGAAAGGGTGGAAGTATGGGAGAGATGCATTCTAAGAAGAATTTTCGGTGGAAAGCAAGTGAACGGCGAATGGTTCAGGCGAACAAACAATGAATTATATGACTGCTTTGGAGAAAACAACATTACGAACTGTATTAAAGCGCAGAGGATATGCTGGTTGGGGCATGTGATGCGTCAACCAGAGAAAAGAACAGTCAGGAGAGTCATCAGAATCGCGAACATAAACACACGAAGAACAGGACGACCCTGAAACGGATGGCTGGAGCAGGTGGAGCACGATCTCAGGACATTAGGAGTGAAGAGATGGAGAGAGATAGCAGTGAGGAAATGGAAAAAAGTAGTACACCAAGTCTTGGGCCACGAGGGCCTGTAATGCTATTTTATATATTAAGTGAATTAGTTTGCATTGTTAATCACTTTATTACCTGCTTAAATAACTGCACTGCATAATATTCTACAACGTGGGGATGATCATGTAATCTGATTTTGACATCTTATTGGCTTAAGTGGACATGTCGCACTTTGCAGCTGAAATAGATTTTAACAGATGCAGCCTTCAATGTAGAATTCAGTGAGCGGCTTAACCCATTTTCGTGAAATGTGTGACATGTCGCGCTTTGCATCTATACACCTCAAATACATACATTGTTCAATAGGTTTTAGAGATTAGTGGAAACGAAAACAAGTTAAGTTCCACTCGGATGCCCTGATATACTACACAGATGACTCTCGAATGGCAGAAATCAATCCTCCGGAACAGGAACTTATGTAGAAGGCAGAGGGATTCAAGAAAGCTTTGCTTTAAGAAAGTTCACGATGATATTCCAAGCAGACATATATACCATGCTGTCGGTGGCAACCACGGACGAGATCAGGATGTCATCAAAACAAAAAAATTATATCTGTTATAGCATACAAGTCGCATTGTAGCATCTATTCAGACAGGATAAGATCATCTAACGTCCAGGAATGTGGAGGCTTTAGCAGAGCTGGCAAGATGAAAGAATCAAAGAATGTTGAGCTCGTGTGGGTTCCAGGACATACGGAGGCCCAGAGCCACGACAAGGCTAATGAATTAGTCAAACTCGCAGCCGATTACATCTGTATTGGACCGGAACCCCTTCTGGGTTAATACTCCTTGTAATCAAGGAAGCAGGCCTTGACACCCATAACCGAGTGGGCCTATGAGACCAGTGAGGAAAAATGAAAAAGTTGTAGGGGTTGTCTCGAATGGGAAGGAACCAAAGAACCACAAATCTTTTGATAGGGATCTTTACAGGCCACTGCAAATTAAGGAGACACCCAACATAAAAAGAAATAGAAAAAGATCCTGTTTGTCCGAGACGTGAGTGAGATGAAGAAACCTCCTTTCACTACTTGGGGAAATGTAAAGCATACCAGTAACTGAATTTTAGAACTTTAGGAGCAGCTACGCTGAAAAGGAAAAAGTCAAACTCACTAGCATGGGCCGATATCGTGATCTTCATTAGAGAAACCAGATGGTTTACGCATGGAGAAGGCGGTTCAGGAAATGGCAATGGGTTTGCAAGAAGAGCATATGAAGGCCTACTTGCTAGACTTCAGTCTCCCCGCAACTACTACTACTATTACTACTATAAACAAGACATCCGGATTTGTTTTTAGGAGTGGACTTGATAGGTAACCTTCTATTAAAATATTATTCAATGGAATCTTTAAAATATTGATATCGTATTTTATACAAAAGACTATTCAATACTATAACATATAAGCCAATCACATTGCAGACATTTGCTTTTTTAAACCAATAACAGCAGTATATCACTGAATATTGGGCACCATGCAAAATATTCGCAAAACAATGTACCTACTCAAAAATTAAATAGCCTTGTTGCGAAATATCGCTTAGCAACGATCTTCTGCCCTTAGTGGTACCGCTAGGTTACGTAAAACTAAACACCAACAACCTGTGTGAACAAAGTTTGGCTTGCGTTAAAAATCTTAAATAGTTGTGTTTTGGAAGTATTCCGCTGAATTTAATTAATAATAAATAATTATATTAATTGTTGGAATATTTTTCAATAAAGTTAATCGTTATATACTAATATTGTTGATATGATCCTGACATTTGATCAATGGCCGTGCATTATTTCAATTTGTCAAATCCCGACCCATTTAAAAAAAAATTCCATCTGTCAGTAACCGTCCTCGAACCCGCTTTGATTTTTCAAGGAGCAAAAACAGCTTAATTCAAGCCCGTCTTAATTAACTCCGATGGACACACACTGGCCGGTTACCATCTGCCTGCCTGTCGGTCTCGACACCACGTAAAATTCCTCGAATTTTGGGGAAAACTATAATAAACTTTATAAAGGTAAGCTGGGAAGAATTTGGGAGAAAAGCACGTAAAGCACGGAAAAACTGCTAGAACAAATACATCTCGCTAACTGGAGTACTTGCGTTTGATATCAACAGAAAGAGGAGGTTGAGAGCAAACGAACAAAGGCAATCCCGCAACCGAAACGGGTCAACTCGCAGAGCGCGTCCATGAAAACTAAATTTTATCTCTAAAATTTGCTAAATGAGAGCTCGCCGCCGTAGCTCTCGAGAGTGACAAATCGTAAAAGGCAAACCGCCTGGGCGAATTCGGATGGCGCCTGGCAGACTCCCTAGCCCAGCAAGCCAAAATATGATAAATTAGCAGACACGCAATCAGAACTCCCTTCGTATTTGGTATCAAAAGATTCACCACGAAATGGGGAATTTAATAGAATCCCGTTACAGAGCTAATAAAAAAACAAAAGCCGAGCGCGGACTCCACAAAACCAGATATGAAAGCTCGAAGGCCGGCCAAACGGAGAAAAATTCCGCCGAAACCACTCAAGTAAGTATCAAAATACGCACCTTTTCGCCAAGACAACAATGCTAACGAAATCAGGCCGCTAATTTAAGACGCTGATTAATTAGCGTCGCAATGTCGGGAATTAGAAAGAACTCGACAAGGCTTCCCCACCCTCATCCAATGGGAACAGCGAAACAGGGGACTAAGCAGCGAGTTACTTTATAAGCAGGGACTTTTTCTGACAAGGAATTCGAAGACTCAACGGTCGAAACCTTCAGTTCGCCTTCTGTCTAAATGGAAGCCTCAGCAGTCGAATCTACCAGTTCGCTCTTAGTCTTTAGCTCTCCGATTCGCACCATCCTTGTGCGACACCGAGTTTCAGAACACCGCCCAGGGCTCGCGTTCTCAAGTGCTGCCCAAAATAATCCCAGATCTACGAGAAAATCGAAGACTCGAAAATCGAAGACTCAACTGTCGAATCCTCCAGTTCGCCTTCTGTCTAAATCGAAGACTCAACGGTCGAATTCTTCAGTTCGCCTTATGTCTAAATAGAAGCCTCAGCAGTCGAATTTGCCAGTTCGCTCTCAGTCTTCAGCTCTCTGATTGGCACCATCCCTGTGTTACACCGAGTTTTAGGACACCGCCCAGGGCTCGCGTCCTCAAGCGCTGCCCATAATAATCCCACATCACCAAGAAAATCGAAGGCTCGAAAATCGAAGTATCAACGGTCGATCCTCCAGTTCGCCTTCTGTCTAAATCGAAGACTCAACGGTCGAATCCTTTAGTTCGCTTTCTGTCTAAATGGAAGCTTCAGTAGTCGAATTTACCAATTCGCTTTCAGGCTACAGCTCTGCGATTCGCACCATTCTTGTGCGACACGGAGTTCTGAGAGAATCACGAGAGAATCATGAAAGAATCAGAGAATCATCCAGCCTCAAGATCCAGGACACCACGCAGGGCTCGCGTCCTCAAGCGCGGCCCAGAATAATCCCAGATTACCGAGAAAATTCAAGACCCAACGGTCGAATCTTCCAGTACGCCTTCTGTCTAAATGGAAGCCTCGTGAGTCGATTCTACTAATTCGCTCCCAGTCTTCAGCTCTTCGATCCGCATCATCCTTGTGCGACACGGAGTTCCGAAAGAATCACGAGAGAATCATGAAAGAATCAGAGAATCATCCAGCCTCAACATCCAGACTACCGAGCTCGAACCATCACGTTTGGCTTTGTTTGCGGTCTCCACCTAGGGCTTGCGCCCTCAAGCGCAGCCTAGAATAATCCAGGATTAACATGCAGAATAAGAAATACGAACCCCTACGTTCCAGCGCGGCCTAGCATCATCACCGAGAATATGGAGCACAAACCGCCACGTTCGGCTCTGCCTGCAGTCTCCACTCCAGCTCATACTTCAAGCTTTCGAGCTCGCACTTCCCAAATAGTGCGGCCGACAAGCTACAGCATGAGCATCAGGCTTTAAAGCACGCACGTCCTATGTGCGACATGCGAGCACCAACAAGTAGCCGACGTCTGGCTCCGCCTCAAGACACCCCAAGCTCGAAGTTTGTTTCAGCTGCTTGCAACCCGAATGTGTGTCTCCCTCAGAGGTACCCTGCACGGCTCAAGACGCCCCAAGCTTCCGCCAGCGCCAACCGCGTGCCACCGAAGCGCGTTCCTCCCCAGCGGTCCGCTGCACGGCCTCAAGGCACCCCAAGCTCCAGGTCTGTTCCAGCTGCTTGCTGACCAGAGTGGGTCTCTGCCAGCTGCCATCTATTCGGTTCCACTTCAACCACCAGGTTCGCCTAGGAACACAGAAACTCCGCGTCACGAAAAGGACTTTGCCTGAGCTCGCGCTCCAGATGATCGAAACCCTTGCTCCGCGCTACTTCATCGAGAGTCCACTTGTCCGCGGCACAGATGCCCCAAGGCTCCGCTCGCATCCTCGGCATGCCGCCGAGGTGTGTCTTGCTCCAGGTCGCCCAGCACTTGAAAACAGCCCCACCTCCAAAGGACTTCGCTTGGACACGATTCCCAGGTTTAAGAAGTCCTGGTCGACGAAGACGTTTCCAGCACCCCCAGGTCGACCTTTGCCACCACGAGCTCCAGCTTGCCGCCTGCAACTCCTCGCCACCGGCCCAGCGTCTCGCCCATAGAGATGCCTCCACCAAGCAACGCAGCGAATGCAACCGCGCCATATTTTATTCTTTTTGTTATTTGTGTATATAAAATTGTACATAGTAATTGTAGATTTTAAAGTAAACACACGTTTAAACAACCAATCGTTATCTTTCCACAGAAGCTCCAATCATTGTTCTTCGTCAACATTCTTTACTGCTGAGCTAGAGGGTGAATGGTCCTCAAAACTCCATTCTTAACCTCGTCAACGTATCGTGTTATTGTTAAATAGTCGTCCCAAATACCACTGGAAGTGGACATATTTTATAAACATATTTTGCTATTTCCATAGAAATTATTACAAATTGCACTCAACAAAATCACCTTTGGCTCGTGACACTTTTGATATGATTTTGTTTCGTAAAATTTAAACGCAATAATTTACATGGAAACGGCAAAATATTTGTCAAAAATATATCCACTACTTGTGGTATTACCCTTGAATATTGCATGCCATCGTCATTTTACACAAAACATAACAAAAGTAGTTGTGAATTGTGCCAATTTCATTTGTTTCATTGTTGTTTTTGTGCACTAAAGTTATTTCGAGTTGAATACCATGATATATTTCTTTGTATATTGAGTCATTGTGATATCTGACATGTTTAGGTAACTGTGATATATTGCAATACGTGGATTATTCAGGTTTTAGTGCATAGTGAATATCACTGTAAAAATGTAATTGAGCTCTCTCATGTAATAGCACTACGTGCTGAACTGGCAATAAATTATTTACTAAAAAGTTTCTTTGTACATATTACCTACAATACGAAATGATTTTATCAACCATTAACTTCATTGTCACAAAAATATAGAAAACACAGAAGAAGCTGGTAACATACGAAGAGTACATGGAAGCAGTTAAGCTCCTGAAACAAAACAAGGCAGCGGTAAGCCTACCTGGTAAAATTAGCAACAAACTTCTCAAACACAAAAGTGAAGCAAATAGCAATACAATTTAATTCTACAAATTTGAAAAGAAGGCACTATACCAAAAGAATGGAGAAATGGGCTGCTGATAGACATTATTCAAGAAAGGAGCTCGACATTTTTAGATATGTTAGTGCTTTAAAGCAAATTAAATGTAATACAGTGAATAATACTACGGACAGAGCTGGACAAAATACTTTTAAAAAGTATTTAACTACTAAATACTAAATACTTTATGAAAATTCAATATATTTAAATACTAAATACTTTTTATGACCAAAGAGTGGTTAAATAATAAATACCTATAATATTTAATAGTTAAATACCTTTATAAGGGTAATTAAATACTTTAAAAGTAATTAAATATTTTAAAAGTATTTAAATACTTCTAGTTTTTAGATATCACTAAAATGTAAAAAGACTTGTGGAGTATTTAAATAGTAATGCAGAATTTATAATCTTTTTAGCAGTTTAACAATTTTTCAAAACTAAATTTAAAGTTCATAATTTTCTTTCATTCGAATACTTGTAATAATTGTAGTAAGTCAAGTAGTACAGATGGCATAGCTTATGCTACTTTTCATGAATTATTAAAAACCCAAAAAAATAGATATATTGTACTGAATCCTCGCTACAGCAACTTAACTAAGAATTGAACCTTCAAGTTTTAACATTGTTCAGTTTTTTCATTACAAATTGCCCTATTTTGTATTATAATGTCAATAATAAAATAGCTCCCGAAAACTCAACACGGGTGGATTCTTTTATTTAGTTACTTGTGTCTGAAAAATTGATTTTGTAATATTTCAAATTTTATTTGCATCATAAGTCACAATGTCAAAACAGTTTCCAAATACTAATGCCAAATGCCCAATCTTTTTAATGGTACACAATAATATAAAAAAAAACTCAGTAAGTAATTATTTCTTAATTAATTACAGCTTCGAATTGTCTTTATTTATTTTCTAGTTAGGATTTAATAAGAGATCACCCACCTTGTATTTTTCTTTGCACAACGTCCAAGACAGCAAACTATTTTTGATCTGGAACTTGATTCTTTTTAAGCACCTTGCTGTAATGCACTGCTCGCAGACAGACCACGCCTCAATCGTCCAATATCAGCAAACTCCAAATTCTTGACAGCTAACAGCAATAGCAAACCTGGATATCCACCTGCTACAGCAAACTACCTCCTAGAATGCACCTCCTCTCTCCGAAGACATTCTTTTAGAAGCTCCACTCAACAACAAATAGCTTGACGTAATCTCCAAAATATAACCCACTCAGTATGTCTCCTTAATAATTCACTTATATTGCAATGACCCTGTACGTATAATATTTGTATGTTTATAATTAATGTGATAAATAAAAAGAGTCACCACGCAATATTTAATTTAATTCTACCACTTGCTAAATCAAACTAACTGATTAATTAATTTCGTTGGGTACGCCAAAATTGAGAATTACTCTTATGGTAGTTTGCCCTTTTTCTAATCCATTCATCTGATTTCCTAACTTCGCTAGCTCAATTTTAAATAGAGACATGAAACTAAAACTCAAAATCTCGGGTGTTGGGTTCCTGACTTTCCAAGTTAAAATTCTACGGTACGCCTCTGAAAAGTAGGCAGATTGACCTGAAATGTAGGCGTAATGTGCCGTTTGTACGTCAAATCTATCACAACAGTTCTAGTTATTTTCAGCTCGCGTGTGAAATTGATTTATCAACAATTAAATGAACAAATTTTGATGGTAAGATTTTGAATAATTGCCTTCAAGCGGCTTCTGGGCAATCTTTTGTTTTTCCAGATCGTTAGCTATTGGTGCATTCTTAAAAAGGACGCCGTATTCGCATTTGTTTCTTGGTGCCTCCAATTGACGATTTTAATTGAAAATCCTGGGAAAATACCTCGCCATCCACTGGAACTGCTACGATTTTCGTGTTCTCCAGGTCGTAATTAACGTATGCTCAAATTTTCACACCGATCGGGCAGATCAAAATTGGACAATTCACTAACCTCACTTTCGTAGATTCGGGACCCCCTTTTGATGGTGAATCTGGCTGTAATCTTGCTCCCCGGGCTGCTCGTGATGCTAGATTATGTTCTGGCCTGATGTGTGGAGCTGCCGGAAGAATCCTGACACCCTATGCCTTCCCACGATGCTGCAGATTGATGCTGCGGGAAATCGCCTCCAAGCCGTGGCTGCCGTCGTCACCTCGGAACGCCAAAAACTCAAATACCTGGAATCTCTTGCCTCCAATTGTGCTGATACACTCGAATTCGCTGATTACGATGGTGCTATTTATTTTTTTATACATTTATGCTTTCTATGAAATTTTGGTAATTAAAGATAGAGCAAAAACCAAGCACTTTCACCAATTTATTTAGAACAATTGCTATCCCTTGTCGTAATTGACAAAACACTGTCTACAGATTTGAATTGTAGGAAATCAACCAGGTACAAAAATATAACTTATAATTTAACTTAACAAAATTTTATCAGTTAATTACAATCTCTTATGTACTAGAATTATTGTCTTTTGGAATTGTTTATTTCTCAACGTTTTTTATGCGCCACTCACTTGATTTTTTTACCACACTTAAATGCCCATTGTTTATCACTACACTGACTAGTTTTTTAATCCACCAACATTGTCTAATTTCTTGCTTATTTGAATTCCATCTAATTTCTTGCTATTTCAATCTCTTCAAATCCCCAAGTCTTGTATTTTCATGTAATAAATGACTTGCCTGGCTTTTCTATGTTCTTTGCCTTATTCTTTTAGTCATTCTTGTTCTCACCTTTATTAAAAATGTTCATTTGCTACCCATTCTCTAATGACTTTACTTTCTACGCTTCCATTTTTAAGCTGTGTCTAACTTGAACTTTTTGTGCCAGTTCTTAATTAATTTAGATTCGGCTTTTAGTTTGTGCAGATCTATTATATTACGATTAAAATTATATTGCTAAACCCAATACACGGAATTTGAGCTTCCATATTTCTGTGCCTATTCAAATATAATCAATGTCATTGGCGAATTATACCAGTGTTATTATGATTTGGCAATTTATGTGAATTTTCTCAGATGCTTGCATTATTACAACTCTGTGCTTTAATGATTTAATTTGCTATTTGCTTGTACTGCAATCAGAGCCGATTTGAGGGCTAAATACCATCGCAATATATAACAATTCTTCTATATATAACATGTGTTATGTGGGGAAGACTTCAAGTTCTTCATTTACATTTAATTAAATCCAACTCCACTTAAAGCATCAATGGATGAACATCGAATAGGTATATTTCTATAAAGATAAAGTAAATCCAAATAAACCATTTCAGCGTTTAATAAATTTATTTACACTAACTTATGTTACAATTGTGAGACAAAAATGATAGTTTTCTTATAAATATAAATACCTAAAATAAACTCAGTTCACATCTTTATGGCATAAAGGTTGGGCATGACAGTTTCCCCAATTTAGCTGTGTAAAATTACTTTGTTGTGTTTAAACGAGATTTACATTTGAGGTTAAGAGTATTTTAGGTTAGAAAACGTGACATAACACCTTCAAATGCAACGTTGCCGTAGTTCATATTTTAAACATTTCTCCACATGTGCTATCATATGTAATGCAACTAGTGGGTTTGGTAAAATTAGGCGTGTACTTGCCGTTGCGAACAAATAGGGTAGAATATGCAACATAAATTACCAACTCCAACGCTGCCTAGATTAGTATTTTAATAATAATTGACATAGAATCTGAGGTAGGTACCAGTAATTCTGACAAAAAAACGTTTTGTTAGCACCCTTGACATTTTCCAGCGTACTTGTGCATGATAGTGTGATTTGTTACTTTATTTGTTCGTTCTAGTTCGTTGTTATTATTGTTCCTGTTATTTCTTTTTACGTTGTTCTACCTGTTGGTGAAAGCTGTCCTTTTTTAATTGACCAGTTTCTGTTTGCATAATAACCTCAAGAAAGTAGTTAATGTCAACTAAAATGATGTCTTTACGAACCGCTATCTCTCATTGTTTAGAGATTATTATTAAAATACCGATACGTCCAGCTTTAGAATATGTAATTTGGGTTGCATATTCTACTCGATTTGTTCGTTGCGGCAAGTAGATCCTTATCAATATGCATTACATATTCATTTTTTGCAGTTAAGACAAACTTATACCGTGTGCAACTGGAAACCAGACTAGTCACGATTACCAAAGCTGATACCTTCTGGACGATATATGCTTGAATCGCAACTTTTATATAGTGGGGATGAAGTCGCACTTGTACGTTTCTATGCAGAAGTTTCTCGCCCTGAAGTTTAATGCTTGTTGGTGACGGGAATGCGAATACCATATAAATTATAAATACAACTGGGGTGTAGTATTAATAATAAACAATAATTGTGTGAAGTGATTTTACATTAATTGAAATATTTTGAAATAATTAAATACCATTTTCCTAGTAACTCATCTTTCATGTTACTTGCCTCTTTAGTATTTATTTTGTAAAGTATGAAGCAGGAAAAAGAACTGAAGATTGAACCGTTGACAGACTTCATGGCCATTTATAGAGAGTGGATGGGGGAAGAGCAGTTAAGCAAGTATGGCAGGCGAAAGTACTTAGAAGGAGATGAGGGAGACCTCACGATATATGAGATAAAGTGATAGAAAAAGTATTAACAAAAGTGGATAAAAAAGTGAGGTATAAATTTGTGCACTATGATACTAAAAAAAATAAAAAATATATAAGTATTTAAATTGTGAGCACCCTGTATAGCATTAATGCCCAGAGCCACTATTTTACACTAGACAGATAGGTAATTCATGAAAAATAATGTTTTTAGCAGCATTTTCCTTATTTACTGTTATAGCAGCCGCCTGGAAATCAAAACTATTTTTGCATAAAATCGTTAACATCTCCAAAACAGTTAACATTACACCCATACAACCATATATTAAAATATAACAAAAACCGAAAATATCTAAGCACCAAGTTGTGACAATACAATAAGAGAATTTCTAAAGCATGGAAAAGACAAATTACAAGAAAATGGCAAAGAATGGGGGAGAGCAGTAATTATATCCACATACAATGTGTACACAGAGAAGCGGTAAGTGTTAATCACAAAACACTTTTCAAAGAAGAAGTGAATGAAAAGAAAACCAAGCGAAAAGCAAAATCTTGTGGACAACTACGACGTTGAGATTGGGAGTGTACACACACTAGACAAAATAGATTATAAGAACACAAAGCATATTTTGCAAACAAGAGCTTCTTAAAAAACGAATGCATATGAAGAGACAAAAATAATAATACGTATATAAAACAGTAATAAGACCAATAGTGATGTATGAAATGGAAGCCAGATATGTGCGAAAAGGAAAAGAACAGACAATTACAAATTTTTTTGAGCGTAAGATACTGGCAATTATATTTGGCCAAGAAGAATATATAAAAATAAAATCTAGGATTTACTTAAAACACAATATAAATGTAACAAAATTACTTAAAGATGATATAATTCACAATATGCAATAAGTAATTAGCGCATGTAAAGAGCATTTGCGCACACAATTTAACCGTACATGCTTTACTACAGTGCCAATTTAACAACTACTCTTGAAAAACAAACAGACTGAAGTTATCCTAAGACGCTCAATAAAACTATACTTAAATGAATAATAATAACTGCCAGCGTTTGTACAAGCTGACCTTTAGGGTTAGTTTTGTATAACACAGACCATTGTCAATTCTCTCAAGAAGCAAATATTGGAAAAAACTGTTGCAGGAAACGAATAATGGTCTTAGTTATCTTTTCAGGATAGTTACAAACAATACACACTCGAAAAGCAGTTGACCAATTGGATTACTTTTTCAAATAAAAGCTATCAATACAAATTAATATCTTAAATACCAAACTACAGCTATACTAAATGTCAACTTATTGTGCATTTTCAATACTTTTCCACTGTTGCGTATTGACAGCAGTTTTGAGTTCACATTCAGAATAACTAACAGTACTGCCTCGCGTATGAGCCTTCATAAGTTTAACTAGACTATTATTATGAGATGCTAAACAAACAAACACAGGAGATAAACCTTATAATGTACTAATTATACACAGTACAACTATAAGGTTTTTCTCCTGTGTGAGTCCTCCACATCAATAATTTTTTTTTTCCTATGCGAGTCCTCGTATGTTGAACTACCCCATCTTTCCTTGCTGCTTTATATGGACAATGATAGCAAGGATAAGAGACCCTGTATATAGTTAGATAAGAGTTGAGGAAACACAAACGTCAGAAACCACATTTGATTCCTAACATGCATCATGCATGCATGCGGAGAAATACTGTTTGAAAGTCACTAGATCGTTTTATCTAAAAGACCTTTTTTAAAAAGTTAAGAAACTGAAATATGTATGCACATTTCGTATGGCAGATATCTGAACATTTCCTAAAACGATGGTTTTAACGTGTTAAAGCTTCGAGCTGGTTTTTAGTAAAAATGTTTTCAAACCTTTTTCGAGTTTCTCGTTTTTACTCCTTTCATTCAAGGTTCAGACAAAGGTGCAGCGGAAAAGTAATCTTCAGAATCGAAGAAAATTTTATTTTCAGGTCTGGTTATATGATAGGAAAATTAAGTAGAAACGGCAGTACCTTTGAGTTTCCTTCTGGTATCCACGTGTTTCTTCCCACTGATTTTCATTAAAATGGGCTATTTTTGATATGCTGCTCTTAGCTCTACGTCTATGGGATTTGTTTAAAATAGAAAACCTTGTTTGGATCTGTTTTTGCAGCCAATAATACAGCAACCCGTCATTTCAAACACTTAGATAAAAGTGCAGCTTCAAATATTTGCGTAAAAAACACAAATTATTACATTTCCAGTAACAAGTTTTGACTTAAATGAACAATTTGTCAAATTTGATTAATATGAAACTGTTTCTAAGGTAATGAGTATTCAAATATAGGACGATTCACCACTCACAATGAATTCCTTCGTTTTCTCAACTCTTATCTAACTATACATATACTGGGACTCTAGCAAGGATAAGGCTCTTATCCCTGCATGAGACTCAACGTGAGTAGTACCTACTTAACAAACTTTTTTGAAGACCTTTAGTATTCACAGCAACAACTGTATGACTTTACTTCCAAAGCCCGCGTTTCACTGTAAAATGTTTTATACGTTTTAAACCGACGTGACGTGACAAACAAAAAATCCATACTTATGTCTCACTATTGTCAGTATACCCTATTCACCACGACCTGCTGAATTGTTTGACAAACGAGTGACATTTGTCACACAATTCAGCAGGTCGTGCTATTCACTATGATCCAGGATTGTCAAAAATGACGTTTTATGATAGCACTGTTGAATTTCGATTGGTTTTTTTGTTATTACTAGGTTGGACAACGCAAAAGCGTAATTTTGAAAATTTGAATTTTTATACCTGGCAACTTTTATTTAGTTTTGCTTAAGTCGGTTCGAAATATAACCTATAATTTATAGTTTTGACATTAGTGGCTTAATTAATTGTTTCTAGTTACCCATAGCTTGACTTAAAAGTATTAACCATGATATAAAGGCTTGTTTTTAATTGGATTTTGACATTGACAATCCGGGACTATAGTGAATAGAGTTTATCAAAAGGTTGCAGCTGTTTGATGAATAATATAAAAGTGAGGTTAGTTTGTATTATTCTCATATGTGATTGATGTCTCTTTTGAATGCTTAAATATGAATAAAAAGTACTTTTAAAAGGGGTAACAATAAGTTACACCAAATAAGCTCTTATAACAGCTAAATAAAACAAAGGGAAAACTGCAGAATCCGGGTCACCTTCCCCTGCTATTGTTAATATTAATTATTATTAACCATGTTTCTCTACTAACCATAACCAAAATTATAAGTGAAGCAAGTAAACGAAGGGAAATTTGCTCCGGATTCTGCAGTTTAGCCAAAATAAATACAAATGTAAATGGTGGTTAGGTTGCCCAAACTGTATATAGGGTGAGTTCGCCCTAGTATAATACCATTGATATGGCGATTTATTCGTTACTCTATATGTTTGTCATGTTTAATTAAATAAATTCCAACTGAAATCAAAGTTACACGCAATCTACCACACGACCATCCATTAGCATTCGAATGTCAGCAGTGTGACCTTAAACCAGTGGTTTTCAACAATTTTTCTCGTGGACAACATGAGGGTCGACCACATCAGTGTAACCCGCTCACTCATGCATGTACCTTTGTCCACTAGCAGTATATTCAGAAGATATATTCAGGCCCTAGCATACATTTCTTCTAGAAAACAATTTTATTTTAGGGGAACTGTGTTCAGTCGAATGACGGCTCTCTGTGAGAGATCTATTCTTGGAGCAGTGTTAGTCTAAGAGCTGGTGAAATTTTTTAGTGATGATTTAGTTAAGGTTTATTTTTTGAGAGAATGTTGTGGGAGGCGTGTATGTCAGCTGTAAGGATTATCCTTGATAGCGGTATCGGAGGGAGGCAGAACACCCCTATTTTACACTGTCAGTATATGTCAAATTCGAGGTTAGCAGGTTAGGTTTTGTGTCAGTTTAATATGCCAACCTCTAATTTGACATAAACTTGCAGTGCCACCAATATATTATTCATACGTTTGCATTTTCACAGCCGCCCTTATGGACTTACATACGATTGTTGGCCGCCATTTTCAGGCAAATTTGAGCCTAGAGATATAGAGTGCCTTTAAAAATAATCGAAAGTTTTTGAATGGTCATTATTTTGGCGCTAGTTATTTTAACTATGTATTTGATGTGTGGTACTCGTGCAGTGTTATGTTTTGACTTTGACATTTATCATTGGCGTTCGTTCGTTGTGCTTTAAGAGCACGAAATTTACAACCGGTTTCAATTATGGTTCGGTGACCCAACATTCCACCTCCCACTTTCTGTGAATAGATAAAACACATGCTTACGATAAGAGCAGTACAATTTAATATAGGAGACAACTCCATTAGACTACCTCCCTCTACAATATGCCTTCAATCGACAATTTAATGTGTATGAAAATGCCGGGTTTACCCAGCATAGAGATATATCCATCTTTACTGACGAATCTAAAACAAAGCATGGAACGAGTGTCGGAGTTTTCTCTGACGATCTGAACCTCCGCCAAAACATACTACTAGCCAAAACGGCCACTGTCTTCCAAACGGAGGTAATTGGAATAATGCATGGTGCAAAGGCAATTCTTGAAAGGAAAATCGAGAATCAATGTATTGGTATCTTCAGTGACAGTAAAGCCGCTTTACTAGCTCTGGGCAGTTGCAAAATTACCTCAGGGGTGATACTGCAGCGCCGTAAAGCTCTCGAGAATATCTCAGAAAATAATGTCGTTTCCCTTGTATGGGTGAAAAGACCTGACGGCAACTACGGCAATGAGGAGGCCCATGAGACTGCGAGACTTGCTTCCGAACAACTTCTCTGGGGGCCAGAACCCGTAACACCTATATCTCTGACAACATTAAGCTCTATGCTATATCAAAAAACCCTAAATAGCTTCACACGAGGATAGGTTAACATGCAAAGCTGTCGTCAAGCAAGAGCTGCTATTACAGCACCCTCTCTAAATATTGCATCTGTCCCGAAGGAACCTTCGACTAGTCGTGGGTATCCTATCTGGACACTGCACTCTAAACCAACATATGCACAGGATGGGACTGGTGGACAGCCCAAATTGTCGCGGATGCAACGAAGATGAAGAGACAGCAGAACACGTTCTGTGCCACCGTTCAGCTCTCGCAAGAGTTAGAGAATCCATGGGACTTCTGGCCCGATATGGTTAGAATCAGCAACATTCCAGTTGCGGTCCTTCTTAAATACATTCAAAGGATTGGATCGCTTGAGTGATACCCAACTTGAAGAGCTGCTCGGAGGTAGCACAATGCACCCACTTAATGCGGTCTAAGTGCTTGTGAGGTAACTTACCCTCCATATTTAATCCAGAATCCAGAAGCTCACACACCAACGGAAACTAAATGGAACTAGAGCCTGTTCATTTTGTTATGGACAAAACAAAACCTTTCAAATCTGACAATTCTATATTGTCACACTTGAATATTGTGCAGCATATCAATTTTTAGGGCAATAAATGATAAAATTTCACACGCTTGCGACGCTAATGAATTATTTGACACTGACAATTTACAATTGTCAGATTTGAAAGGTTTTGTTTTTTTTTTCATAACCAAATGAACAGACTTTACCAACCTCTTTGGAAACTACCTGGAAATAACTAAATATTTTGCCTGTTAATGGAGGATATGCGCGTCGACCAATAGCGGCTAAGACATCCCAATGGCCACACTGTGTGTGTATAGTCACTGTAATATTTGACAGAGCCAGTGTATATAGGAGAGTACCGCCATTCTTTGATCCGTGAAAATGCCGCAATCGCCGCCATTTTTGTTCCCATCAGCAATAACTGATTAAGTTATGTCTACAACACAAATAACTAAACCTTATAGATGTTTCAGCTAAATGGGAGAGCTTTGTTGTGGTTGATGTATATGCTGTAGATTTCGCTTCCAACCCCTAGACGTCAGCAGCAGCGCTATTTACGGCCTACGCCGGCGCGATTTAAATACTCTTGCCAGAACTCTTGCTGAAGTCTGTTAAACGTCATTGCGTCTAACACATTTTGGCTGTAATTTCGTGTGTATTTAAGGGGAAGGGAGCACTTAGAGTTTCCTATACATTTTATATAGGTGGCGCATCCACCAACCGAACAGCAATTATCGAGTGAGATTATGCAAAACTAATTTTACTGATATGCACTTAAGTGCCTCAATGTTAAGAAGGATTAAGTTGTCAAGGTAGACACTAGCACTTTCTCTAAAATGAGATGGTGATTCATATTTGTGTAGTTAGGAAAGCACCGCTCTGAGGAGAAACTATCACTTGTTTGTTTATGTTGATTCCATAACTACCAAAAACTACTCGATTTTAAAAATTTCCAATAAATTCTCAAAAAGTAACAGTTTTCGATACCGCATTGGAAAAGAATTATGTGTGCAACGCGTAGAAAAATTGCACAGTTTTAGATACTTTTATATCAACATTTTCAAGCATTTTCCCCCAGTACGTGAAAAAACAGCATGTGCAACATGTGAGGAAAGTGCTTTTTGTGCTCGGCTCGTTTTTAATCTTGGCTTTGCTTTGATTAAAAAGCTCGCGCACTTTTCTCAACTTGTTGTACAATATATTTTTCCGCTAATCTTACTAGAATTGACACATTATTGATACAATTTTGCTGAGTAAAGTCAAACATTCCATTATATCAGCCGTTGCTAGGTAATTGACAATAAAACTGTACAGGAATAATATTCCTGTCCTAGGCAGAGAATATTCGAGTACTATTTCCTAATTTAATATCCCTTTTCCCTGTGCATTTACTTTATTAGGTACCTGTTTTCTATGTAAAAAGTTGCTAAAAATTCTCAAATCTAGCAATTGTTAAATTTAGTTATTAGTTTTGACATGTTAAAATACCCTGGTATTTGTATATGTGCAAATGTTCACTAGTAATTAATTGATTGTCGCTGGGCGAAATTCTAAAAATACAAATTTTGTATTGCAAAAAGTTGTCAATTAGACTATTTAAAATTACTGGAGGTAGTACCTATATAATTTTTACTTTACAGTTTGCCGGAAGAAAACTTCTAGATCTATGTGTCGAAAGTGAAAAACCCAGCAAACCCATACTTACGTCAAATGACAACCGAATAGTTGACATTCAATATTTTTTAGGATACTGCATTGGTAACTAGCGTTTACATAGTTACAAACGAGTCCGGTAGATAAAATTTACCGGCGTAGACCAGTAGTAGAACTACCGGCCGGTAAATTTTATCTACCGGACTCGTATCTTAAAAAATCTTATACGATACACGACCGGTAGCATTTTTATGGCCTTGCCAAACATACAGGTCTCGCCCTACGGGCTCAACCTGTAAAGTATTGGCGCGGCCATAAAAATGTTGCTACCGGTCTAATAACGTAAATAGCTATTATAAGCCACGTACGTAGATTGACAGTACATGATTTATCGTGTACCATGGGGAAAATGAATCTCGTTAAAGAAACTAGGATCGGTCTTCAATCTCACTTACATTACTACTGCGAAGTGGGTAATGTTGAAATAGTGTTAAAAAGCCACAACTGTAATAGCGACATCAATCAGTCCTTTGTATGTGGTGTCTCTCTCTGTTACAGGTAGTGGTTTTTCACAATCCGAAGAATTATTTTCAATATTAGACATTCCGATATTGAATAAAAAAATGTATAAGAAAGAAATGGAAAAATGTTATCTCAACAAATGTTCGAAAACGCCATGGAAGAAAAAAACTGGCAATAGAAGAAGGCTATATGAAACGAGGGTTACCGTATTATCACCGTTATAGTGGATGGTGGTTGGGCCAAACCTTCATATGAACATAGTTACTCTTCGTTATCTGGGGTAGCATGTATAATAGGGCGAAGAAGAAAAAAAATTATACTTGGGAGTAAAAAATAAATTTTATCCGCAAACGTCATAAAAGTGTCTTTATTGACAAGGTAAAAGTGTCACTTTATCGGATTAAGCAGATAAAATAGCAACTTTTCCGTACTTTACCTATGTGCCTAATCACACAAAATACAAAACTCAAACATTTCAGCGAAATGTTTACATCGTAACCACGGAAAAATTGTATTAACTAACGTTCGGCTAAATAAACTTCAGCTTCGCCACATAAAGTATCACTTTTACTCCTAATAACATAATCTACTATTGCTACGCATGCGCTACAGATAGAAGACCACATAAATGTTACAAAAATTACACAGGTTCTTCAACTGCCATGGAGCAGGCAATTATTGTCGAATGATTCAATGAAATCGTAAATGCCTATGGAAGCAGGTATAAATATTTAATAAGTGCCGGAGATTCCAGTGTTTATACCCGAATAATAGAAAACGTCTCCTACGGTCGTTACATAATAAAATTAGAATGTGCTAATTATGCTACGAGGGCATTTACTTCCAACTTATATAAATTGGTAAACGATAAAAATTACCATTACGCTGCTAGAAATATAATTAAATCAAATATTCAGCATTTCAGTTCGTTAATAAGAACAATAATTGCTCACAATTCGAATATCAATAATTTAGTTGAAGCAGGTTTTTTAGAAAGAAAAACTGCCATTAAGGCATTAAAGGAGGTGGAATATCCATTTGTAGTTCATATTTTGTCTATTCCTGGTTTTAATGACGTTTTAAAGTACTTAATAGAAAATTTATAGAATTTGTGTAAAACTGTATTCAAAAAATTGTTTTATGACTTTCACAGCAGTAGCCTAGCATCAAAAATAATTATCTACTTTAATAGAAAAGAAGAAACGAAAACATTAATTATTTATTAATAGACAAATCTAAAGATGATTTGTCTAGCTAACAGAAATATCAGTTACTAAATATGCATAGGGAAAAAAAAAACGGTACAAAATATCGATGATTGTATTTCCGATTATAATCAGACAATGCAAGTAAAGACTGAAATAATCTTATTTGCAATAATACAACGTTTTAAATCGATTTTATTTCACTTTAATGAGAGCCATGCGAAAACGGAAGTTTTTAATAACGTCTCATCGCGTCGCTTTAATGTGAAATAAAATCTCTAACAACATTTTGAGGCAATGAATTTTGCTTCATTTGTTTGGTTGCTTGGTAAACGTCACCTCGTATCCATCATTTTAATTTTTGTTGTTGAATAAATGAGGTCTTGAGAAAATAATAATTGAGTTTTGGAATCAGCTGCCTTACAGGAGAATATCTTATGCGATTGCCCAATGGGCACGACGATTAACTTTTCACCATGTATCAATTGTGTTTCACTATTTGTCAAATGTAATTCCCATTTGTCAACACCTGTCAAAATTATATCAAATGTATTTCCCTTTTGTCAAAACAGTTTCACAATGTATCAAACGTGTTTCCCTTTTTCAATAGGACTAAACTATATTTATTCAAATGAACACTACACATGTAACTATTACAAATAATTGTGGTTATATGATATGCAATATTATGAAGTACAGTCGTGTGCAAATAAATCTGGGACAATGGTTTTTCATATGTACATTGAGTTAAGATTTGAAGCATATCTCCATGGATTTCCTGCTATCAGGAAGAGTTACATTAAACTTTGACAAGTAAATGAAAATGTAGCTCTTTCTGGTAGCAGAAAATCCATAGAGATATTCTTCAATTCTCAACTCAACCTACACATGAAAAAAACCATTGTCCCAGATTTATTTGCACACGACTGTACATACATATCATAAATTAATTATGTAAGAATTAGACTCCTTTGTAAACACAATCCCCCAAGTACGATTTTATATGTTGTAAATGTTTTGGATACAATTTTCTCAATGCATTGGGTTTCACGTCAAACTGTCTTTCCATAGCACCAGAAAACAGTCCCCGATTCATGAAATTAATAATTAATCAACCCACCTCACTGCTTATTTTCCTGTTTTGTCTTCTTGCGCGTTCAATATTTGACAAATGTTGAAGGGAAAATCAAGTGACATAAATGAAAATTGTTTTAATAAAAAGGAACTTAATTGATAAATGATGAAATATATTTGGCAAATGGGAATCTCACTCGATAAATGTGGAAACATAATTGATAAATGATGAAAAGCAATCGGAGAACCCTGTAGAGGCTACAAAATCTGTACAGTTATTTATGGCCCTTTGTGTATATTAATCTCCCGACCGCTGTTTTAATTGATGCATTCTTTTTTATGCCGTAGCCTCAGCCGTAGACCAATCTGCAACTTCAAAATTCAAAATTGCTGAATTCTCAACAGGAGTAATAACGCCGCAGGGCAAATGCGTTTACCTGCACCTTTATCCAGTACCATTTGCGTTGCTTTATCTCGTGCATCTAAAGCCGGTCATTAGTAGTAGCGGTGGGTCTGCAGCCATCTTGTGTATTGTGAATTATTAAAAATTGCAATATATTTTGAGATTTTAACATATTGTGTAATTATTTCATTGAGGCGGCTTGTACCAAATGACATAACGTCACGCGAAGAAGGGTATGACAAAATTTCAAATGGTTTGGACGGCGCAATCTCATCTTAATTTCGCTTATTCATAAAATTTTATCAAATAGGTCAATTTTTTGCTTATAACTACATTTAAATTGATTATACACTCACCATACTGTTTCATACCACGTATGGAAGTTCATAACATCAACCTTTGAAATTTCAAATCAAATCAATTATTATTTATGCAGATAATCACAAAACATCTATTTTTGTTCCTATCAGTTGAAGAAAAACTTTTCTTTTCAAATTTGTTAAAAACTTAATTTTAATCGTAACTACCAAAGGAAATCAGAAATAAATTAAATTATAAGATATAGAGCCACTTTTTACGTCTCTGGTTTTAGGGTATACCCTGTCCTTAAGAGTTCTCGCTGACTTCTTTGTGGGTTGTGTAGGTACCTACCAATTGCATAGGTAAGTGGCATTAAATTTAAAGAGGGGCTTGTGTTGTGACGTAACTATACCAATCGCATAATATATTTTAGAATTTGTTCAATTTACAGAATGTGCTATGTGAAGTACTGCATTCCTGGTTGCGAAGATAAAACTTCTGCACAACATCTATTTCCCAATCCTAAAACGGCTATCGATCGACTAAAATTATGGTTGAATGCAATTCAAAATAAAAGTTTATTGAAATGGCTCCAATGCAACTATATGTTAGACGAGTTTGCCATCAGCATTTTGATACCCCCTATCACTAAGTTGGTTCGAAGAGGATACATTTAAATGATGTTCCTACACTTTTCTTACCTGTGCTTGGTGTGGAAGAGGTTGCAATAAATCAGCCTATAGATTTCTCGAATTTACCAACTACTGAAGTAGATCAAACAATGAAATCGATGCCCTCTTTGACAGGATTTGTACTGAATCTAAGGATTTCTGGCTTAAATTTTCATGAAGACCAAGCCTCGCTCTTAGCACGCATTTGTAAAAAGCCTGCATCACTTAATCAGTAGCGTAAATCTACTAATTACAAGCATACTGCACCGCGCATTCTGAATAGTATTGGATTCAATATCAAAAGGGAATTAAGCCCTAAAAAACATTTCTTTCATTGTCACTTGCAAAGTGTCCATGCACAACTGCAGAAGATTGAAAAAGCAAATAATAATTTTAAGAAAAGATTGCAAGCTGCAGAAAAGTTTTCAAATGACATAAAACTGGAGGATAATTTGGCATCATTAAATGCTACAGCGGCAGCATTTATTCGTTGTCGGTTTTGAGAGTGTGCAAAATCTTCAAAACAACATCGCTACACTCAAGAGGAGAAGATATTTGCGTTGGCATTGTATAAGCAAAGTCCACGATTCTACAGATTTATCTCAAACATGTTCACCGTTCCCAGCAAGGCAACACTCGACAAATTGCTAAACGCCATACGATTTGATGCAGGAATCATGCCACATGTGTTCCAAGCATTGGAAGCAATGAGCAAAAGTATGGATCCTAAAGATGGATACGTATCTGTAATTTTTGATTAAATGGTTATTACGCCCTCATTAGTATATTTTAATGAGCATAAAGGGTATATTTATGGTTTTAAAGACTTGGGTGACAGCGACAACAGATCTTCCGAATTGGCACACCATGAAGAGCAAGAAGTCGAAGGTGATGGCCAACTTGAAACTCGGAAAACCAGTAAATGAAGCATCAAGCTATTGCCCCATTTCGTTGCTCAGCGTGTGCTACAAGCTTTTGGAAAATTAGTCTACCAAAGTATATATCTGGATTTAGAAGATCTACTTCCGTCTGAGCAAGTTCTATTCACGAAAAACAGAAACTGCTGTGATCAAGTCTTGACGCTGACTAGTCATATTGAGGCCGGTTTTCAAAGTCGTCCTAAGACTGGTGTAGGTTTTGTAACCCCCACTGCAGCTTATGATACTGTGTGGAAGAACGAAACTTAGAATACTAAATAATGAATAACCAGAAGGCTCTGCACTGTCTCCATTTAAAGAAATGGCCGGGCTCTCACCTTTCAAAATAAAGATTTTGGGGAAATAGAGCTGACCCTTTCATGTGATTTAAAGATAATGTGTGTCAATAGTTCAATATATGGTAATTATGTGCAAATTCATCAAAAACAGAGCTTCATCTTAATAATAATCAGAAGAACAAAACACTTCAAGTCTATTTTGATATAATCCTAATAGAACATATTTTTTAAGCATATCCATATGTAACCTTGGACAGTTCACTAGATATGAACAACATATTGAAAAAGTCAGATAGAAAATCAAAATAAGAAACAATATTTTAAAAAAGTTAGCAGGAACGAATTAAGGTGTCTATGATAATCGTATAGCCGGAAGCAAGAATGGGATAAATGTCAATTAAGTCCCGATATGTATTCAATTTACTTAAATTTACAGAATCTACCACCAAACAAGTTACAATTTCGAAAACATCTATGAAACGAAGAATTTGTTAGTCATTCTTTTTCTGCAAATGAAGAATGGAAAATGAAATGGCAAAGTGTAGATGATAAATGATGATTTTAATGAAGAGATTCCTGGATTTGACGTTTCCAGAAAAATGTGGAGTACTATTAAACGTCTTAGAACAGGCCATGGATGCTGCAATAACATGCTGTTTAAATGGGATATCATACCTAATCCGCCTTGTGATTATGGTGATATAGAAACAATTGAACATATAGTAGAAGAATGTCTAGCCCCAAAACTCGAAGGAAGGTGATCAGCAATTCGTCAAATTTCTCCAGATGCTCTAAATTGGTTATTCACCCTGAAGCCATTACAAATGCTACGTCAATAACGGTATGTCCAGTTTTTTCTGGGGTTTTTCCTTGGGCCATGAAGCAAATGCTTTAGCGTTTTACTATATCTTTCAGCCTCTGAAATGGAACAGAGAAGACATGATAACATTATTTATATTGAAACATTTAGCGTTTGAGTTTTAACCTGTAACTTCATACGATTATATACAGAAGGGGTAATAATTATACCGATGGGGCCACAATTATATACAGAGTGTCTAAAAAAGAATTACATCTAGTTACCTGCGAAATTTGTGTACATGTAAATTTTTATGTGCCACTAGATTGTTATTGGTATTGCATTATCCAGAGCTGTCATTAATTAATTGTCAAAAAACAGTAAATATTCACTTCAAATAGTTTTAATTATAAAATATTTGTTAATACAATACAAAATGTACACAGTGCAAGAAAACATTTTTATTATTGAGGCATATTTTCGATCAGGACAGTTAATAAATGGGGAATGGCAATATTCCTATGCGACTTGTAAGCAGCAGTTTCCTAACAGAATTGTCGAAGAAACTGTTTTGCTGCACAACATTCGTTGCGTTGTTGAAAAATTTCGGGCGACAGGAAGTGTAGAAAAAGGCAAGTCTACCGGAAGGCTCTTGTCGTAGAAAACACAAAAATGTCTGTGTGCGTCGTATTTCAGTTCAGACAGATGTCCCTAGAAGTACTGTTCACAACATTTTTAAGAAGCGACTGCACGTGCATCCATATAAAGTGTCTGTTGTACATGAAATTCGACAAAGGGACCATGCTAGTCGAATACATTACTGCAACTTTTTCCAAGAAAATTTAAACAACAACGATGTTCTTGATTTAAGTTTTTTAGTGACGAGGCGTGCTTCCATTTAAGTGAAATTGTAAATAAACAGAACTACAGAATGTGGTCAGTCGATAATCCACATAACTATGTTGAAGCTCCTTTACATCCTGTTAAAGTTGGAATATGGTTAGCTGTGTCACGTCGTAGGATCACAGGACCAATATTTTTTCATAACACCATAAATGGTCAACGTTATCGAGAACAGCTATTAGTGCCCTTTTTGGATCAACTGCACCCCGATGAATTTAATGGTGGTTACTTTCAGCAGGTCGGGGCCACTGCGCATACGACAAGGAAAAATATAGAATTTCTCGAGCAGTTTTTTCCCAATCGAGTAGTTAGTCGAGGGGTTTGGGCAGGAAATTCACCTGACCTTACTCCATTAGATTACTGCATCTTTGGACATCTTAAAAATGAGGTCTACAAAGAAAGAATTAATAACTTGGAAGAGCTGATGGAGTGCATTAGAATTAAATGCAACGATATAACACCTTCAATGTTGCACCACATTTTTGACAACATGAAACGTCGAGTAGCATTGTGTATTCAGCAAAATGGTGGACACTTCGAGCACTTGTTGTAGTCAATAATTAACCCTTTTCTAAGGACTACCTTTAGTTTATTAAGTTATATTCCTTCCATTACTTTTAAGTTCTGTATTTGAGAAATATTTTTTATTTTCTGGAAAACAATGAGGATTAATCATTTTTAATAAGGGTTGTCTTACTTCTTACGATATTCATGCTGTTGAATAATGCATTAAAATGCGCACATATCTTAATTTAAAAGTAAACGAAGACCACAAGTAAATTTTGTCAACAAAGACTGTTGTTGAGGTTATGCTATTCTTCGGTCTACTAAGTCTGCTACTAGTATTCAAAGCACACTAGATGGAATTCTTTTTTAGACACACTCTATAACAGCAGTGAGATAACATGAACTAGAAAATAACTCGTATTGCTTGAGTAAGAAAGAGATAAACATAGTAGGAAATATTCGAGAAGGCTTGACGCTTAATTTCATTATGACATTTGTCAATTAAACCTGCCTACTAATATAATTTTTTCGTATGGCCATCTCTTTGTTACTCAAGCATTCTATTTTGTTATTCATGTTATCTCATTGCTGTTATACCGGGTGTCTTAAAATGAATTACATCTGGTATGCTTTGAATTTCCCATAATGCAATCCAAACCTCAAATTCGACGTTAGCAGGTTAGATTTTGCCTCAGTTTTGACACAAACTGACGCAAAACATAACCTGATAACCTCGAATTTGACATAGACTTACAGTATTGCCAATTTCAAGTAAAATTTTAGATTGCATTATGGGAAATTCAAAGCATACTAGATGTAATTCATTTTAAGACACCCGGTATATAATTATGGTCCCATTCGTATATAACAGCAATAAGATAACATGAACAACAAAATAGAATGCTTGAGTAAGAAAGAGATGACCATACGATACAATTATTTTAGTAGGTGTTGCATCTCACATGTTCACAATCTTTTTAATTCGATATGGTTTGTAGTTTTTTATTAATTATCCAAATAGAATTTACATTTGACAATCAGAATAAAAATACTGTCAGAAACAAAAACTAGTAATTACAAAACATGGCTGGATGTATTTAAACATAACATTTCGTCCCTTACGAGGGTGAGAAGATGGCCCTTGGTTTCTTCTGCCTGAGCGATCTGAGTGGCGTCGCTGGTGATGTATAAATGGGAATACTGTATCTGTTGGTATCCTGTGATTGTTCCACTGGCGATGTTGGTGGAGTTACTGCTGTAGGGCGGTCTACATTTGGATGTTCCACCGGCGATGTTGAGTTCTGAACTATCGGTAGTGTTGCTGCAGTAGGGGTGAGAGATGTTGCCGCCGTAGGGGTAAGAGATGTTGCTGCCGTAGAGGAGAGAGGTTGGGTATAAGCACTCCGAGGATGGTCTTCCTCTTCTGATTCTTGCTTCCTCAGCGGCTGTTCGTTTCCGCTTCTTCGTATTTGATCAATGTGTCGCTTATATCGTTTTTCCAGGTACTCAATTTCGTAGTGGAGATCCCCTATGCGAGCAAGGATGGTTCCGGGAACCCATTTGTCCATTCGAGGATTACCTGACATAAATAACACTGATTGATCTGATTGGAACGTGCGAAACGTCGGCTGGAATGTAACATATTGTTTTTCAGTCATCCTGGTATATAAATCATCCGGTATGACGAGGTCCAATCGTGTACGGAGTGAGCGTCCCAGGAAAAGTTGAGACGGTGACTGATTCGTGGTCGAATGCGGTGCTTTTCTGTAATGCCGAAGAAATTCATTCAGATTCTGTTGTAGAGAACTTCTTGTTGTTCCCATGGCTTTCATGGCATCCTTCACAGTTTGAACGCTGCGTTCGGCTTGACCATTTGTTGATGGATGGTACGGGGCTATTAGATTATGAAATTTGACGCCCACTGCCTGTAGGAAGGCCTTGAATTCGAAGGAGGTGAAATTGGTGCCGTTATCCGAGACCACTGTTACGGGAACCCCATAAGCAGCAAATAATTCGTCTAAAATAGAGATGGTGGCACTAGCCGTCATTGTGTTGGTAACTTTCACCTCAAGCCACTTGCTGTAAGCATGAGAAATGATGAGTAGCATCGTGCCTGCAAATGGTCCGGCATAGTCTACATGAATACGTTCCCATGGACCCTTGGGGTATTCCCAATGGTGGTCTCGAAATTTTGGTGGAGCATGTGCGTGTTTGGCGCAGTCGCTGCATGATCTTGCTGTACGCTCGATGTCTGCATCGATACCTGGCCAGAAGACAAACGATCGTGCCAGTTATTTCATTTTTACCATTCCTAGATGTGCTGTGTGAAGGTCGGTTAGTACTGCGTTGCGTAGCGTTGTTGGAATCACAACTCTATGTTCAAAAACGAGACAATTAGCAGTATCCTATAATTTACTTCCGGTGCTTTATACCCCGCACGTGCGAGGCACTGGCCCGATTGGAGTAGTCTCATAATTTTTCCAAGATGCGGATCTTTCCGCGCTTCTTGAGCGATGTATTGGTTGTTAACTGGAAGTTGTTTGATGTGTCCGACAATAAATTGATCGAATGCGTCGTATTCTTCTTCCTTCTCTTGATGACGATAATTTTGGTGAACATTGGCAGGTAGTGAAGCACCTGAGCAGTAGTCGGCATTCGCGTTCGCCTCTGTTGTTTTAAAAATAACGTTGTAGTCAAAATTTCCCAAATAATCTGCATAATTTGCCATACGGCCGATGCACGGCACTGGTAATGACTTTTCAGGGTGCAGGATTTGTGACAGTGGCTTTTGGTCCGTTATTAGCGTCCAGTGACGGGCGTATAGGTACAAAATGAACTTTTGAACAGCCCAGACGATGGCTAAGGCTTCTTTGTCGATCTGTGGGTAGCGTTGTTCCGTTGCACTCATCGTTCGACTTACGTAGGCAATTGGACGCTCATTGCCGTTATTCAAGCGATGCGAAAGAACTGCGCCCAGTCCCGTTTTGCTACCGTCAGTAGCCAACAGAAGTGGTAGCGATGGGTCGTATGACATTAAGACCTGAGGTGAGGTCAGTGTGCTTTTAATATCTTCATACTTACTTATGTCATAATTCAAATAAGCGTCATGCCTACTCGAATATTTGCTACTATGTTTATCTCTTTCTTACTCAAGCAATACGTGTTAATTTCTTGTTCATGTTATCTCATTGCTGTTATATACCGTGTGTCCACAGGAATACGCACCATAGGGGTAACCAAATAGAATAGAAAGATCGGCTAACGCTGGAATCGCCGGCACGATAAAACGTTGTTTTCTGGCTTTTGACTCGCCACTGTATGAAACAATATTGTTTAAATGGTACAAGAAAAGGGACGGTGGTCATAGCACTGGTTGATATTTATATTCTATTAGCATTATCTTATCTCTATGGTGCGTACTCCTGTGGACACACGGTATAATTGTGGCCCCATCGGTATAAACATATAGGTATATTATATGTGTACCTACACGCAATAATAAAATTTTCGATATTTCCTAATTGGTGTATTTTTAATGATTATTTAGAAATTATTTCATGTCATCAGCAAATTTAAACATCTGTATCTTCAACGGGTACAGATTTTTCAGTTTGACCATAGCATTAAGTATAAGCACACAGGAGTTTGTTCTTTATAAATTTCACATTTTCCGCTCGTTGGTTTAGTTGCGCTTCCAAAAACCAGAGGCGCTGTAAACGTCGACAAAAGCTAACATGGGAGTAAGGTATCTATAAAAGTTTAGTAATTTGTGGTCTACAATTTTACTTGAAATTGGCAAGACTGTAAGTTTAGAACAAATTCGAGGTTTGCAGGTTATGTTTTGCGCCAGTTTGTGTTCAAACTGACGTAAAATCTAACCTGCTAACTTCGAATTTGACACGGACTTACAGTCTTGCCAATTTTAACTAAAGTTCTGGATTGTCAACAAACGTCACGTTGGCGGAATTGTGTTACAAACGTCAAAGTGATGCATATGT
Source organism: Agriotes lineatus (assembly GCA_940337035.1). Lineage (NCBI taxonomy): Eukaryota > Metazoa > Arthropoda > Insecta > Coleoptera > Elateridae > Agriotes > Agriotes lineatus. Next base: position 44,282,958 of record OW679203.1, on the reverse strand, counting down.
CAGAGGAATAAACATGGCGGACGTGGCGGTACTCTCCTATATACACTGGCTCTGATATTTGATACAGTGACTTTATAAAGACAGTGTAGTCAATTTTGGTCATCTTTCTGATTGGCTGTTGAGATATCGCCTTCTTGAGGCGTTCACGAAATTACACATAGTCACACAAAATTGCTTCTGAGTCCTTTATTATTGAAAGTAGCCCCAATATTAAGTGCTGAATTTTCGTTTGCGTAAGTAAACGTCAACGAGTTAAAGTAAAATAATTTTTGCGAAAATTGCGCGTTAGTCCAAATCAAAAGCTACAATATACTGTATAAATGTCTTAATGCCAAAGAATATTGCATTAAATTAAAGAGAATGTATGGGCTATGTAACACTGAATATTCTATTACTCTAAATTAACCCGGTGGTATAAATACAACGGTTTGATTATGAATATTAAAAAAATCAATTTTTGTTAAGCTTTTGTACGTAGTCTCTGTGTCGACCAACGCAAAATGTTGTAAATTTTCGTTTTCTATGTACAAAAACACAAAAAAGAAGATAATAAAGAACACATTAACTTATATTCCGATATCAGGTTACTCGTTAACAAGGATTTTTAATCGTTGGAAGCGATTCCTTACGTTTCACATCGTCTCTTGCCGTTTAATTCCGTTTAAGAACATTATTGATATTCGATTAAAATTAATGTTGCACTGCACATTTGACCACCTCACATTGCACACATTTTCCCGATTGTGGGTATACAGCGCTCTGTAAAGCATCTCGGAACTTCACATATGTGCAGTCCGCATAAAATGACGTTTGTCATACAATTCAGCCGTGCACATAACAATACCTAAGGGCGTGGCTAGTTGTAGCAAAGACAACTCATAATGGCTGCCTTTTTTAAAATTCACCACACTGCCTTATATAGCCACTGTAATATTTGACAAGTGCTACGTAACGTATTGTTCTGTGTGCGTAACCTCAAACAACGTCCGAGTGTTTAGTGAGAATTTGCAGGAAACTTAGACTTTTTGTTAATGTTTTTTAGTTTGAATTGCAAATAAGGGTGAGTGCTATACTATTACATGTTTGCATTCTAGGTAATTATTTACTGTAGCTTGAAATGCCACTTTTGGAAACGCTTTTGCACTATTCTTATGGTTTACGACCTGCTGAACTCGAATCTGCGGTCGTAAGAGGCGAAAATGTATATTTTCACTAGGTAAATACCAAACTAAAACGCACCTTATTACACAACCCCTTTTGTAGGAGTTTTTATGTATAATAAAAACTAGTGATATCTACCCTGTTTGCTTAATTCACAGAAGTAATATCAATAATAATATATAGAATTCTCACTTACCTTGTTGCTTTTAACTGAATCATATATTGACATATCTCATACTTTCATAATTGACTTTGAAATTATGTCATGTTTAGATATACCTCGGCTAGCCAGCTTATTTAGCAATTGAGACTCTCTTTACTTCCCAGCTGAATGAGTTAATGTCAAATATAAACTGTATTAATGAATTGTACTTTGAATGACCAAATAAATATCAATTTGATTATTTAAATCACACTCTTAGTACTTGAGTTTGAATATAATTAACTGTTATAGTGTATTAAACGTTTGAATTGACATTACAAATTAATAGTCAGATTAAAGTTGTCAAAATTATTTAATTAAATGAAAGTTCGAGTAAATGAGGTTAAATACTTAAAAAAAAATAACTAGACCAAAATGATAAATTTCTAATTATAAAGATTGAAACCGTCGAGTACTCAAATCACAATATTAATTTAGAAAACTTAATATTCTAAGATTTTCTAAATCTAAATACAAGTTTTAAATCCTAAATTTGCCGTATCCAAACTGTTACTATAATACACTAACCTTCAACAGCCGAACTCGTACTTGCGATGTGGTTCTAATATCAGTTTCACACTGATCGAAGTCGTCAAACACTTACTTGGAGATGATGAGGACCCATAAAAGCTCGTTGTAGACAGACTTGACTGTTTAATATTTTCTTAAAACGGTATTGCAGCATGCCACACACAAACACTCACTAAACTGATGGCTTGTACACCAATGAACACTTGAAATGGCTTCTATAAATCTCCAACTCACTATGTGAAGAATAATATTGACCCCTTGGTCAGTATTTGATCATGCAGAAGGCTATTCTTACTAACACGTATCAAATTTGAATTATATCCTCACAATTAAAGGTATTATTAGACCTTTAATGTGAATATTTTGACTGAGATTCTTTAAATTATAGAAACTTTTCAACTCTTGTAAACAACCTCTTGGTTGCTAATATTTACTGCCACCCGTTATTCTCTTACACTTGTTATCACATGATACCCTTTTGATATCTTGATATTAATTGAAAATAATTAAGCATTCTCACAGCATGCTACATTACAGTTTATTACACCAAATTTTTAAAATCAAGTTATCAGTACAACTTTAAGGCCTTTCAATTTACTACTAGCATACTAAATAAACTACTTTATTTTAAAACATTAAATAAAATATGAACAAAACCGTAGAAGGAAAAAAATAAATAAATGTAAACAAAAACCGCGTAATTTAATCATTAATACCTAATAAGTAAAAGAGAAGATTAACTTAATGGTTTTTATCTTCATCGGTGTTGTATAGACTATTTACCAAATTAATTCAAGTAACGTTAAGAGCTTTATTATCGCACTCAGTGCTGTAATAGATATTGCCTCTTTCAGTGCTGTAATAGATATTGCCGCACTCTGTTTTATAAAACAAAGAATAAATTGAACCAGAATTTATAGATGTAGATAACATATTGAACAATACACGTTTGCTTATAGCACTTAACGACACTAGTGTCTTTAAGATGCTCATAACCAAACTGGTATCGTTAATACCCATAACTTTTAATTTCTCCGAAAGCAGAACAACATCTACACCACAAGTTCCATATACAATAATATATTATGATACCAGTGTATAAGTAAGCCTTTAAAGCAGGTGCGACTGGTTTAAAGCACAACACGAAGCGATTGCTTTTACGTCGCTAGCCCTTTAATGGAAATTATACACGTGTATTATACGTTATTAGGTCAAAATTTCAGAAAAATCGTAATTCGATTGCTAAAATTCAGAGTGCTAATTAAGTTCTTGCCTATTAGCGACACCCATTTAAAATAAAACAAATTTGCTAAAAATATAGGATTAACACAAAATATTGTCAAAAATTTCCATGACTATTCAATTCACCTGGCATCTGTCAAAAAGTGACCAATGAAAATCCAGAAGTTTGACGTTTCTTAACCAATGAAAAAAATAGCAGCGGATATATCTTCCTAGAAGGTATTCAAGTGACTATTTTAAACAAATGTGATTTTTATTAGAAAAAGTCAATATTTCTGTTCTGTTACTATAGAAATTGCGTAGTTTGTTGCTAGATTTACTGCAAACTAATTTGAAAAAGTCGTTTGGTTTATTGAATAGTCCCTCGAATGCCATTCTTAGTCAAAGTTAAGTAGAATATTTTTGCGGTGGTATCACTACTCATGTCCATTGCGCTTAGGATTAGGACTCGTGCTAGCGCACTCGTCCCTAATCGAACCTAAGCACAATGGACATTTGTGATACCACAGCAAAAATATTCGACATAAATTTGACTACTCATGGTATTATAAATGACAGCTTTTAAAATATTATTTGTATACTGGGTGACAATAAGACCAGAGCCATGCCTGTATCTCCGTTACTTATGAATTAATTTGGATAAAATTTGATACAAGGATACTAGACATAATTTTGGATTGACATACAAGTATAATTAAAATGGCCGACTTCCGGTTTCACCGGAAATAACACTAACTTTGATTTTTTAACTAGATCACGTTTTTCTCAATCTACGACTTCAATTACATACAACAGTGCTGCCGAATTTGCTGAGGTATTACACAAAAATATTAAAAAAGATTAATTCATTCATTATTCTTCAATTTTAGATAAAGATAAAGTAGTGCATGATGCATATCGTTAGATTGGTAATTACATTTGCTGTTTAATGGCAAGATGGCCCTGGGTAGGTGCCATTTAAAGAAGTGACTTTTCTTAAAAAACTTGTTTAGCAAATGTTCTTTTATTAGGGTTTGTTAGTGACTTCATTGATAAAATAGCTATTACTATTAGTTGCTACTGTCAATTAGAAAATATGTTTTAAAGTCACAACCTTTTATCGTAAAAAATAAAAGTTGAAAAAAATATTTTTCAAAAATTTAAATTTGGTGTACTAGTTTATGTAATTTGACTTGTAGATTCCGAAAAACAAAATATGTAGTGTGATTTATTTAAAAAATTAAAGTTGATATCATTTCCGGTAAAACCGGAAGTCACCCATTTTGACTATTTTTATCGGTCAATCAGAAATTGTCTCTAGTGTCTTCGTATAAAATTTTATCTAAATTGGTTCATAAATAAAGAAGATATAAGCATGGATCTTGTCTCATTGTCACCCAGTATAAATGAGCCATTAGCTGTAATCGCAGTCTATTTTTTATATCTAATTTAGTCGCATTTCAAATAATTTAAATATGTGGTGCAACGGAAACGTATGTTGACTTATGTTGGTAAAAAGAATTATTTAAAGCACATAGGAGTTATTGTATAATTAATTTTAAATATATTAAATTTCAATTCGTCTAAGATAAAATAATAGTAAAATTCTTCATTGTCAGATATTGCCCGTTTACCAGCATACATATTGCATGAAATATTGCAGTTTCATATGATTATTTTGATATATTAAGTTTTTCTGTTTAAGCTAGTAAATTCTTTTACCTTAAAAGTTTCTTTCTGAAAACTTTGAATTGAACAGTTATAAACAATTATTTATACAATTACACATTTGAAGTAAGTATGAATTAAAATGCAAGAACATTGGCCTAGAAGAGCAGAAAACTGATATTGTGAGATGGCCCTAACATTTACTAATCGGGACGAACTATAAATAAATAACAAAATAAAATATCACAAATTCGTTAAAACTCCTCACCTCACAAATATTTAACAACTGCTAAATACGTGTTTCGACAGCCAAGCAACGATATGCTCGTGACCAAATCACAAATGGAAGTGGGCAATTCCCGAGCATTTCACAGCTATTTATACTGTCTGACCCGGAGGGCGTTGCCGAGGGCTAAATAACATGGCCGACCGTCTTAACTTTAGAACTTAGCTTATGATACCTACCTGTTCATCTCCTGTGGCCATCTTGAATAAAACACTGCTGAAGCCTATAGTTTTAAACAACAGGCTCCAGCAGTGTTTTAAACAAAATAAAAGAATAAACATTCTACACAATTCCTTCTTATTATGACGCTATAACTATGCCGATTTCATTTGAATTATATAGATAGGTCATAACACACGCGTGACTTTATAGGCACCTGCTATAACTCACTCCACGCCACTTTGACTTGGAATTTTCTCAGCTGTCGATACCAAATTTATGTTATTTTGGCATTTACTGAGTTGTTCGATTATTGCAAAAAATTCACTCCAGAAAAAACACCATTCGGCCTGACGGCCTCGAGGGCTCAACTCTTCTGGAGTGACTTAGTTGTCATATCATACACTTGTACCATAACTACAATGTACTATATTTTAGAACTACCTCATTTTACCATTTTCAGCTAGTATGATGAACCAAGCGTTACCAGTAACATTTGTTATCAGGCTACTTACTGTTCTGTGTCAGATAATACACTAACTCAATTGGTGAGTGGAAGTATCTTAAGTGCAAAAGTTTTGAGAAAAAACGCAAAAGGACTGAATAACTTTTTTGTTTTTCATTTTTTTACCTTCTAAATATCATCTTTGACAGAAGCAGCTGCTTGTTTATTGTATTACACCTATTGTATAATAAAAAAACCTGAAATACCAACATCTTAAAATATGTCCTTAATAACAATGTCATAAAATCCCCCAGCTTATACATTTATTTTTGTTACATAATTATTATAGTTACTTATGTTATAAATGTGTTACGTGCAATAACCACAGTTGTAACAAACTAAATTAAAATGCAGAATCTTATCTTATGCAACTGGGAAAATATCCCTAAGCTCATGAGTATAGAACAGTAGAGTGGTCGTAGTTTAAATACAAAGTAAATGGTCTATCATTGATTAATATTGTAATTATA
>OW679203.1:44229255-44276655 GCA_940337035.1 Agriotes lineatus | reverse complement strand
GATTAGAACTTGGAGGCTATCAGTTATTATAATATAAAAATTTGAGTTAAGTGCTTGAATCTGTATAATAAAATTGACGAAGACTTAAACATTAGAGTTACTTATTGTAATTCTAACTCAGCAGCAAAAGCAACAACTCTAAATCAAGTTTATTCAACATTGTAGCATTATAATCAACGGTGTGTTGTATAAAACAATGTCTACGTAATGTTTAACCAGTCAAACTCTAGTTAGACCCCTAGGTATCTGTAGTCAAGCTTTTGAAGATATGAAACTTGGAAATTATCATGATTCTAAGTCAGTTTATTTCGACATTGTAGTATGTGATGCAACATTATTTATTGATAAAAAATTGTTTGGCGTTTATTCAACAAAAGGTAAATAATGTGCATCAATAGCTATAACATCAAGTTTGAAAGATTAGAACTTGGAGGCTATCAATTATTTTAATATTAAAAAATTCAGTTAAGCGCTTAAATATGTATAACAAAATTGACGAAAACCTGAAACATTGGAGTTACTTATTGTAGTTCTAACTTAACAGCAAAGGCAACGACTCTAAATCAAATTTAATTCAACATTGTAGCAGCATACTCAACGTTGTGTTGTATAAAACAATTCCTATGTAATGTGTAACCAGACAAACTCTAGTTAAACCCCTAGGTATTTGTAATCAAGTTTTTGAAGATTTTAAGTCAGGTTAATTAGACATTGCAGTATGTGACGCAACATTATTTGTTGATAAAAAAAATTTGGCGTTTATTCAACAAACGGTAAATAAAGTGGATCAACAGCTATAACATAATGTTTGAAATAAAAGAACTTGGAGGCTATCAGTTATTATAATATAAAAATTTGAGTTAAGCGCTTGAATATGTATAATAAGATTGACGAAGACCTGAAACATTGGAGTTACTTATTGCAATTCTAACTCAGCAGCAAAGCCAACAACTCTAAATCAAATTTAGTTCAACATTGTAGCAGCATAATCAACTTTGTGTAATCAAATTTAGTTCAACATTGTAGCAGCATAATCAACTTTGTGTTGTATAAAACAATGCCTATGTGATGTTTTTAACCAGTCAAGGTCTAGTTAACAGTTAGGTATTTGTAATCAGGTTTTTGAAGATTTGAAACTTGAAATTATCATGATTTTAAGTCAGGTTAATTCGAAATTGTAGTATGTGACGCATCATTATGTATTGATAAAACAATTGTTTGGCGTTTATTCAATAAACGGTGAATAAAGTGCTTCAACATCTATAACCGAATGTTTGACAGATTAGAACTTGGAGGCCATCAATTATTATATTATAAAAATTTTAGTTAAGCACTTGAATATGTGTAATAAAATTGACGAAAACCTGAAACATTGGAGTTACTTATTTTAATTCTAATTCAGCAGCAAAAGCAAGTACCCTAAATTAAATTTAGTTCAACATTTTAGCAGCATAATCAACGTTGGGTTGTATAAAACACTGCCTACGTAATATTTAGTCAGTCAAACTCTAGTTAAACCCCTAGGTATTTGTAATAAAGTTTTTGAAAATCTGAAACTTTGAAATTACCATAATTTTAAGTCAGGTTAATTCGACTTTGTATTTTGTGACGCAACATTATATATTGAAGAAAACTCCTTTGTCGTTTATTCAACAAACGGTGAATAAAGTGCCTCAACATCTATAACAGGATGTTTGAAAGATTAGAACTTGGAGGCTATCAATTATTTTAATATAAAAATTTCAGTTAAGCGCTCGAATATTTATAATAAAATTGGCGAAGACCTGAAACATTGGAATTACTTATAACTCTAACTCGGCAGCAAAGGCAAGTACTGTAAATTAAATTTAATTTAACATTGTGGCGCGTAATCAACGTTGGGTTGTATAAAACACCGCCTACATAAAGTTCAGTCAGTCAAACTCTAGTTAAACCCCTAGGTATTTGTAACAAGTTTTTGAAAATCTGAAACATTATTTTTAGTCAAGTTAATTCGACATTGTAATATGCGACTCAACATTATGTATTGATAAAAAGGTGTTTGGCGTTTATTCAATAAACGATTAATAAAGTGCCTCAACGTCTATAACAGAATGTTTAAAACATTAGAACTTGGAGGCTATTAATTATTTAATATACAAATTTCAGTTAAGAGTGTGAATATTTATAATAAAATTGGCGAAGGTTTGAAACATTGGAGTTACTTATTATAATTATAACTCGGCAGCAAGGGCAACTACTCTAAATTAAATTTAATTCAATATTTTAGCAGCGTAATCAACGTTGGGTTGTATAAAATAATGCCAATGTAATGTTTAATGAGTCAAACTCTAGTTAAATCCCTAGGTATCTATAATGAAGTTTTTTAAGATTTGAAACTAGGAAATTATCATGGTTTTATGTCAGGTTAATTCGACATTGTAGTATGTAACGCAAAATTATATACTGATAAAAAATTGTTTGGCGTTTATTCAAAAAAACTGTGAATAAAGTGCCTCAACAGCTATAACAGAATGGTTGAAAGATTAGAACTTGGAGGCTATCAATTATTATAATATAAAAATTTGAGTCAAGCGCTTGAACATTTATAATAGAATTGACGAAGATGATTTCGGAGGCTTTCACGGCCATTGCCATTAGGTATCAAAGGACTTCCGGGATTGGACCGTGTCATTATTGAGGTCGAAGAACTCAACGTTTCGCCCATTTTCATACAGGGTTTTATCAGGAGGATTTATAAGCAAAAGAGCACGGTAACTCAATGTGTAAACCACGCCAGAGGTGAAATTCTTCTGAAGAGTACTTAAAATTGACGGAGACCTGAAACAGTAGAGTTATTAGAATTTTAACTCAGCAAAGAAACGCTCGCAAATCAAAATTAATTCAACATTGTAGGTTATAGCAACGTTACGTGTTGAATAACATAGTACCTATACGAGTATAACCTTTATTCAACTAATGTTGAGTTGAGTACCTAAGTATTTATAATACCATTGTTAAATGCCTCAAACTTAAAGATTATTGTAATTTTAACTGAAGAAGAACAACTTCGGTAAAACAAGGTTAAACGTTAGTATATACTGAAACTTAGAAATTATTATAGTTTTAAATCAGCAACAATAACTTTCTCAGATCAATGTTAATTGGACATTGTAGTAACTGAAGCCTGTTGAATAAAACAATATTTATCGAACATGTATTCACAAAAGCTTGGGTTGCGTGTCCAAGTATTTATAATGGCATTGTTAAATTCTTGAAAGATGGACTTGTTTGTAATACTTACCGTTTTTGTTTTTTCACTGAACTAAATAAACACATAAAATTCTATTACGAAAAACCTTGAACGACACACTGCTGATAGGCAAATAGCCGACTTGTTTGATTATAAACCTGGGCTGTGGCCTCCGACCACAAACCTCAACAGCGTCGGTTATTTGTTATATATCGTCCTAATAAGGTTAATAATTATAACTCAAGAAAGACGATTCCGTTAAAACAACGTTAATTTTAAAACCTGAAACTTAAAAATTATTAGGTATCATTGTAACTCAACAAAGATAAATCTCACGAATCACGGCTAATTCAACATTGTAATAGCTGCAGCAATGCTATATGTTGAATAGAAAAATGCTTACCTTACTTTTATTTAGCCAAGCCCAAGTTAAGTACCTAAGTATTTATAATAACAGCATTAAGTACTTGAAAGGTGTACATGATTATAACATTTTCGTAATACTGTCGTTTTTGTATTTTAACCGAATTAAATAAACACATGAAACATCATTCATAACAGCCTCCGGCCATTAAGGATTATAGCGGCCAGCGACCGTTAAAGATAGCGTTCTTTTCATAATAACGTTTTATAAATTATTCTTAAAATGTATAAATTTGTATTCCGAAAAATCTTGAACGACACACTGCCTATATACAAATAGCCGTCTAGGTTGATTATAAACCTCGGCTGTTAATAATTATAATGCATGAGAGACGACTTCATTAAAACTACGTTAATTTTAAAACCCGAAACTCAAACATTCTTATCTTACTATGTTTATTTAGCCAAGCTTGTGTTAAGTGCCTAAGCATTTATAATGGCTTTGGTGAATGCCTAAAATATGGAGATTATTATAATTTTAGAGTAAGAAACTTGAAAATTATAATAATTTTGACTCAACCTAGAGAACCCATTTAATTCAACGTTAACACAACATTGCAATAGCTGCAGTAACATTGCCTGTTAAATAAATCAAAGCTTGAATTGGGGCCCTAAGTATTTAAAGCGGCACTGTGGGTGGGCTGAAGCTCGGAGATCATCATAATTTTCACTCAAGGGAAACAACTTCGGTAAAAAAACGTTCATTTTAGGACTTGAAAATTATTATAATTTTAACTCAGCAAAGAAGACTGTGAAATTAGTTTTAATTTAACAATTCAGTAGCTACAGCAACACTAATTGCTGTAAAATCAATGTTTCTCTAACGCTTATTCAACGAAGCCTGAGTAGAGTGCGTTAGTGTTTATAATGGCATTGTTCAATGCATGAAACTTGATAATTATTATAATTTTAACTCAAAAATAATAACTCCATAGAAACAACGTTAATTTTAAAACTTCAGCAAAGAAAGTTCTGATAAATCAACGTTAATTCAACGTTCTAGTGGCTGCAGCTACGTTACATGGTAAATAAAACCCTGTTTGTCTATTGTCTATATAACCAACACTGAAGTAAACCCTTAAGTATTTATAATAGCATATTTAAGGATCTAAAGCTTGGAGGCTACTTTTAAGCAAATGCAACTAGGTTAAAGAAACAAAAAAATTTGTGGTTGTTGTTTATTCAACCAAAGCCGAGTTAACCGTGTTAATATTTATATTGTAATCTTTGCAAGCCTCAAACTTGCAGATTGTTGTAGTTTTAACTTAATAAGGGCAACTTTATTAAATCAACGTTAATTCAATATTGTAGTAGCTGAAACACTGTTACATATTAAATAACACAACGTTTATCTAATCTATTTAACTAGGTGAGGTGAGTGTCTAATGCCATTTTTGAGTGCATAAACCTAGAGGTTATTATAATATTTAACTCGAGAACGGCATCCCCCTTAAGACAGCGTTTATTTTATGACTTAAAACTTAAACATTATGATAATTTCCATTCAACAAAAATAACTCTCTTAAATTGACGTGAAATCAACATCGTAGTAGCTGCAACAACGTTATTATGTTAATTAAAACAACGCTTATCAATATTTAACCACGCCAAGCTGAGTGCCTAAGTATTTATAATCGCATAATTGAATGCTTAAAATATAGAGGTTATTGTAATTTTAACTTAGGAAAAACTTTGTTAATTTTAAAATCTGAAACTTGAAAATTATAATAATTGCAATAAGATAAAGCTGCAACAACTTTGCATATTGAATAAAACAACGTTTATGTAGCCAAACTTGAATTGGGCGCCCAAGTAGTATTTATAATGTCATTGTGGTTTCCATAAACCTTGGAGGTTATTATAATTTTAATTCAAGAAAGACACCATTAAAACAATATTAATTTTAAGACCTCAAATTTGAAAATTATTATAATTTTAACTCGGCAAAGGAAGCTTAATTCAACATTATAATGGCTTCAGCAGTAAACAACTATAGAAAAAACAATACTTCTCTAACGTTTATTAACCAACTTTGAGTTGAGTGACTAAGTGTTTGCAATGGCATTGCTTAATTGTTTAAACTTGGAAATTTATTATAATTTCACTCTGTTAAAACAACGTTAATATTAAAAAACTTTACTCTAAACACATTATAATTCCAACTTAGCGCCGTTAAATAAACGTTAATTCAACGTATAGCTGAAGCAAGGCTCGATGTTAGCTAAATTAATATTTGTCTGTCATTTATGCAGCCAAGATTGAATTAATCGCGTAAGTATTTATAATGGCATATTTAACAATTTGAAACTTAAAGGTTATATACTTTTAACTCAGTTAATGCTAAGTCAAAGTTTGTCTATTGTTTATTCAACCTAGATTAAGTCGTAAGTCTTAAAATTTATAATGACATTTTTAAATTCCTCAAAGTTGATGGTGTAGTTTTAACTTAAGAGGAACAACTCCGTTAAATCAACGGCAATTCAACATCCTACTACCTGAGGCACTGTTACGTGTTATAATGTTTATCTAATGTTCATTCAACTGATCTTCAGTTAAGTATTTACAATAGTATTTTTGAATGCTCTAAATTCGGAGATTATTATAAAATTAACTCAGCAAAGAGACCTTTCTTAAATTAACTTGAATTCAACGTCGTTGTAGCTGCAATAATGTTATATGTTGAATAAAACAATGCTTATTTCATTATTCAAGCAAGCCTAGTTAAGTGTCAAAACCTATGTGTCAATGATTAAAACTTGGAAATTATTGTAATTTTAACTCAAGAAAGACAGCTCCTTTAAAACAATGTTATTTAAAGCTGCAAATTTGAAAATTCACCATTTTTATAACTCAGCAAAGAAAGCAACGCTATTAAATCAGCATTAATTCAACATTCTAATAACTGACGCGACGTTAAGTGTTAATTGAAAGAGTCTACCTTTTATCCAACCATTATTGAATTAATCACGTAAATATGTATAATGACATACTTAAGAATCTCAAACTTGGAACTTATTCTACTTTTAACTCGGCAAATCGATGTAGAGTAAATCAACATTAATTCAATATTCTAATAGCATTGTCGCGTGTTAAATAAAACAGTGTTTGTTTATTCGCAATGCAACCAAGGTTCAGCTCAACGGCTAAGCACTTGTGATGGAATTTTGTAAGGTCTAATACTTGGAGTTTATTATAATTTCGAATAAGAAAAAAGAGATCTTTCTAAAATTAACGTTAATTCAACATCATTGTCGCAGCACTAACGTCATGTTGAATAAAGCGACACTTATTTAATTATTCAACCAAGCCTAGTTGAGTGTCTAAGCGTTTAGAGTGGCACTTGAAGATTATTATAATTTTAACTTAAGAAAGACAGCTCCGTTATCACAACGTTAATTGAAGCTGCGAATTTTAAAATTAGCATAGTTCTAACTCAGCAAAGAGAGCAGCTCTGTTAAATTAGCGTTAATTTAACATTCTAATAACTGAAATGACGTTAAGTGTTAATTGAAACAGTCTACCATTTATCTAAGTAAGATTGAATTAATCACATAAATATGTACAATGGCATATTTAATAATCTAAAACTTGGAGCTTATTCTACTTTTAACTTGGCAAATCCATTTAGAGTAAATCAACATTAATTCAGTATTCTAATAGAATTGCCACGTGTTAAATAAAACAGTGTTATTGGCTATTAATATAAGGTTCAATTCAACGGCTAAGCACTTGTAATGGTCTAATACTTGGAGTTTATTATAATTTTTACTCAGTAGCAAAGACAACTATTTTAAAACAATAATAATTTTACGTTGTTTAACATTTTACTCACAAAATGCAACTATGCTAAATCAAGATTAGCTCAGCCTTGTAGTAGTTGAAACAGTGTTGCGTGTTGAATAAATTAATACATCGCTAACATTTATTCAACCAAGATTCAGTTTGGCGCCTACGTATTTATAATAACATTGTTGAAATATTAACATTTAGGGGTATTATTGTTTTAACTAGGAAGCAAAGACAGCTATTTTAAGGCAACGTTAATTCAACTTACAAATAGTGGCGGAAGCAACGTTATGTGTTGAGTGAAACGATGTTTACCTAACGTTTATTCAACCAAGGTGAAGTTAAGCGCCTAAGTATTTATGATGAAGTTTTCGAAGGCCTAAAACTTGGAGGTTATTTTAACTCGAAATGGCAGCTCTGTTAAATCAACGTTAATTTAACAGTGTAGTGCATAGGTGAAGCAACGTGTTGAACAAAACGAAGTTGCTTTACTCAACCAACTTTGAAACTATGTACACTTATATTGTAATTTTGTTGTAAACATTGTATGGAAACGAAATTATAATATTAGTAACTAATTGATCATTTATTACAAATTTGTAATAATTATACCGAAATGTATTGGATGCGTAATAAAATACGATATGACAATTTCAATAGATTTTGCAAATAATAATTTTTATCTACGACCACTACTAAAAGTAGGCCTTTTAGCGCTAGCTTGTTTCACTAAAAGTGACGTTTTATAGTTTACCGTGTTTAAAGAAATCAGCTGTTTACTTTTAGCACATGTGCTAAAAGTGACGCGAGGTTCAAAACTACAATTTCGAACTGCAAGTGAAGTCGTAAAGCTATTCTAGTTGCTTCTTGCGTTACAGGTAAAGCGTTTTTGAAATAATTAAAGCGTTATGTAATGAATACAGTCATATGTGGAGTATAAATAATTAAATTTCGTACCTGTCCTTGACAGCACGGGCGTGGCCAAAACAATCGCCAGCGGCGTAGGCTACTATTCATTATGATGCAGCGTCGCAGATGCGAACCTTTCTTAAATCGATATTTATGGATTAATAACGGTAAAATTAAGGTCGTAGATAAAATATTGTATGCAACGCGTGCTAAAAGTCGTTTATGCGCGAGACATGTTATGAAACTCAGCCTTCGGCTTCGTTTCATAATTTTCATGTCTCGCGCATAAAAGTCGACTTTTAGCACTTGTTGCATAAATAGCTATTATCTATTCCTAGCTGTAACTCTTCTGAAGGATCTGAAGGATGTGATAAGTTAAGATAAAATAGCCATATTTGTTTCTATAAAATTATAGCAGTGGTAGTATGAAATAATTTGGATTTCTATCTTATATTAAATGTGTAAATAGTATAGCTAAAGTTCAACGTTTGTTATTAAATATAATAATTTATACCTTCCCGAAATAATTAAAACTGCTTTAGAAACATATATTAAATCGCAAATTTTTGTTGAGTTCAAACTTACAGTATCTTTCTTCATAACTTTCTCCTAAAAAATTAAGTCCGAGTAACTTTATAGATTACAAAATTTCTATAAAATATTGTTTTTATTTATTTCCGAATACTGCAAATTGGAAATCAGTATAGCATATAGATTAGACCTTGAACTCAAACTTGTGGAACCATTCTTCATAACTTTTCTGTGAAAAAAAAAAATAAAATCCGTGTAGTTTATAGATTATACAAATAATCTCTGAAATATAATCTAGATTTTACATCGACAAGGACGAGCGCTAGAGTAAATTTCGTCAAACAACTAGCAAATCAACATCTGGACTGGCTGCCAAACAATCCGAAAAATCCAATTTTGGACTAAGTTTTAAATTGACAGGTGTTAATTGCAAAATTGATTAATTGCACACATATAAACCCAAAATTAACATCCTCTCGTCGGCGCAAAGGCTTTTAATCCTCGCATTTAAACGCGCGGCAATTAGTCATTAATCGGTTTAGCTGAAAAAATCCCAAAGTTATTCGTCACCCAGCACAGCTCGCAATATCAAACAGAACTACAATGAGCAAAAAACCCGTGCGAGCTGCAGCAAACGAACAAAAATAAATCAATAACTAATCAGGAATATGCAAATTGGAAAATGTGGAGTGAATCCAAGAAAACGGAGCGATTTTAAAAACGCGTCGCACGAATGGAGAGGGACGAAAAATTAGATAGGGGAAAAAAGCTTTTTAAAGAAATAGCCAGCGTTTTAAAACACTTGAAGGCTACCATCGTCGCTATAGAGCGGCAAATTAAGTTCAAAAGCGCTACTTGAATTTTTGGGATTGGGGGGAAAGTTGCTATGAATGGATCGGGTGCTTCCATTAGACCTTGCTAGTTGTAGAATTCAACGCATGTGGATAAATAAATCTCATTCAAGCCTAATTGGGTGCTGAAAGCACTAGTTTATGCACTTTTCATACAGGATACAAATCATACAGCTGTGCTGCGTACCGCAAAACACGAAGTGTCGATAATAATGCAACGTTCATAATCGCCAAATTTTTTCTTTGTGATAAGTTGGTCTATTGACAGCAACCTTCATCCAAATCGTAGCTGTTGATAATGGTATAATTTATAATATAGGTATTCGTCCAAATGCGTTGTCTTTCTGTACGCTGCAGTCCTGCGCTGCCTATAATGCTATGATTTACGATTTTCCAGAACGTATAACTACAATTTTTCACTTTCATAGCTATAGAAATAAAAAACACCTAAATAATATATTACCAGGGAAAACATTCGACGACTTACTAACGCATCACAGCTACCGCTCTTCTGCCGGCCACGCACCGCCAACTCCAAGTTACGCCGTTTCGCATAACTGGCAACTTATAGCTCTTAAAACACTGTAAGGCGCACAAAATTAAAAATTACTGCATTTTCAACTATAAAACCGACGAGGCTTATGAGAAGTCTAAGTCGTTAAATAAACACGTCAGAAACTACCATTACTGCGAGATTGAAAAAAAGTGTTACTGAGACAACAGAAAAGTTCGTCTTTTACAAAGCGAAAGTGATGTGCCGCTCCTAAGTTGCCAGGTCCGGGCTACAGACACTCGGGGTGTCTTCTGACAGACAGTTTATCAGAAAGTGGGAAAAAATAATTAGACCTCTTCTTTTTCGAGCCCTCTTTTAAATTCGCCTGCTAGATATTTAAATATAATTCATAAATGTTGTGCGCCTGGTGTAGCGAGTTTATAAAAACTTGGCAATTTAATTACCAGCGCCGCCGGCGAATTTGTTGTTAGAGGTGTTAGCTCACGTTTATTTTATTAGATCCAACCTGCTTTTCACGCAGTAGTGCTTGTTATTAAGTTGTATTAATGCGGGTGGAAATTATTTGGTTTAATAATCGGATATGTACTGACTAATATACCTACTTTTAGCTAGTTTAAATTCTGAATAAACAGAACATACCCTTCCTACTAATTACCAATTTCCTAGGTAAGGTGAAAATTTTTGATTTGTTTATTTAGTTGCAAAATAAAGTGAGATGTCTTTATCTTTTAATTAATGGTGGCCCTTACCGCTAGAGGGACTATGTCGCGTAATGAAGTACAAAAGTAGACGATTCAACATTTTTGTTTCAAATCAATCTGTTTTGATACACTTTAAATGTTACTACAAAAAGTAATTTATTATTTTGTAGACGTTTATGCGCGTGGACTTAAGAAACTTAAGTACAGAATCTTACAGTACTTATACTTAAAAAAATTATCATCAATACTGATGTTATGTCTCTACATCTGTTTGCTGTTGTACATACTTTTTAGACTATCTCTTAATTAGCTTTTGGTTTAATCAATTTCTCTTATCGCAAGGGTTGGGTTTTTACATCTTGCCTATTTGTTATTTAATATGTAAATTATTTTTTAATATACTGTCTTAATTGCATTAGTTATTACAGTTTAATTGAAAAAGCTCGTCCTTAAGCTGCCTATTTAAACAATGGAATTTATTTATCCGGGATTTTTGAAGTTATGGGAAATTATGTCTGGGCTCCTTTATTATGGTTAGCCTACCTTGCAAGCCTCATAAAACTTGCTAATGTGATGATTCTAGGATGATCTTTGCACTTGCTCCTATATGGCCCGATCCCTGTTTTGTGCCTACAGCTAGGACTCCGCTGGGATGCACGAAGGTAATTGCTGTGATTTTTCTTCTATGGCCCCCGATTCTATCACTGAACCTTCAAGTAGTTATCGAAAAAGCATGAACCAGATGCTCACAGCTGCAGCCTAATATCAAATACTGCATCGACTTTTAAATTCGGTATTCATTTTTTATCTTTTGGCTTTTGTTTCATGAGAAGCCTACAACAACCAACCTTTTTTGTCTCCACTGATCTTACATTGTTGTTTTGTTTTGACTTTAAGTCAATGATAGTGCTATGTAATTACAGTTTCAAAATCAAATTATGACATTTATATGGAATATTTTAATATATTTTAAATGCTTGATTAATGTTAATTGCTATCATAACTTTATTCTTAGCTTAAATTCCATTCATAGCAATACGCATGCATTATTGCGAGGAAAAATTTTTTTTGTCAAGTAGACGATGCAAAATTTTTGTTTCAAATCAATGATATTGGATACACTTTCGATGTTAGTACAAAATTTAATTTATCTTCTTGTAGATGGTGAAGCTTCTTCTAGTGCATATAATTACAAATAATTGAATTATGAGTATGTGAACTCTTGCAAGAAAATAGAAAATATTGAACTTATAACGTGAATTATTCTCACGAAATAAGACATGTTTGTAGTTCAAAGCTTGTGTTAGGTTACATGTCTTTGTAATATGTAGTATATATTGTAGGACATATTGTGTTCTGCGTATAGCCTATATAAAATAGAAAGCAATCTGTTTTGATACACTTTAGATGTTATTACAGAAATTAATTTATTTTCCTATAGATGTTTATGGTCGCGCATTTATGAAACTGAATTGCAAAATCTTATAGTGCCTATAATTACAAATAATAAACTATAAGTTGAAAATGTTTGCGAGAAAATAAAATGTTCGACTTATAACGTAAATTATTTTAACGAACGTAAGACATTTGAACTACAAATGTGTGTTAGTCAAACGTCTTAGAAATATATATAGTAAGTAAGGTCCTGCGTGGTGTAGCTTGAACAAGCGTCCATGTTCGATCAGTAGAGTAAAGCAACGCTCCTTCTGGTCAGAACTTGGATGGGAGTTTCACGGCTGCATCTCTAGGCGCCTCGTGGTGCGGCTGCCAATGATATAGTTGGTCCCGGATGTCATAATAACTTCATGACAGTCGTTAGTGGGGTTGGAAGTCCCCATAAAATGTACATCGACGCCTATAAGCGGCCTAAGGGCTGTTGGCTAAGTACTAAAATACTAAATAAATAACTAAATAAATAAAAATAAATAAATAAATAAATATAGTGTAAGGTAGGACATATTGCATTTTAGGCATAGCATACCTACAACTACCACAAGTACAAAACTATATAAAAAATTATTGTAAAGTAGAAGATCCAACATTTTTGTTTCAAATTAACCTGTTTTGATACACTTCAGATCTTACACCAAAAAAATATTTACATTTTTGTGGATGTTTAAGCGCGTCCACCCATGAAACATAAGTGTAGAATCTTATAGTACATACAATTACAAATAACTACATTATAAATATTTAAATTCTTGGGAGAAAAATTAAATGTTGAACTTATAATGTGAATTATTTTGACGAACATAAGACATGTGAACTACAAACTTGTGTTAGGTCACTTGTTTTTTAAATGTGTGGTATAAGGAACAACAGATTCTGTGCATGCAAGTACAAATCTATAAAAATATATGCTTTCAAGTAGAAGACCCAATTCTTTGGTTTCAAATCAATTTGCATCGATTCACGTTAAATGTTGCTACAAAAACTAATTTATGAAACGTGTGTGCAGAATTGTATAACACGTGTAATTACAAACAATTGAATTATAAATATATAAATTCTTACGAAAAAAAGAAAATGTTGAACTTATAACGTGAACTATTTTAACGAACATGAGACACGTGAACTACAAACTTGTCTTAGGCCACATGTCTTGGAAATATGTGTTAGAAACTGCGTTGTGTTCTGTGTGCGTAGTCTACCTGAAACACAAAAAAAGAAAAATATTTATTGGCAAGTAGCCACCCAAAATTGTTGATTCAAAAGATTCCATTTAAATGTATAATTAAATACATTTCTATTCAGGTAAATATTTATGGGAGTGGACCGATGCATTTAATGTGTCAATTCTGTCGATTCTTATTATACTTATAAATACAAATAATTGAATTATAGATATGTGCATTCCCGTGGGAAAAATATAATGTTGAACTTGTAACGTGAATTATTCTGACCAACATAAATATGTGAACTACAAACTTGTGTTAGGTCAAATGTCTTGGTAATATGTGATAGAAGGTACGTTACGTTCTGTGCATAGCCTTCCTGAAGTACAAAACAATAAAAATACTTGTTGTCAAGTAGACGACCCAATATTTTTGTTTTAAATCAATCAATTCCATACACTTTAAATGTTACCACAAATAGTAATTTGTATACCAAGTAGTTGCCGAAGCCCGTAGAGCCAATGCAAATAAACCACATGAGGGATAAAAAGAAACCTCAGTGCCGAAGATTACCTACCTTATGTTTTTTAAATCGATAAGTCGTAACATTACAACATTTTAACCAACTGTTGTAGGTTATGTTGACGTCGGTTGACGTTAACCTATCATCTCGCCACACCAACAAAAAGTCGTAAAACAATGGATTACTGCCGATTTCTTGTATTTTAATGACGATTTTGACGTTCTCCACTGCCGATTTAAAAAAATTGTTAATACATATAACTAATAATAATTGTATTATACATATTGAGATGGTATTAAGCCCACAACTTGGCTCTGTTTGCAGTGCAAGATAATTAACCGATTCAATAAAGCACATAGTTGATTTTGTATAATTCCAATTTTAAACAAAAATAAAATATTAAATGCATTGATAATGAGATGCGAGAAACAGTAATTAGTCTGAGAAAGGCACGCAAACGCAAAGCATATTTGAAGGGGTTTGAATTGGCTTGTAAATAAATTAATATAGTTTAAAAGAAAAGGTTTGTGCACATGTAAAGCCAGACCACATAAAATTTAATTGACACAAAAGGTTTGTTAGCTGCATTTTAAAATGAGCGTAGTTGTTAAGTAAAAGGAAAGGATAGTAAAAATAGTGAGCAAAGCAGAAAGGTAAAGGAAGATGAAGCATAATATAATATAGAAAATGACAAAGAGCAATGATAGAAGGCCACAGAAGAGAAAAGATAGTGACGCGAAAATGGTGAACCCAAAAAGTGCAATAGTGCAGAGCAGAGCAGTAACAATATTAAATAAATAACGTTTGTGTGTGCAACGCTATCGAACAATTTCAATTATAAGGTTAAAGACAATAATTTAGATTTAAGAAAATTGTAAATATTAATTATGTACTTAAATGTACTTCCATTTGTAACTTCAACATAAGAAAATCAACAGTAACTTAGCAACCTGATGCTATTTTGTTTAAAAGACAGGGAGAGCAATTGAATTAATTTTTATTTGAAGTTTGTCGAATTTGAGCTCCATATTTAACTACAATTTTATAATAATAAACGAGAATTTAACCAGTTAAAAAGTATTTCATTGTATTGTGCCCATCTCAGAGTACCCGTGACAGTGTTTGTGGAAGTTTCCACCACATTAAAATATAAAATGTCTCAATCCCATCTGCGGCTGAGGTTCGGCAGCGAGCACATAAAAATTCCGAAGTTCGATTACGAGCAAATTAGTCATCGGGGCCTAGAGATCGGAACTGCAATTGATCAACAGAGTCTACAAGAACGTCCCAACCAACACCTAGGGGAGGATCTCCAGCAGGAAATCCAAGCAGCGTCACTACGAGCAGCTCCGAAGCCTGCATAACGAGGTAGGATTAAGTCTGAAATTTGAGGGTTGGGATTGGGATAACGCACCAAACTACAAGATCAAACCTTCCCGGAGAGGCCTAGCGTATTCCCAAGGTCCCAGTTACTTCGTGTTCTTCGAAAATCGAGTGGCGTCAGAACAAGCAAGAGGCGGTGACGTCATCCTAAAAAACAAGCAAGGGGATGTGTTTTTATTATTTGACACGTTTTTCACAGTATTTTCACGTTTAGAACGGCAAAGAATCGCTAAAGCACTGCCGACATTTTGTTTCATCTGTCAAATAGAGATTACTAATATCATCTGCTGAGTGCGAGCAAATAACCTAAAATATATGACGAAAGTTAAATTCTGAACTCACCCTAGGAATAGAGTTTGTGTTTTTGCCGAGAGCTAGCGTAAATAAATATTGCAATTAGATAAAAATAAAAAAGGAAGCTTTTCAACCATTTTATTGGTGTAATTAAATTTTAAATTTCATTTTTAACCAGTCTATAATTTATGACAAACAAGTTTGAGCACAGTAGTAAAATTATAAATCTGAGAATTGCGCCATTAGGATTTGCCCTAATTTAACTTCTTATTAAATTTTGTCCCATTCAAAATAACAGGGGTGACACGTTCATTACAATATAAAAGTTGAATTTATAACGAGAATTAATTTGATGAACATAATACATGCGAACGACAAGTATACTTCGGTCAAATTTTTCGCTAATATGTTGTATAAAATACGACATTTTGCGTTCTGTGTATAATCTACAAAACCATAAACAATACTCCTGATGTTTATGCGCCTGCGCCCATTAAACTTCAGAATATTTACATCTCCAATTAAGAAATGTTCGAAGTTCTAGTTGGTTGGCATGGAATAACTTTTACTGAACGGGTAGAATGATGCATAAAAATACATAACTATTAACAACAATAATTCTACATTTTCTTCCACTGTTACGTAGGTATTCAGTATTACTGAAGTTGCTTTACATACCCAGTTTAGTATTTCCTTCTGTTAACATTCCGTTAACATCTTGTGCTGGTCGTCGGCAAAGTTCAAATCTCCATACCCGTGAATATTCTCTTCCAGTTCTTCAATGCAAATTCTATTAAAATCAGGAACAAAGCAGATGACATGGAGCAAAACTTTTGATGTGTCAAGTTTCTCACTGTCAGTTCAAGTCGGCTGCCCTCGCATTGGTCTCGCACTATCGCACTTGACTTTGGGCTGCACACATACCCTTCCATAACTGGGTTTTTGAAATTGTGGTATACGCCTATTTCAAATTTACAAAGATGAAGTGCACTGCCATATGCATTGTCTTCTTCTTTTCGATGAGTTGTGGTATCGTATATACGTTATCCATCGTCCATTCTGGCACTAAATTTTGGATTTGTTCTTCACTCTTTACTATCCATCCGTAAATCCTTTCCATTGTGGCGGGTACACTTATCCCTCTGTAATTTTCTCAAGCTTTCCGATAGCCTTTCTTGAAGATTGAGGTTATACATGCTTGTTTTCATTCCGTCGATATTCACTCTGCAACTATCGGGCGGCCCAGCTTGTTGCTTTAAAAATTGGGTACCGAAACCACAATTGTGGAAGTAAGGAAAGTAAGGTAGTCGTAAGAGGCGTGATGCTATCCACATCACCTAGCACGCCGTTAACGGTGTGCCAGATTGACTGGGTTTCGGAAAGAGATATTTTGGAGACTGACTCGCCGTGTCTTAGGCCGTATTCCTACCTGTGGAATGAAGGGCTCTGAACTTTACTTTACACAGACGGAAATACATTTTCGCCCGGTCGTTTCCAAAGACTAACTGAGTTTTAAACTATACAGGGACATTGAAATAGTTTGCAGACCATGTGATCAAATATAGGTAACCCATTTAACACTGTTGGCAGTCACATTTACAAAATTAAATGTAACAAATATCAGTGGAGTGTCACATATTAAAGAATCGCTATATTATAGGAAGCTACTTATCTGAAACAATTCAAAATGAGTAACTTAGTTCTGAATAGAAGTGTAGTATGTTAGAAAATCACTATTACAACACCAACTTCAATGCTCAAATATATCAAATCGCTGCTCGCATGCAACGTTAACATTAAATTCACTGCTCACATGGTCTTTAATCATTTATGATCTCTCTGTATTTTGGTTCATACAATTGCGAAAATTATGTGTAAAAGCTGATGAACCAATGATGCATGTTGAATTATTTAGAAGATCATTAAATGAGATTTAATGCAGTATTGCCTCTCACAAGTGTTTTAAAGAAGTTAAAACTCCAGAACAAATTTGGGCTGCTACATATGGATTTATGTAGGTTCGAAAAAAAAATTAATAAACTGGGAAAAGACGCAATTACACTTATATCATGAGATTGAACTAACGGATGAACTGAGGAATGAAAAGTCGAGTTATGGAAATTGTTTGCGTGGCTGAATTTGATTATTTACTAAAAATGGGTGTCTTGCCAATGGGGCGAATATTGCTAAAAGCCCAAAGAATATTTCAAGGTTAAATACTTTTTGTAAAGGTATTATTAATATTGTTCACAGTTTAGTTGCTTAAATAGTAATCTAAACCCATATACTGTCTAAAGCTTCTATATAAGCAGCTTTAATTTTTATCTACCGAGCTCTGTAGGTTGGTGGTTATCATTCCTACTTAGCATTCTGGAGATCGTGGGTTCGATTCCCGCTTCTGTCTGCTCTGTGGTTCCATCATTTATATACTTGTGTGCTACGCACTAGTTTGTAACTTACACACATGTATATTAATGATGCTCTTATCCCACTTGTATAGTAAATAACTATTATCGCATTTCATAAGAATTAAAATTTTACATAAAAGTGCCAATAAATATCAAAACATATCCAAGCTGAGCAGAACTCGTTTCTATGTACTAAAGCACAATATGGAGCTCAAGTTGAAGTTTGGCAATACTGAAGTGTATTGTTGGTGGCACTGTAGTCTATATCAAATTAGAGGCTAGCAGGTTTGGTTTTGCGTCAGTCTGTGTCAAAACTGACGCAAAACTTAGCCTTCTAATCTTGAATTTGATATAAATCATAACACGAATTGCGTTGCTATGCAGAAAAGTGTTGCTAATGCAGAAAAGTACTACATTTCGAAACGATTTGAATGTAGAAATGTAGTACATTACCAAATGAAATACGATAAACTATATTTAATTTAATTGGTGATTGGGAAAAAATAAATTAGTTATTACCGAGGTGTTAAATATCCTGATCACACACAGTTCTGCAACAATTGTGTTGTGAGGTTTGGCATCTGGGAATATGTTACAACCATAGGTTGTCTACAAAGCTTAAAAAAATGTGGGACTTGCGAAATAAAGGTGCCCAAGGGGTTCTTATTGCTGTGAAAAAGATGATGTTCGTAAGAAACGCTTTACAACTGTTCAAATCATGGTTGGTTCGATGGTTCTAATCGGTGATAACCTTTCATTGCATTTTACAAGAGACGCAATTCGACCTTGTAAAGATCATAATATTGACTTCTGTGTTTCATCAATTGATGTGTCAACCACTTGGTGTGAGCTTTCAACCATTCAACCATTGGAAACATTGGATACAGCTATTAATGGAGTGGAAAAATTCTAATCCAAATTCGCCATCAGTAGAAAGAACTAGTTTTCTCATACTGTTAAAAATAATTTGGTGTAGGGGTTTTATGCATCTGGAATTTATCCTATATCTAACAAAAACTATTATGTTGGTGCTAGATGTTAAAAGAAAATACATTCTACATGCAGTGCTTCCTAGGAATTGAAGCACATTCATTGAGACAATTTCGACACTGAATACAGTAAGAGGTATTACAAAAGAAAAAATTTTGTCGAAATTCCCATATGTTTTCAAAGCAGTCGGTAAATATAAAATATAGGTACGATTTATCTTAATGATACTGTGAGACCAGTAGTTGTACACGCACCTAGAAAACTCCAGTGCCATTGAGAAATGATTTTAAAAAGTTACTAGAAAAGTTGGAGACAGATCAGGTGATTACCAGAGTGACTGAACCAAATGATTGGGTTTTATAGTGTAGTGTTCACTCGTAAGAAAGACAAAGACTGGAGAATTTGTTTGGATCCTAAAGACTTGAATAAAGCGATTAAAAGAGAACGTTGCCCATTACCATGTATTGAAGAAGTGGCTACTAGAATGACTAATGCGAAGGTATTTAGTACACTTGATGCAAAGAATGGTTTTTGGCAGGTTGAGTTAGAAGAAGAAAGCACCTATCTTACAACATTCAACACCCCGTTTCGAAGATTACGTTGGTTGCGAATGCTGACTGTCTTCCAATGTGGGGGTACAGTATTGGTTTTTTACCGACTATCACTATTTTTATGTCGTTGTTCGGACATCTATCATAAGCATTTTCTGTGTATTATAGAAATAATCGTTTTCATCGTTGGCAAATTACTGCTCAATTTTCTGAGAGAACAATGAAACCCAAAAATATGACAATCCATTAACAAGAAGGAATCTTAATGTTGCACCAGGTAACCAGTGGATTGTATAGACACTCCTGACAACAATGAACAGAACCAAAACTTACCATCTACGAGCAAGGGTCAATCGATAAAAAGAGATTAGTAGAAAAAAAGAGGACGAGACGGTCCCCTAAAAATGCCGTTAGACATTTTACTGGAAAAATGTCATCAGTTAATAAAGAAGAAGATGAAAATTATGTTGACGTTTTAAAATTGAGTACATCTGTAAATCTTGCATGACCTAAAATGGAAGAGTGTGCTACTGTATTGCTGAATCAAGTAAAAAGGCAATTGTATGAACCAAAAATATGTCACAGAGGAGAAGAGCTAACATGTCTAAATGATCATAGTGAGATGAAGTTGACGAGGCAATGGAGAAGAGAAATCTAGAAAATGGCAGGAAGAAAGGTAATAAATGATGGAGTGTACATTTTCAGAAGTATCGCGTGCGTTAAAAGGCCTAAATGATCATAGTGAGATGAACTTGACGAGGAAGTGGAGA
Source organism: Agriotes lineatus (assembly GCA_940337035.1). Lineage (NCBI taxonomy): Eukaryota > Metazoa > Arthropoda > Insecta > Coleoptera > Elateridae > Agriotes > Agriotes lineatus. The sequence continues at coordinate 44,256,174 of OW679203.1, read as the reverse complement.
AGAGAAACCCAGAAGGTGGAGGACAGGAAGATAGTAAAGGATGGAGTGAACGGTATCAGAAGGTGAACGGTATTGCGCTAAAAGGCCTAAATGATCATAGCTAGATGAAGTTGACGAGGAAATGGAAAAGAAAAACCTAGAAGATGGGAGGAAGGAAGGTAGTAAATGATGGAACGTACATTTTAAAAAGTATCGCGTGAGGTACAAGGCCTAAATGATCATAGCGAGATGAACTTGACGAAGAAATGGAAAAAAAACCTAGAAAATGGAGGGCAGAAAGAGTATAAGTATAAAGTGTACGGTGTCAGAAGTATCGCGCTAAACAGCCTAAATGATCATATCGAGATGAAGTTGACGAGGTAATTGAGAAGAGAAACCTAGAAGATGGCAGGAAGGAAGGTAGTAAACGATGGAGTGTGCATTTTAAGAAGTATCGCGTGCGCTAAAGGGCCTAAATGATTATAGCAAGATGAAGTTGACTGGGAAATGTAGAAGAGAAACCTAGAAGACGGAGGGCAGGAAGATAGAAAAGGATGGACTGTACGTTTTCAGAAATATTGAGTTAAAGGGCCTAGATAATCATAGCGATATGAACTTGACGAGGAAATGGAGAAAATAAACCTAACAGGTGGCAGGAAGGAATGTAGTAAATGATAGAGCGTACATTTTAAGAAGTATCGCTTGCGCTAAAAGGCTTAAATGATCATAGCCAGATGAACTTGACGAGGAAAGGAAGAAGAGAAACTTAGAAGATGGAGGGCAGGAAGATAGTAAAGGATGGAGTGTACGGTTTCAAAGGTATCGCGCTAAAAGTTCTAAATGATCATATCGAGATGAAGTTGACGAGGAAATGGTGAAGAGAAACCTAGAAGATGGAAGGTAGAAAGATAGTAAAAAATTGAGTGTACAGTTTCAAAAGTATCGCGCTAAAAGGCCTTAATGATCGCAGCGGGATGAAGTTGATGGAAGGTATGGAGGCAGCACAGGATAGAGTGAAAGCTTTCAGATGTATCGCTCTAAAAGGCATAAATATTCATTGTGAGATGCAGTTGACCAAGAAATGAAGAAGAGAAACCTAAAAGATGGAAGGTATGAAGGTAGTCAAGGATGCAGTGTACAGTTTCAGAGGTATCGCGCTAAAACGCCTAAGTGATCATCGCGAGATGAAGTTGTCGAGGAAATGGAGAAGAGAAACCAAGAAGGTGGAAGGTCGAAAGGTAGTAAAAGATGGAGTGTACGGTTTGAGAAGTATCGCGCTAAAACGCCTAAATGATCATAGCGAGATGAAGTTATCGAGGAAATGGAGACGAGAAACCAAGAAGGTGTAAGGTAGGAAGGTAGTAAAGGATGGTGTGTACAGTTTCAGAAGTCTTCTTCTTCTTCTAGCAGCCCTTCTTCATCCACTCCTGGACATAGGCCTTCCCTATTCTTTTCCATGACTCTTTGTTCTGTGCCAGTTGGTGCCATTTACACCCTACTTTGTTCTTAATGTCGTCAAGCCAACGTCGTTGTGGCCTGCCAACACGTCTCTTGTGTAGTCTTGGCCTCCATTGTGTTATCCGTTTTGTCCATCTGGTTTCATCTTGGCGGGCAACATGCCCCACCCAGTTCCATTTCTGTTGGGCAATGCGTTTTATGACATGTTCTACTCTAGTTCTGTGCCTTATTTCCTTATTAGTGATATGATCTCTGAGATTTATCCCCAACATAATTTGTTCAATGGCCCTTTGTGTTGTTCCACATCTGTTGATTGCTTTATTGGTGAGTGTGGCAGTTTCCATTCCGTAGGTCATTACGAGAAGTATGCAGGTGTTGAAAACTTTCCTTTTAAGGTTTATTGGGATACTCTTATTTCTAAGGATGTATGATAATTTGCCTGTGGCTATCCACGTCATTCGAATTCGTCTTTCTATTTCGGTAGTTTGGTTCTCCTTGCCTAGTTTAATGTTGTGTCCTAAATAAACGTATTCTTCGACATTCTCTATGACATGGTCGCCCAGGCGTATTTCTGTGTTGCCTGTTGTCATAATTTTAGTTTTGGCTAAGTTCATGGTAAGCCCAATTTTTTTGAATTTGGACTTTAGTTCATTCATCATGTCTTGCAACTCCTCCATGTCTTGGCTAATGAGCACGATGTCGTCCGCGAAGCGAAGGTGGTTTAAATATCTGCCGTCTATTTTAATACCTTTGTGATCCCAATCAAGTGTTTTGAAAACATCCTCCAATGCAAGAGTAAATAGTTTTGAGGAGATGGTGTCACCCTGTTTGACTCCCCTTTTTATTGAGATTTTATTTGTTTTTATATCTTCAGCGATGTTTACTTCGATTGTTGCATTTTCGTATATATATTTTAGTAATTTTGTATATCTTGAGTCCACTCTTGCACTGTTTAGAGCTTAAAAAATAGACCATAGGTCTAGTGGTCTAGTGGTCTACGTCTAGTTTCAGAAGTATCGTGCTAAAACGCCTAGATGATCATAGCGAGATGAAGTTGACGAGGAAATGTAGAAGAGAAACCCTAAACGATGGAAGGAAGGTTGTAAAGGATGGAGTGTACAGTTTCAGAAGTATCGCGCTGAGAGGCCTAGATGATCATAGGGAGATGACAATGAAATGGAGAAGAGAAACCTAAAAGATGGAAGGAAGGTTGGAAAGGCTTAGTTGATCATAGGGAGCTGAAGTTGACAAAGAAATGTAGAAGGGAAACCTAGAAGATGAAAGGAAGGTAGGTAGTAAAGAATGGAGTGTACGGTTTCAGAAGTACCTCGATAAAACGCCTAGATGATCATAGCGAGATGAAGTTGACGAGGAAATGGAGAAAAGAAACCTAGAAGATGGAAGGTAGAAAGGTAGTAAAGGATGGATTGCACGGTTTCAGATGTATGGCGTTAAAACGTTATGTTTAGTCTCAAATCAAAAGTGGCTTATAATTAAATTGATTAAATTGAAGGAAATACCTGTCAGTAATTAATATAAGCAACACTGTTACATTGAAATTTTAATAGTCCAAGCAAATATGTTTTGTAACATCTAATTTCTTAAGGACAACTTTCACAGAACAGTACTTAATGGATAAAAATGTATTTTTACATAGAGGGTGAACAAAGTTCACACGCACTTATACTTTAAGCTGGACTCGTGTTACTTTCAAGTCACGTGCTTGTTTATGTTTCGTGTGTACTCTTAGTATAAAAGAAGTAATTTTAATATTTTCTATAAAGTATTTGCATAAAATAAAATGAAGTCTCAATCGAAATGAGTTGGTAAAATTGCGGCAATTAAAACTAAGAATTTTAAGGGTTATTTTAGAACTATCAAAGTTTCCAAAAAGCACCCTCTAGTACCGTTACACGTGTGTATCGTGTGTTGCAGGATGTCAGGTTTCTTGAGCCATTATATCTAGCTCATAATGCAATTTGCACTTACATTGTATTCGTTCCAAGTTTTTTATATAGATGCTTGTTACTTATTACTGAAATATACAGCAAACGAAATAACACGCATTCTAGGAAACACAGTAAATAAAATAAATGTAAGAATAAATGGATTGAGTAAATACTCAACGTAAAACCGAAGTCAACACTTACATATAAGAATTTAGTTACAAAATTACAGGATGTCGAATATTTTAACATACAGGATTAACTAAACGCCTTGGTCAACATGGTTTAACGTATCAACCCTTCCGAAGAAGTTAACGTTTTTCCATTTCGGTTATTTAAATCAATGTTAGTTCTGTTATTTATTACTAAATAGTCAATTTCCATTACGGAAATCCTGATTTACAACGATTAGAACAGGAGATCGAGCAGACCATGTATCACGCTTTTATTAAACATTTTCAATTAATTTGATAGAGATTTCTTAAGGTTACGGAAACTACCTATATAACCTTATATCGTCAAAAATGGTCTGTATATTAAATTATTCGACACTTTCTAACATGCTATAATGTAAAATATTACTTTTACTACACGCTTACTACTTAATCAATGACATTTATGTATTACAATGAAGGATAAACATCCATACATAATGCGTGCGCTTTGATTTAGAGCGGCTTGGGATCGGTTTGGCCCAAATTCTAATCTGAATCGAGCTGTATATCCATCTCCCATAAGTGAAACTATCAGCGAAAATTACTGGCTTCTCGGTGCTTGTCAACAAGTTTATGAATTTTCATTTGGGCGCATCTGAATATTTCACCCCGTGATGCACATAAAACGAAGGGTAGCAGCCCCAGGGAAGTATGCTGGCATATCCACTAATATTTAATTTCCATCTATGATAAATCCGCATTGCCGGTGCAAGCGCCCAAAAAATGATAATTAATTATAATTTCCCCGATCACCCCTGGAAATGCTGCGCTGCGAAGCCGTAAACCGCCATAAACAAAATAACTGTATGACGAAACGTTTTCAGTTTTCGCTTCTGCGGTCTCCATGGCAACGACCAGTGCAGGGCAGCGCTAAACGATTATTAGGCAAAAGTTCAACTCATCAGCAGCGATCGCAACAATTTCGGTGTTTGATCAAATTGCTGCGATTCCAACAGACCGATTGCTAAGCAGAGGCCATTCTTCGCCGATAAAGGGCTCGTAAGAATCGGAACTGTGGTAACACCGCCCACATAAAAGAAGCAAAGAATGGGATTCTGAATCTCTATTGTTATTTTTCAGCCCGTGCCATAATGGCTAATTCCAAATCAATATTTCTTGGAAGTTTTCCGGGAATAAACGTCATTGTCGTTGTCTATAGGAAGATCATTTAAAAACTTTGAGTGGAAGTTGGGCAAGCATGCTGTAAAAGCAAATATGATTTAATATATGCACAAAATATGCAGTAATGTAGTAATATATGCACATGGACAGCAAAAGAAACGTACAAGGATGTGCAATTACAAGCCTGATTTGTAAATATTAAAGGAGGAAGTACAGATTTTACTATTTTTAAGATATGGTGTTTTACGAGTAATAGGTTTTCTGATAGTGAAGAAAAATCACGGTATTCGCACGCTATAAAATACTAAAGAATATTGAAAAAAACATTGTTGACATTTTTAATAGGCACATCACAAAACCAACGCCAGGTTTAATAACTTATCGAACAAAACTCCGTAGAACCATGCAGAGCGAGTGAGCTACGCTTAAGCAAGCTGAAATAAACCACAAACATCTAAAGAAAGCAAACAATAGTAATTTATTTAGGGAAGACATGAAGTACGGGCGAGTTAAATGCATGAACAGGATACGGGACTCTGCTTGATCTGGATAATAAATAATAATAAATATATCAATGTTAATAATATTATCACAAAGTACACTTTCGCTAAGGTCGCGAAACAATAAGGGCAAATAAAGGCTACAAGGCAAGCCCGTTTGAAGTTAATAATGTAATAATTACTAACAGCCGCCTTTAAACTGTAACATTTGTTCTCATGCAAAAAAAGTGTTAGAAGTCCAAGCCGAGCATTAGTCACTGGCTAACGTAAATCGGCGAACTTAGAAATTTCTCAGTCGGGCCTTACAACCAAAACCAAAAATCCATACCTCGACAATCGTGTAGAAACTGTCAGCACGTACAGCTACCTTGAACGAGGAATTCTAAACCGTGCTGGAAAGCCACAGGGCAGTTAGAAGTTAGTGAACAGCAAGGACAGTTAAGCAGCAAAAGAAAGGATTAAAATGGAAAATCTAGCAAAATAACAGAACATAAATGTGAAGAAAACGGAGGAGAACTTACAAAGCCTATAACAATAAGTGGGCATCCTCTCACCGAGAAGTAATCGCTTGCCTCAGGTATGAAGCGGTCATTTCACTTTACAACGAGAACAATCACGTTTTGAAATACTCGCCAGCTGCGGCGGCTCGACGACAGGATCAACATTTTGCCTGGATAAAGTTAGCACATGGTGTAAGCAACGTTGCGGTTAAAAAGGTAACTCGCACCTCCCACATGGATGTTTGACTGTATTAAATAGGCGGCTCAAAATACACGCCACCACTCTGGATCGTCGCACTCGTAGTGAGCACGGTGAAAAATTCGGGTCGACCGATTTTGGATCGTAACAAACTTGATAATCGCATGCAAAACTAACAAAAAATAACTCTAAAGACGGTGAGCTTAAAGCAACTAATAAATACTTGTGTGAATATGTAGTCAAGCTGGCGGAAAACCTAGATCTGGAAGTCTTTCGCGAAGAAACCATTTAGTAACCAACTAGAGAAAAGAAGAGGAAAACTAGAGAGCATCAAAATGAAAGAAACAGCAAAAAAGTTAAAGGCGGCACAGGTTGTAATTAGCAAACAACCATAAACGACCAATCACACTTAAATATAAGAACTTTAAAATAGAAGAAAGTTAAGGGGAAGCAACATAGCTATATCCCAAATAGTGGTGGCTGAACAAAATAAGCTGAAGCCGTTTTTAGCAGCTACAAAAGCCAAATTACTTACTTATGTTTTAGGTAATCTAGTACTAGATGAAAACAATCACTTCAGAAGATATTGCCAAGACCAAAACTATATCCTGTGAGGATCCAGACAGAAAAACCGCAGGAAGAATCTCAAAAAAAAAGTATAACAACCAATCAATTTGGAACAAGGCAACATTATTACAGACAGCTGTTAATGACATAAGACAATGGCGGTTAAATGTGGATGTCATGTAGATATCAAAGCCGAATAAAAAATGTTTAATTAATGCTACGAGTATTATCTAAGCGCGTATTGGTCAAGAACATATAAAGAGTTTTGATATTTGTAGGTAATAGAATTTGTTACAACTAAAAGTAAAATTAATAATATAAACACCTAGATCCATCCGGAACGGTGTGAAGTTACAGTCACCTACCGCATCTAGTGCAAGACTAGCAAACTAATTACAGTTTTCTGTAACCTCTTACAGTTTTCTGTAAATAATTATTATAAATTAATGTAAAAATTAAATTCGCCTTCTAGTAAGTAAGGGGTCATTGCCCCAGAACCCGCACATTTTCCATGGCTTTTACATAAACAAAGAATTTGTAAATCGAATCTTGACTAAATTTATAATATTTGTCTTATTAACCGTATTATAGCGCAGTAACTACATTGGTTTTTGGCACTATGAGAGCATTAAATATATTTACACAGTTTTACATAATTTTTTCAAAACTTATTTAATTTTTTTCAAATCGGTATCAAATTAACAACAAAACTAGCTGCCTGTGAAAATTTAAATATAAATATTAGTGTGGCGTCTGAAATAGAACCCCCTTTTGGAGCCCTACTTGAGTTGCCAATTGAAATATATTTAAGCCCCACGTTGCAAGCCAATTGTAATATATCTCCTATCCCGAGTCCCACTTACGGTGTTAATTGTAATATTTATCAACCACACTTGTAGTATCAAATTAAATATACTCTTTTACTAATTATTTAAAGAAATACTTTCATTATAGTTGATTTATGTACCTACCTTATTTCTTAATGCAATAGGTAGGAATTGACCTAACTCTTAAATCAATTAGACATTTGACATTATGTCATGTAATTATTATTGTTTAAGCCACGACTAGTTAGTTTTATAAGCAATGAGACTCCTGATTCCCAGCTGAATGGATTAACGGTCAACTAATATTTTCCTCTATATCTAAAGACTGAATTCCTTTTAAAATATAATAACTATTTGATTTTATGAATCGAAATACAAATTTCAGGTAGGTACTTCATAAACTGAAATGGGTACGTTCAGTTTATTAATAGCACGTAGAAGTTTGATCTGACATTACAAAATAAAATACAGATTGTCAAAAAGTAACTTAATCAAATGTTAATATTTCTAAACTTGATTGAATTAAATGTAAAGTTCTAAATACTACTCTACCTCCAAAATGTTCAAATTTTAAAATATAATTGTCGAAAACGTTGAGTACTCAAATCACTATTGAATTTAGAAAAATAATTCTTCTAAAATTAACTTCTAAATATAATTACAATAGTTTAACGATTTGCAGCACCAAACATACTTTATAATTTCTTATTATTTTGTAAGAAACTGTCACTAACTTTCTGAATGTTTATTTCTTGTACCTGAATGCTCTACCTCAGCTCCGAACTGGGCAGATTCCAGTCAGCAAACCCCTCCTGGTTGTTCCCGACCAAATCTAAAGTTCTTTGAAAACTCTATTACTTGAATAGACAGTTCTATAGCATACCACCACACTCACTTTCACTGGTTTTACTGACTTCGTAGTATTATAATACTTGAAGTAGAATATACTACATTAAATGAATTCAAATAATCTTCAATTGTGTACTTAAATAACATTTACGACTTGAAGTTAAATTTGATCGTAGAGAATGCTTTATTTCTACTACGTATCAAATCTATTTCTCGTAGATTCTGAATTCAAGTTATTTTGTTACTCGAAAAACAAACAACCTTGTGGTTGCCCTTACTACCCCACCAGTTAAACATGCAATTGTTATATCAGATGATATCCATTTGATATCTGGATAAAAATATTTAAATTAAATGTATTATACATCCTGTATGCTGCATTACACGTCAAATAACAGAACAAAATCATTAGCAATTATATATTTTGTTTTACGACGATAATTCAGAACGCAACGTATGACAAAAATTCAGAGCCAGTAGTAGATAACTTATTTGCAAATAAAAAAAACTTACTTTTATCATACCAATATTCAAAAGAAACAAATGGTCAACCAAAAATCGATAAATTTTTCTACTATCAATAACTTCAAACCATCTACGCTCATTTATCACAAAAATAACATATTAGACTCAGTTTAAATTTTCTCAAAATAGAAGTACAAAAATGGGAATAGCCAATTCTATTAACGCTCTTGAAGATGCTTCTCCAATTATCGGTAAATATTTTCTCGATATATCCAAAGGCTTTGATTGTGCGAGTCCCAATTTTAATTGACAATCTACAAATGCGCTACCAAATAGTACCTAACTACGGGTGGAGTACCAAAAGGTAGTACATTGGGGCGTATTCTCTTTATATGTACTTACATACTATAATATACTAATGAACTTCTACTGGTAACCAATAACTGTAATTTTACTATATTTGCGGATGACACTAGCACTAATGATAAAGATAAATATTCCAATAAACATTATTCATAAAGTTTACTAATGGTTTAGCGCAAATATTGAATTATGAGAAATCAAGCTCAGTTGCGTCACATCCCTAAGACAGCAATTAGCGCAACTAACATACGTTCTAATATGAGAGAATTGCAAACTATTAATCCCACAAAATACCTTCGGCTATAAATTGATGATATTCTATTTTGGAACCATCATATTACAAATTAGATACTTCTCTATGCTCAGTTGTGTATTTGTTACACCCAAATACCGAAAACGCACAGTGAGCGAACAAAATCGTTATTACGCGTTGTAGACGGTGTCAAACGACTAGACACCGAAATCATATAATTTTTCGCGTTGTGGTCGTTCTTATAGACCACGGCGCGTTGTATACAATAGCAAAGCGACCACAAGGCGCCCTTACGAAACCTTTGGTAAATAGTAGAATTGAAAGGAATGGCCTGAAATTAAATAATATTTACTCCTATGTCAACCTACTTATGATATAAAACCGACAAAAATGCCTACAATAGCAATTGCAAATTCTTGTTCTGGCCATCACAAGAGACCTGAAGCTTTTCTCATATTTATTGAAGAGCTGGGAACTTGCAGATGCTCAATAAATTTAGAATCAGCGAAGGTGAATTCATTTCGACTATAAAAGCTTTCCAGTCGTTTAGATTTCCAGTTTATATAATACCGATCCATTAATACTTCGAACCACAGCAAGTCATGTCCATGGAATCTCATTAAGAGGTAGTATTTGGCGAGACAGACTAAAATTGTTCCAACTTGTTTTTCCACTTCGGTTCTGTTCTGCTACAACACTTACATACGATTTGATATTCAATTTCAGTTTCACCCTTACTGGCAAGCTTCTCCTATGCTTCATAGTCTGCTGCGAGTTCCATTTCTTGCAAGATATTTTCTAAAGCTTCCTTTTTAAATCAGCCGCAATGCGCCGTGGGCGTTTTACTATTGCACACAACGCGTTGTGGTTTGTAAAAACGACCACAAAGTGAACATTTTTCTGATTTTCGTGTTTGATCATTTTGCCCCGTCCATAACAAGTAGTTGCTTATTTTTCGTCTATAGAGCGTTATTATAGTTTTCCAATAAGATCAACAAAATTCGAATCAGCGGACTCATTTCGACCATAAACTCTTTGCAATTTGTTGATTTGCAGCTTATGTAATTCCGGAAGCTTAGAATCACAGCAAGGCACCTCCCTGGAACCTCATCGGAAGGCGAGACCAAACTACAAATATTTGCAACTTGTTTTTACACTTTGTTTTTAGCGTTTGCATGTTGATCTCATCAGTTCTGCTACAACAGCTACATACGATTTGCTACTCAGTTTCAGTTTCACACTGACTGACAAGATTTTATCTGTTTCATGGTCTGGTGCGAGTATCCTTTCTTACAGGTATATTTTCCAAAACTTAACTTCTATATCAACCGCAACGCGTCGTGGACGTTTTACTATTACTCACAACGCGTCGTGGTCAGTAAAAACGACCACAAAGCGATCTTTTTTCTGATTTTCGTGTTTGATCATTTAGCAGCGCCCATAACGAGTAATGGCTGTTTTTTCGCTCACTAAACATTAGTATAGGATTTTCCAATGAGATCAATAAAATTCGAATGAGCGAAGATGAACTCATTTCGACTATAAACTCTTTCCAAGTTGTTTAGTTTCCAACTTATGTAATCCCGGTTCATTAATGCTTAGAACTACAGCCAGTCATCTCCATATAATCTTATCAGGAAGTAGTTTTTGGCGGAATAATCTTATATTGTTCGCAACTCGTTTTTCCACTTCGTTTCTGTTGGGCTACAACAGCTGGATACGATTTAATATTTAGTTTTACGCTTATTGGCAAGCCTTTCCTCTGCTTCATGGTCTGGTGCGAGTGTCACTTCTTGCAAGCTTTCCTTTAAAATCATCCGCAACGCGTCGTACGCCTTTTACTATTGCACATAACGCGTCATGGTCAGTAATTACGACCACAAAGCGAAAGGTTTTCTGATTTTCATATTTGATTCTTTAGCAGCGTCCACAACGCGTAGTGACTGGTTTTTCGCTCACTGACCGTTAGTATAGGGCTTTCCAATAAGATCAGTAAAATTATAATCAGCTAAAGTGAATTAGTATCGACTATAAACTCTTTCGCTTATGTAATCCTGATCTATTAATGCTTAGAAGCACAGTAAGTCATCTTCATAAAAAACTCATCAGGAGGTAGTTTTTGACGAATAAACGAAAATTGTTCGCAACTTGTTTTTGCACTTCGATTCTGTTCTGTCACTGCAGTTGCATACAATTTGATATTCAGTTTCAGTTTCATTCTTACAGGCCAGCTTTTCCTCTAATTCATGCTCTGGTGCAAGTATCATTTTTTACAGGGCATTTTCTAAAGCTTTTCTTTGAGATCATTAGCAACACTGCGTGGGCGTTTTACTATTGCACACAACGCGTCGTGGTCAGTAAAACAAACCACAAAGCGAATAATGAGTTGATTTTCGTGTTTGATCGTTTAGCACCGTCCGAAACCCGTAGTGGCTGTTTTCTTCGCTCGCTAAGTGATAGTGTAGGGTTTTCCAATAAGAGGTTAAATTTTAAACCCCGCTCGTTAATCATATAATGTTAGTCGATATTTTGAATATTTAAACTCTAGCACGGAACAGTTTCACTGCCTTAAGGAAAACAACGTTCTTCTGCTACCTTTTTTATTGCTTGATCTATATTCTTATGTTCAGTTTCAACATTTTCGCTTGTATTATACTGGCGTAAGTTTTAGTTTAATCTGTTGTGATATACGTAGTTGTGTTATAGATACCGGAGTCTTGCAGGAGATCTATTTTGTACTTAAGTTCTTCTTCTTTAATGCTCTCTCGTTTCAAAGTTTTAAAGTTTGTATTTTGCCAACTACTAGGTAATAATACCTACGTGTATATCACGACTTGCCTATACACATGAACATGTACCTTGTTAGTAAATTTTTTACTTACTATGATATACTTAGTCGGTAAGTGATCTTCTTTCTTTTTAACTCTAGGTGTATTTGTTGATACATATTTCTTAAAGAAGGTGTTTGTCATTTTAATTTTATTTTAGAGCCATCGCATTATTTATATAGATTTACTACCCACCCTAGCATTCAGGCTCGATAATTATTACATCAAGTTTGCTTATTTTATTTGTTACTTTCTAAAGATTGCTGTAATATATTTCGCTTTCCTTTTACGGTCCTCCTGCTGGGGCACAGACTCCACAGGTAGTCCTAAATGTATTTTCAGTTTTGGTTAAAAATATGAAACACAACTGTAAATGTTCGTATTTATTTATCGGTACTTCACGTTTGTCGGTTCCCACTTGCTGAATGTTGCATTTTCTTGCATCTTATAATTTCTATACAAGGTGCCCCAAAAAGGAGTGGTAACTTTTCCAAATTGTTTCAACAGATGTCGCTTTATCTAAAGTACAGCGACCAAATACTTATTATTTTTAAATTGAGTTGATATCACTTAATTTAAAAATAATAAGTATTTGGTCGCTGTACTTTAGATAAAGCGACATCTGTTGAAACAATTAGGAAAAGTTACCACTCCTTTTTGGGGCACCTGGTAGATTCCTCTTTATTAGTTATCCTTAAACTCGCTACAGTGGTGTCTATAACTAGTTTTCGGATACCGCAGATCATTTTTTTACACATCGTGTTGATGCTCAACTATTCTTCACTGTATTTGTCGTCCTGTTTACCCAATGTAGCTTCCTTCACAGCATTATTGTAACTTGTCGTTTGAATTCTTGAAAACAATTGGTAGCATTCATAAAGCCGATTTTCTTCTTCTCTTGGGTCTTTCTTAACCAATGATTGCTTGAGCTTGAGATTATTTCAATCTGCTTATTTAAGTCGATCACTTACTCAACATGGTAGAAAAAAGTATTTTAATGCAGATAATGGCGAAAAAATCATAGGCATAAGTGAGTTTTCTGATTCTTCAATTAAGTTTATTTCAATTATTTTTTATAGCTACCATTCACGAATTATTTATTATAATTATTTATTACATCCCTCATATGCATTTGAAGAAGAGACGATTGGCAGGCAATTACCAATTTTAAATTGACTAAAGCTTCGGGCAAACAATAACATTTTCTATGCAATTCCCCCCTTCGTGCGCCTGATTAAAACAGACAACGTTAAATGCAGCATGCTGTCGCGCAATGCCATTCGTTCGATCGGTCTGTGTTCACAAAAAACAATGACAATTATTATTTAAAACTCACATTTTCATACACTGCCGGTGAACATAAACTATTCGCTTCGACGTTCAATAAAAAAGCATTTACGGGCTAATTAATTTTTTAATTTCGCGTAGGCGAATCGACTGTCGAACCATTTCACCTGATTTACTTTGGGAAAATCCGCGACATCCATTAGAGTAATAGGTTAAAATACGTTTCAATTAATCGGGTCGAAAAATAATCGCAGCCGCAACGTTCCAAATATTGTGCTGTCAGGCTGAATTTCGTGCTGTAAAAATGGCTAAAAGCATCCTAATAAATATATAAATGATCTAGAACTGCAATTTAACTAATGTAACTATAAATTGGATTTAGTTTGGAACAACGTAGCGTAATGTACAGATCGACGTTGACTGACTGGCTGGTACATGTTCCCGGAATGATTGTAAAATTACGTGGCAGGCAGCCCGATACAGAAAATTCTATATGTTCTATTTACGTATGCACGATTGTACATAGCAAGAATGCGAGTTTTACAAAAATTGGGCTTAATCCCACATTCTTAGTCGAAAATGAGATCAAATTATTGACAACTGAATTATTTTACGTTGAAAAGGTTCAAACCCCCATTAAGTACTTACCTACTATATTCGAATTCATTTAGATGATTCTCACACTCTTAAACCGAAAGCTTGAATCGTTATCATTTTTTAACCTTACACATACAAAAATCCAGAAGAAACTTCGGATTACAGATGAAACATGGAAAATCATAAGACGTGGCAACATCTAACCCACAGGACAAAATGAAGAAAGCGCACGAAAAATCACAAAAGACAAGAACTACATCGCGGCAACGTACGCCGAAGTAGAGACAGACTCCCAAACCACAAATCAAGATACTCCCAAGCACCTTTAAACCACAACACACCCTGGAGAAGTGTCGTCAAACTTTATAAACAACCTTGCTAGTAGGATCTTTTGAACAGTCTTGGAACCACCCCCACCACTTGACTTCAAGGCCACACTTCCACTTCCTTGACAAAAGTAGTAATGCTGAATGGCAATGCCAAATAACGTTTGGGTAGCATTCTCCAGCTCTGGAATTTTAGCCACGAAAATATTCATTCTAAAGCGTCGAAAAAATGCGCCAGCAACTGATTCAGATAGTGAGACGTAGAAGGGAAAGAATATGTAAGTTCTTAACTTTCACTTCTGATTTATCTCGCAACGCCCCCCCCCCCCACGAACACTCGGCTATATAAAATATGTACTGGGCTATCGAAAAAAAAGGAAAATGGAATAACAAATGCATCTTCTCTACAACAGCTAAAAATTAGTGCCACCAAATACGTAGAAGGAGAGAGAGAGGAAAAAGAGAGAGAGATATAGCCTAATTTTTAACATAATTTCACTTCCACGACGTTCGGAAGCGATCTACGGCAAAGACGAAGTGGGGCCTTGCTTTTTAATAACATAACATACGTAAATAAACAGAGATTGCAATTGATTTGTTAGCCTGAGTTTTATATTTCGGTCACTAGATGTTTAGAGTCAGAGGTGTAAATATCTCATTACTTGTTCTAAAATTGCGTTATCAAGATTAGTAAAACAAAGAATTTGAAAAATAATATATGCATCGTTCGCCCCAATTTTTGCCAGCTAAACTCGCCGGGACAGGCGTGGTTCACCTCGATATTCGTTATTTAGGGCGATGACCTGTTAGATTGAATAACCGTTATAATCCAAATGCCGCCGATTTTGTAATTGAAGACAGGACTGTCGGAATGGAAACAGTCTTCTAGATTTATCGGTAGCGCTCGTGTGCGGCAGTTAATGTCCAGCTATTTCGGATTTACCTTCATTAAATACCTTGCAGCCGCTAAATTTCCTTGAATGAAAAGCACGGGCTAATTTAATTTAAGTATTTTGAATGTGAATGTACGCATATACAGGGTGATTCAATTAAGTGCGCACCATTGCTATCTTTGTTATTATTAATTTACAAAGTTGGTTAAATTAGCAAACTAGTAGTATTTTTGGCGCTGATTAATATGCAATTACTAAAAACACAATCGAATAACGAGTTTGTGAGAAAATTAAAAACTTTTTAAGGAACACCTTGTATATATTTCAAAAACTTGAAATAAAAATTAATTTGTGATATAAAAGTCTTAATACACTATTGTCTTAAAATGAATATTAAAGAAGTTAGGGGAGATTCTAGTTTACCTATATCAACAATACACCGTACTTACGAAAAAATCATAACAGGCTGCTACTAAAAACAAAAACAATAACGTAAACATCAGAACTGTCAAAATCAATTTGTCGTACGTTTGATTGTCGAAAGTAATTAGTGTTGTTTATTTATTTTAATTAGAAACTTAAAACAAGCCTGCAATCAATTTTTACAGTAGAATAATGTATGTATTTATCTATAAACTGGAACTTGCGTAATCATTTTAAGGCAATAGTGTATTAAGACTTTTGTATCACAAATTTATTTTTATTTCAAGTTTTTGAAAAATATACAGGGTGTTTCATTACAAAAATTTTTTTAAAATTTTGTCGCCGAGTTATTCGATTGTTTTTTTATTAATTGCATATTAATCAGCACCGAAAACACTACTAATTTGCTAATTTAACCTACTTTGTAAAATCAATAATAACAATAATAGCAATGGCGCGCACTTAATTTGCATCACCCTGTATATATAATTAACACAAACTGAACGGTACGAAAAGGTTAATCTTATTACCCATACACTATCATCAAATTCTTACAAACTGCTAAACTTAATTATTGACGGTATAAAATACTTGGGTGTTTTGTTACTTGACGCCATGAGCGCCACTTTGCGAATTTTTGACCACAACACTGTACACCGTTGGCGCTTAAATTAGGGAAACACAATGCCTGTTGTAGAACCCTAGTTGCTGCTGTATTGCGTCCGTCGATTGCTGTTGGAGCTGATACACTTTCAGCTGCTGACGAAATCCTTAAACCCAATGAAAAATCTGACACATTGAGAGTCCTTTTATTAAATCCGCAAGAGCGACTTGGAGATTATGTTCTTGATATAGATTGCCCCGACCGTTGTAGAAACTTAAAATCCTCAAATAAATAGCACCCCGGCGCAATAACCACTTGTTGCGACGGGAAAAAGGCGGAAATTAACAGCAAATATTGCCTAAAGGTGCGAAAGCAACACACACTAAATGCGACAAATGTTAAAATGCAACCCCAAGCGTTTCCCCGTTCGAGGAGAGCGGAACTTAACACTCGACTTGTGTGCAAATGCTCACGTCAACTACACTCGAAGGAGACTGATATTAAAAACCCGATAATCAACGAACACTCCACGTCGCTGGTCATCTCTTTCCTACACACATACGCTACCTTTGTTGCAGCATATTGCACAACGTTTCGCAAGAAGACCGACGCTTAAAACGGCACGTAGTCTCAAGACAAGCTAGGACTTACCTTACTTACGCCGAAAACGCGACAGCTTGGCACCAGAGTCGTTAAGACAATGACGTAAATGGCTGAGCGCAAAAACCCAACACGTGATCCAGGACGCCTTCTGTTGGCTAGCAGATAGAACAACTAAGCACCACCTGCGCGAAATGGAAAGGTAGGGTAGCTCTCGCAGTTGCAGAACCCTGCAATATTATTTAAGAAAGAAGCAGAAGATGCAGCTAGCTATTTCATGAATGAGCTAAATTCTTCAGAAAGTGACAGAATTTTAAATTATATAACAATAGTTGGCATGATATTATGCATTGTGTTCTATTTATAGTTTACGATTAGAATTGTTCTGCAGTTGCTTCAAGTGTGCAATATTCTTTGAAAATAATTCTTAGATTGCTATTATAATATTGTAATCTGAAACCTACACTCATATTTTTACACTCTTATGATCTTTCTTTTCTTTTTATAAACCTCGTCTACCATCTATACAATGCCGAGATATGCTGTGGTTTACCTACTTTTCCCAATATTATTAGTATCGTGACAGCTAGGTATAGGGTGTTCCATTTTCAATGGTTAATAAATTTGTTTGTGTTATTGTTAGAGCCACAAGGAAATAGTTTACACATTAATTTTAATTTCCGATTCTTCATCTTGAAGTGCCTATTCTCTATAAATGTTGACTACTATTACGTTTGCCCCGATAATTCTATCGACCGCTGAACGAAATAGAGCAGTTAAAGTCATTCCAGTCCACTGTATAAGGTTGTTCATCGAAAGTATTCGGCGACGACCAGCCCCGTTAACCTTTAACCCTGCTCTGAAGGATTAGTTAAAGAATTTGGTATTTTCCTTACGCATGACGTGCCCAAATGTATTTTCCTTTTCTTCACTGTTAATACAATTTCTAGATCTTTCTGTATGCACTCTATTATTGTGTTATTGGATATTTGATGGACCCAGGACACTCTCTGCATCCGCCTTTAGCACCATAGTTCAAAGGCGCAGAGGCGATTATTAGAAACCTCGGTTAAAGCCGATTAGAAGAATGGAGACAACGTAACATCATAGGGATCTTATTCGCAATTGTATGTTCAGGCTGAGGTTGCATAGGACTTTTCTCATAAGATTGAAGACATTAGTCTTTTCTATTCTAGATCTTATTTTGTATGTATGACATAAGTAACTTTTTTTTCTTTGTTGTAACGGTGTATTATTCGCTAGGAATTCTGTATTTGCGATGTTATTGTTACTCACTATCATTATTTGCGTTTTGTTACAGTTTAACGTCACTCCATATCTACCACATACCTTCATGACACGATTTATTAGTTTCTGACGGCCTTCAGCGCCATCTGCCAGAGTACGGTGTCGTTAGCGTATAGCAAGTTGTTAACAATTTTCCTGTTTATATTGCTACCATCTTGCACCTCATGCAGTGATTCTTCTATTCTCTGAATCCACATTGAAGAGTACGGGCGAAAGTACGCAACCCTGGCGCAGCCCTCTTCTCACATAGAATTCCGTTGAACATTCTTTTTCTAGGCGAATAGTTGATTTCTGTTCAGTACACTGATTTATTATTTATTTTCGATGGCAGCTTGGAAACTTCTGCAGCATAACCCAGCTCCATAACAGCTAACAGCTTATAGACTTTGAATCTGTGTGCAGTCTTGAAACGGACACTAATTTCCACTTAGCATTTTTGACTCTCAACAATAATAAAATCGAATTTCAGAAATTAGGCTTACATTCTAACAAAATTAAACAAAAATAGTGAGCTTGCTGTTTACATTTTAAAATCTAATTATCGTTTGAATTGAAAATTTCCTGTTGCTTTCAATTGAGATGGTTAAAATCTGTAAGCTACCGTTATAAGCTTTTAAGAAAGTAGGATACATTTGTTGGGCGAAAATAAATTGCATAATGTCTAAAACACGTAAGGGCTGAACTTTTTAGTTACAACTTTACGGACAATTGGTCAAATAGCCCTAATCACAGAAAAATCCTGCTGCTTTGAAATAAAACCTAAACTCTTTCAAGCTCAGCTAGAAAATTGAAGAAATTCATATTCATTTGTTAGACGAAGAAAAAATTGTAAAATCCTCGAACAGGTTTTTCAAATTAGACCATTTGTGAAAAAAAAATTCAATTGCCTGAAAGTCCTACTGCTTTGAAAAGAAATTGTAAAGATACCTGAAACTTCATTAAACAGTTACAGAAATGCATATGAAGTTGTTAGACGAAGAACGTTGTTAGCTATATTTATCTATATTTTCCTTTACCTACCTTTAGGTCATCGCTATATCTCTTAGTTAACAATCGATCACTATAAGAGTATATTTGAGGCCCGTCTCTAGCATCAGTGAAGACGTCGCGGATTCTAGTTTATGATGTGATAATTGGCGCCAACAAGTTAAACTCAAATATACTGATATAAGCCAAGAAACTTGTAACTTCACTTTCTATCAACTAATAACAATACGATTATTGAACTCCCTATCAAAATGAAAGAAAGCAATACTTGTAGCTAGTTTTATTACTACTAGAACATTATTACCATCGATCAGACAATTAGCATCTTTAATATTACAACCTAACGCAGGGTACCCCAAATAGCTTAACTTAAACCGCTCGTAAGTTTAATGGTTACACAGTTTTTATATGCAAAAATATCATCAGATTCTAGCTAAAACACTTATCTTTGTGCCGATGTACTCGCAGACATTTAATACGTCCCGTTACTCCTATCACATGTCAGCTTGACAGGCCCAACCTCGGCTGTCATTCGCTACACATCGGCCCCCAAGACTGCGGTTGATTCTCCGTAGATAATCTTTCCAAGATTTTCCGCCTAATAGTTGTGCCTGTTCACAGGCAATAAACTTCGCAATCGTTGAATTCGTGTTTCCCAAATCGCTTCACAGCTTGAATATAATATTCATTGGAAAAATGACATCCGCTTAATGATCTCCCTTACAGGAACGGTTGGCCAGTAACCCAATTCTTTACTATCACCAAACCATATTAAATGGCGAGATAGTCATTTACACCCCACGAAAACTCTTGCTTTTTTTAAAAGCTGATATACAAATTTTCTCTCAAACAAAAAACCGTTGTTTTTTATATCTTCTCTAGCAACGAACAAAGCCAATCTGATATTAATTTTATCGCGTCACTCTCACTAGATTCCTCATTCAACACTAGTATTAATATCAAATGCTTTTGACACGTAACAACGTATGTGCTAAATTTCTAAAACACGTAGCAGCTTAACTTTTTTATGCATACTAGTTATGGAAAATTATTCAGATAGCCCTAATCACAGGAAAAATAGTGTTGCTTCGAGATATAACCGTAAAGCTGCTTAATTTATCGTTACAAATTTAAGAAAATTATATACATTTGTTAAAGAAAAGCATAGCCAGCAGGTAAAGCATTTGCGCTTGCAGTCACCAGGTAGTGAGTTCGAGCCCCACACCCCCACATCGCCTACATCTCACGCTCTCCGCTATCAGACGAACAACTTTGGTGGTCGTGACCCCTGTAAAAGGGCATTAGTAGAGTAGAGTGGACCATTCTGGGGGTGGTTTCAAAACGGTTCACTATACTGTACTGGCATTCTCCCCATCAATGGGTAGGCTAGCCACCACCCAGCCTGCGGGTGAAGATGGCTTATAAAACCGCATATAACAGGCTCTCAGCCTATAATAAAAGGACGAATAAGAAGAATATTACTCAATCACGTAGCTACCTAATTATGTAAATTAGAACTTTTGTTACAAAATGTTCAAATCTACGTGATCACAGGAAAATTCCTGATATTTAATTTAAAAAAAAAAAGAACTTCATATTAGCTTGTTAGACGAAGACCTGCGAAATTTCTAAACCACGTAGCGGCTTACATTTTTTATGTAGAACTTTTGCGGGAAACTATTCAGATAGCGACAATGACAGGAAGTTCATACTGCTTTTCGTTTAAATGGTAAAGGTAAGGCATCGTTGAAATTTAAAATAATATACAGTGTGTACATAAAGTAAGGAATAAATTCATTATCTAGAAAAGTAAAAGCTTTTCGGAAAAAGTCTCCGATACCTCAACCTTTGTTTAAAGAATTGCATCTTTTGACGCTCTAGTCGCATTGTTGACGTCATTAATGTTTCGGATATGACGTCATCGACATTTTTTTCAAATGATAATCTCTATTTTTGACAGTGCCATTTGAAAGAGCATATTTTTCTACATACAGCACATCAAAAGTGTTTTTCGATTTTTTAAAACGGTTCTAACGATTTTTTTAAACTTTACCTTTTTATTGCATTTTTAATGTGTATTGATGCGACATAGGTGATTTTCCAGGTGAATACTTCTTTTTTTTTTTTTTTTTATTTAGATGCTAATTTACAACTAGCCCTAAGGCTAACGAGCAAATTTGATATAATACTTAATTACTAAACTAAAATTAAATTAACATGTGGAGGGAGTGTCACCCATTGGCGAGTCCTGAGTATATACGAATATAACAAATTATTAATTAGCAAGGTCTCGCGTTTTGAGTCTTTTTAGTCTACGAATGTTGTTGTCATTGTCTAGGAAGTTTAGCACTAACACATTGGGGTGATTTGATATTCGGTCGATATAGGTAGTTGTACGTCGTTTAACCTCATCTTTGATCCATGGAACTTTTAAGTCATCATGAAGTGATTTGTTGCTAATGTACCATTCTGCGTTGGCCATTGCGCGAAGAGTTTTACTTTGGAATCTTTGCAGAATATCAATGTTTGATGGCTTAGCACAGCCCCAAAGATTTATACCGTACGCCCACACTGGAACTAGAACTGATTTGTACAATAACACTTTATTTCTAGCGATAATTTGGATTTTTTCCTAGGAGCCAATACATCTTTTTCACCATAGCGTCCAGTTGTTTCCTCTTATTTGTAATATGGGTTTTCCATGTTAAGCGCCTGTCGAGGGTCATACCAAGATATTTCACTTCCTGTTTGATGGGGATCTGTATACCATTTAAGGTTACCGGAGGAGCAGAGTTGTGTTTGGTCGTGAACGTGATAGCTGTCGATTTAGTTTCATTGATTTGTATTCGCCACCGGTGCAACCATTTTTGGATTAGGTCGAGATTACATTGTAGAGTTAACGAAGCATGTACTGGATCCTGATGAGAAGCTAATAACGCTGTATCGTCTGCGAAAGTGGCCATCATTGTGTTGTCGCTGCAAGGTAGGTCACCTGTGAATATCTGGTATAGGGTAGGTCCCAGAACGCTGCCCTGAGGAACCCCTGCCTTTATTGGGTATAGTCCAGACAGACTTTCGCCGAATTTCACTTGATAGAACCTCTCATTTAGATATGATTTGAAGAGAAGGAAGTATTGGTGTGGAAAGGATCGTTTGATTTTGTAGAGTAGGCCGGGGTGCCAGACTCGGTCGAATGCGTATTGATGTGAAATAGGTGATTTTCCAGTTGAATACTTCTAAAATGGGAATCTTTTGTTTGTTTTTCTTTTTTTATTAACTCCTATTTTAAATAGAACACCCCGTATATTATTACATTTTTGAATTCAGCTTAAAATTTTAGAGAAAATTGGTCTCTTGAACTAACGCTCTATTTTGCACGGTGTCTGTAAAATTTGTAATTTTTGAAAATTTTTTACAAATGCTTAAAAATTAAAAATCAAATTTTTGTCTAATTATAAAATCACTGTAATAGGAAGTTGTGTGCGTGTATCACACCAGATTTTTTAAATTAGAATGTTTGTCCAACTGTAAAATATTCAAAGGTTTAAGAAACACATAGTAATTGTTAGGCGAAGAAATTATTTGCGTAATTTCTAAAACACGACATTCTTATTTTTTTAAATTTGAACGTTTGTAAACAATTGTACAAATAACTCTAATCACAGTCAAACTGCTGCTGCTATCAAATGAAATTATAAAAATATTTTAGGTTTTATTAAATGGTTGAAGAAATTCATACCAATTTGTTAGACGAAAAAATCAATTGCAAAATTGCTAAAATACATAGCGGCCTTTTTACGCAGAAGTTTTGTGGAAAACTATTCAGGTAGCCCAAAGCACAAGGAAATTCGTGCTGTTTCGGCTGAAATTGTAAAGCTCGATGAAACACTGTTAAAAATTAAAAAGATCAAGTTAATTTGTTAAATGCAAGAAGAAATTGCGAAAAACCTAAAACAGCAGCAACTTTCGAAATTAGTACTCTTGTAAAAAACAGTCCAGCTAGCCATAATCACAGGAACATTTTTGCTGCTTTGAAAAGAAGCTCCATTAAAAAGTTGAAGTCATTTATATTAATTTGTTAGACGAGGAAAGCAATTGCGAAATTACTAAAACAAGTAGCGGCTTAAATTTGTTATGTTGAACTTCTGTAAAAAGTCCAGATAGCTATAATCACAGAATAATTCCAGCTGATTTAAAGTGAACTGTAAATATATCTGAAGCTCCATTAAGAAGAAAAAGATATTCATATTAATTTGTTACACAAAAAACTATTTAGATAGTCCCAATCAGGAATTTCGTACTGCTTCGAGTCGAAATGGTAAAGCTTGATCAGACACCATTAAAAATTAAAAAAAATGATATTAATTTGTTAAAGGAAGAAAAAGGTTGCATAATTTCTGAAACACGTAGCGGCTTAATTTTTGTATGTTGACCTTTTGTGGAAAACTACACAGATAGCCCCAATTACCGGGATATGCGTGTTACTTTGAGTTGAAGTGGTAAAACTAGTTAGAGTGACGCTAAATATTATAAGAGATTCATATTAAATTGTTAGACGAAAAGAGCAATTGCGTAATTCCTAAAACAAGCAGCGGCGTAATTTTTGCAGGTAGATTTTTTATAGAAAACTCCTCAGAGATAAAAATAATCACAAGCAAATGTGTACTACATCGAGTTGAAATGGTAAAGCTTGTTAGGGCAATATTAAATATTTAAGGAATTCAAATTAATCAACTAGAGGCACAAAGAAATTGTGCAATTTCAAAAACACGTACCGATTTAAGTTTTTCTGTGCGTAATTTCTAGAACATGTAGCGGATTAATTTTTAAGTAGAACTTTTGTGGAAAACCACCCATATAGCAGTAATCGCAGGAAAATTTGTGCTACTTCGGGTTGTAATGGTAAATTATATTAATTACTTAAACGAAGAAGGAATCCGTGTAATTTCTAAACATATAACGGCGTAATTTTTTTAATTGAAACTCTTGTGTAAAACTATACAGATGGCCCTGAACGCAGGGGTATCCATGGTGCTTCGAGTTGAAGAGGCAAAAAATCTGAAAAAATGAATATTATATTGTTAGACAAGCAAAGCAGATGCGTAACTTCTAAAACACGTGCCAGATTAATTTATTAAGTAGCAATTTTGTGGAAATCTATTCAGATAGGTACGTAGCCCTAATCACATGAACATTAGTGCTGCTTCGGGTTGAAGTGATAATGATCGTTAGGTCACCGTTAAAAATTAGACAAATTCATATTAATTTGTTGACGAAGAAAGAAGTTGCGTAATTTATAAAATATATAGCGGCAGAATATTTTATATAGAACTTTGGGGAAAAGTATTCAGATAGCCCTAGTCACCCGAAAATTCGTGCTGCTCTTAGTTAAAATGGTAAAGCTGGTTAAGGCACCGTTAAACCATTAGAGAGATTCATATTAATTTGTCAGACGAGCAAAAAGTTTCTAAAACACATGCCATACTAACTTTTTAGGTAAACATTTTTCGGAAAACTTTCAGATAGCCCTAATCACAGAGAAATTCATGCTGGCCTGAATTCAAATAGTGAAGTTTGCTATGACACCATTAGGAGCTTTAAGAACTTTAAAGTAATTTGTTAGACAAAGAAAAAAAATCTTAATTTCTAAAACACTTAGCGTCGATTTTTTTATATAGATTTTTCTGAAAAACTAACACAGCCCTAGTCACAAAGAAATGTGTGCTCCTTTGAGCTGAAATGTTAGTTTCATAAGGCGACGATCTAATTTTAAGAATTTTATATTAGATTGTTAGACGAAGAAACCAATTTCGAAAACACGTACCGACTTATATATTTTTTGTAGAACTTTTGTGGAAAACTATACAGATACCCCTAATTACAGGGATATTCGTGGTGCTTCCAGTTGAAATACCAAAGCTCATTATGGCAACCTTAAAAATGTTTAACAACCATATACATTTTTTCAACAAAGAAAACAATTGCGTAATTTCTAAAACACATAGCGTAGATTTGTTTATATAGATTTTCTAAAAAACTATTAACATAGCCCTAGTGACAAGGATATTCGTGGTGCTTCGAGTTGAAACGGTAAAGTTCGTTAGGGCACCCTTAAACATTTTTAATAACCATATTAAATTTTTAGACGAAGAGGAAAGTTGCGCTATTTCTAAAGCATGTAGCCGGTTACTTTTTTTATGTAGAACTTTTGTGTAAAACTATATCGACAGCCATAATCGCAGGGAAATTGGTGGTGCTTCGAGTTTGAAGCGGAAAAGCTAGTTAGGGTAACGCTAAAATCCTGAAATACTTCATATTAATTGTTAGATGAGCAAAGTAGTGGTGTAATTTCTAAAACACGTGCCATACTAATTATGTATGTAGAAATTTTGCGAAATACTATTCAGATAGCCCTAATCTAAAGAATATTCGTGGTGCTTCGAGTTGAAATAGTAAAGGTCGTTAGGATACCCTTAAAAATGTTTAAAAATCATATTTATTTATTAATTTATTAATTGTTGTAGGCAGAACTTTTGTGTAAAACTATATAGTAAGCTATAATCACAGGGAAATGGTGGTGGTGCTTCGAGTTGAAGTGGAAAAGCTAGTTAGGGCAACGCTGAAATCCTGAAATAATTCATATTAAATTGTTAGACGAGCAAAGTAGTTGTGTAATTTCTAAAACACGTGCCATCTAATTTTGTATGTAGAAATTTTGCGGAATACTATTCAGATAGAATTAATTGCCGGGATATTCATGGTGCTTCGAGTTGAAATAGTAAAGGTCGTTAGGATACCCTTAAAAATGTTTAAAAATCATATTTATTTCTTAGACGAACGAGACAGCTTCGCGTAATTTCTAAAACATATAGCGGATTATTTTTTTATGTCGAACTTTTGTGTAAAACTATATAGATAGCCATAATCACAGGGAAATTGGTGGTGCTTCGAGTTATAGTGGAAAACCTAGTTAGGGCAACGCTAAAATCCTGAAATTATTCATATTCAATTGTTAGAGGGGCAAAGTAGTTGCGTAATTTCTAAAACACGTGCCATCTAATTTTGTATGCATAAATTTTGCGGAATACTATTCAGAAAGCATTAATTGCAAGGATATTCATGGTGCTTCGAGTTGAAATAGTAAAGGTCTTTAGGATACCCTTAAAACTGTTTAAAATTCATATTTAGTTCTTAGACGAAGAAGAAAGTCAAGTAATTTCTAAACATATAGCGGATTATTATTTTATGTAGAATTTTTGTGTAAAACTATATAGATAGCCATAATCACAGGGTAATTGGTGGTGCTTTGAGTTGACTGTAAAAGCTAGTTAGGGCAACGCTAAAATCCTGAAATGATTCATATTAAATAAATTGTTAGAGAAGCAAAGTAGTTGTGTAATTTCTAAAACACGTGCCATACTAATTTTGTATTTAGAAATTTTGCGGAATACTATTCAGATAGCCCTAATCTCAAGAATATTCCTGGTGCTTCGAGTTGAAATAGTAAAGGTCATTAGGATGTCCTTAAATGTTTAAAATCATATTTATTTCTTAAACGAAGAAGAAAGTCGCGTAATTTCTAAAACTATAGCAGATTAGTTTTTTATGTAGAACTTTTGTGTAAAACTATATAGACAGCCATAATCACAAGGAAATTGGTGGTGCTTCGAGTTGAAGTGGAAAAGCTAGTTATGGCAACGCTAAAATCCTGAAATAATATCTATTAAATTGTTAGGTGAGTAAAGTAGTTGTGTAATTTCTAAAACACGTGCCATCTAATTTTGTATGTAGAAATTTTGCGGAATACTATCAGATAGCATTAA
>OW679203.1:44105321-44229155 GCA_940337035.1 Agriotes lineatus | reverse complement strand
TAGGCTTTTACTTGCTGGAACACTTCTTACATTTGCATCCTTAACTATGCTTTCTCTAAATAAAACTGACAAATTCGAGTAGCAGCGTACTGGTTTTTTTACAGACTGTAAAGAAGACTATACAGATTGTCCGAAATCCGTTTTGAACATAGGAAATTAATGAGTGCGACAAGAAAGACGTAAGCAAAAGTAGTAGCAGGGCAAAGATAGAATGTAATCATGGTTAGGAAAATTTTTAAACTAAAATTAAGTCAATGAAACAAACAAATATTTTATCTAAGAGTATAAAGTGAGGTTTAAATTTACTATTGTTTACTATCCACATTAGTAATTTACGTTACAAGACCGGAATGTAGTGTTTTGCAGGTTGAGCCAAGTAAATTGGGGAGACCTGCAAAACACTTTCCGGTTGTGTATCGTACAATATTTTTTACGACATCCGAGTCCATACTTTTAAACCTGCGAATTCACTTTCAAAAAAATTCTGACATTAGTATCTATTATTTGACTTATCCAAACAATAACACAAACTTGCTTCCATACTAAAGAAGGCATCAGGGACCGGCAAAAGTTTTTATTCGCAATCACATTGTAATATATCAATTTCATGACATGACAACAGCTGCGGGAACTAGATGATTACGGAAACTAGCCGGGAAATTGTTACATACCCCGAAAAATATTACATACCTGAAGACTGGGTTGTTTTCATGGTAACAAAAATATTGAGTGGGTTGTTTTCATGGTAACAAAAATATTTGCTACATCAAGATATCTATTATTCAGAATTTAATTGCAGTTATTTTTAAAATTAGATGATTGCGAATAAAATATTTAGTATACATACCACGGTGAAAAGTTTCACCGTGGTATTTCCACTTCGGTATGTAATATACTATTACCGGTCCCTGATGCCCGTTTTCCTATCTTGACCGGCAAAACGTTACTTTTTGGCGAAAAAATTGTCCAGAAACCGCATATTTTCTGGTCTGTCGTAAAAAAATTATTTTAATTATTTAAACTTCACTTTATACTCTTAATGACAAATAAAATATTTGACAGAAGTGCTTGTTTGTGTTATTGCCTTAATTTTAGTTAAAAAATTTACCTAGCCATGATTACATTCTATCTTTGTCCTGCTACTAATTTTGTTTATGTCTTCCTTGTCGCACTCATTGTTCAAAACGGATTTAGAACAATCTGTATAGATTTTTTCATTGTTCTAGTGACTATTTTTTCTTCTATAGCTGCTAGAAATATTACCAATGCAGAACAAAATTTTCCGGTGCTCGAAATATTTCCATTAATTTAAGATTTCTAGATGCTAAGTGTAGGAATAACTATTGCACTAATCATTACATATGATTATACCTACTGTTTTTTGTACGATTAACTTGATAAGAGGCTTCCACGAATGGGGCCCCCAATTAATCCACCGAGTTCCGGTTCAATGGGATTGCCGGGAACTGCCACTTAATAACCCTAACTTGGGTTCAGTTAGTTGTTGGAGTGAAACAAGACTTAACAAACACGAGTATATTGAGTAACAACGATTACAAACGTCACTGATGGACCGATGGTTTTTTACAAAAGCTTCAACTGTTGTGACACGCTTGGATTGGCCACGCGAAAATAGCGAATTGCGCGTAACCGTAACACAAAACAACCTGGAAACGACTTTACCAGGGAGTTAGACCGAAACGCAAACTAGCACAAAGCATAGCTGAACTTGCTTCCTCGAGGCTCTGAATCTAACTGACTTTGAATTTACAGCGAGCCGAACTCGCCAATTCATCAAGGAGGGGCAAGCTCAAACACTATTGGCTGAAGCGATCCTGCGTAGCCAATCGGGGCGTCGCACGTTATTTAGGAAAAATGCTTATTCTAAGAAACCTTAATGCTAAGCTCTCTCAATGAGGCAATTGAACGAAATCCATAAACCCATGATTCCCAAATATGCTAAGTCGGCTTAAGTTCTAGTAGAAAATGTATCCATCCGCTTAAAAGCCATTAAGAGAAGCTTACAAATTCCTTTCCAACATTAACAGAGGCAAACAAATACGGCAAGATGCAAATTTGACTTTACCACGACCTTTGAATGAGATAAAACAGTTATGACTTGAATTACATGATTAATTATAATCAAGAAGGTTTTGATGCACGCATCTGTGTGAATCAAACATGCCGCCCCCGAAGTGCCGAATATGGCACGACGTGATTAAATCCCAAAATTAAACTGAAATCTAACACTACCAAATAATTAAATGCATAACAAGAACTAAGGACAGATGATAATCCAAGAGCCTTACAGATAACTTACAACTAGCATGAGTACAAACAAAGAAACAACTAAACCTAGCAAAATGTTCAATTAGCGAAAACTACCAACTAAGAGCAAAGTCAATGTTTATTGCCCTTGATCGCAATGATCGTCTTTGGGTAGGATGTACACTTTACGCACCGAGCGTTTCAGGAGATTCCCTCGGGAATCGCGCACTTGCACCACACGCACAACACCATCCGCTCCTGGATATGTGGCCGAAATGATTGCCAGTGGCCAACGGTAGCTTGGAGATGCCTCGTCGTGGACGAGTACCACGTCGCCCACCTGGGGGGCTAGAGACGTGCTGGAGGACTTCCACTTAGGCCGGCGCTGCAGGAGGTGGAGGTAGTCCCGGGACCAGCGATCCCAAAACTGCTGGGACAGCCGCTGGACCAGCCCATAGCGGCTGAGACGATTTTCCGGTATGCCCTGGAGTTGGGCTTCCGGAAACGAAGTCAGCTTCCGACCGATCAAGAAGTGGGCAGGAGTAAGGACTTCGGGGAATGAGGCGTCGGTAGGGAGAACACAGAGTGGACGGGAATTTAGTATCGCCTCCACTTGAGTCAGCATGGTGTAATACTCAACGAAAGTTAACTTTGCATTGCAAGATATTCGCCTTAAATAATATTTCAATGACTTTACCCCCGCTTCCCAAATGCCGCCAAAGTGCGGAGAGCGTGCCGGAATAAAATTCCACTTAATGTTATGTTTCGACAATTCTTCCCTTATGCATTGCTCACTAGAGCCTGACAGGATATTTTTTAATCCCGATAGCTGATTTCTGGCACCGGTGAAACAGGTAGCATTGTCAGAAAATATGTTGGAGGGTAAACCGCGTCTGGAGATGAATCTCCTCAATGATGCGATGAAAGCCTCCGTCGTGAGGTCTTCCACGAGTTCAAGATGAATAGCCTTCGTGGCTAAACACACAAATAGGGCTACGTAAGCCTTTACTTCTTTCGCGCCTCGCCCGGATTTGTTTTTTATAAACACGGGACCCGCGTAATATATCCCGCAATTACTGAAAGGGGGAGAGGGTGTGACACGAGCTTCGGGTAGTGATCCCATCAAGTGTTCATTCATCTTAGGCTTGGCCCGGAAGCATATCACGCAATTGTGTATTACTTTACGTATTAGGTCTTTGGCTCTCACGATCCAAAACTTATCCCGCAATGAGGCCAGTAACACCGAGTGTCCACAATGCAAGAGCCGCAAATGCTCTTGCTTCACGATTAGCAACGACAAAGGGTGACTAGCTGGTAACAAAAGGGGATGTTTCTGATCAAAGCTTAGATTGGAGTTTTCTAGACGGCCGCCCACGCGCAGTAGGCCCTGATCGTCCAGAAATGGGTTTAGAGAAAGCAGCGCACTATTTTTCGGCAATGGCGCTTTTTTAGACAAAACTGCTATTTCTCCGGAAAAGACTTCCGCCTGGGCAATTTTGATCAGGCGGCGAGTCGCGTCCTCCAATTCGTCAATGGCTGGAGGTCCCGACCAGCGCGTTTCGGTGTTTCTGTTTCTCGCGAGACGCAGGCAGTACGCGACTACGCGCTGTAATTTTGTAAAACTGGAATAGCGCCTGAAAAGTTCAAATTCTGGGACGCGATGGTGAAGAGTGGCCACTACTGGGCGCGACTCTTGGGCTGCTAGCTCACCCGAATCAATTTTAACGGGCTGGGGTTTTAAGTCCGCCTGTGACAAAAATTCTGGCCCGTGCCACCACAAGCGTGAGTTGAGTAACTCCTGGGGTAACATTCCCCTGCTAATTATATCGGACGGGTTGCAATTTGTACGCACGTGAAACCATTCTTCCCTATTGCTTAGTTCGTGAATCTCGGACACCCGGTTCGCGACGAACGTCTTCCAATTACTCGCATCCTTATTTATCCAGTGCAGAGTTATGGTGGAGTCCGACCAATAGTACACGCGGTCAAATTTAAATGCGGAGGAATCGAGTATAGTTTTAATCAAACGAGCCAACAGTAAGGCTGCGCAAAGCTCCAAACGAGGCAAGGATATTGTTTTTAATGGAGCGACCCTTGACTTAGCACAAAGCAAATTGGTGGTGACATTACCGCGCGCGTCAACGCAACGTATATACACGGCGCACCCGTAGGCTACAGAACTCGCGTCCGCAAATCCGTGGAGATCTATCGAATTTATGTCATCGCAAATTACCCGTCTCGGAATTGCCAACGAGCCCAAAGAGCGTAATGAAGAATGGAGTTCGTCGTATCTGGAGCGCATCTCCATGGGCACCGTTTCGTCCCATGACAACTTCAACTGCCAAAGCCGTTGCACGAGAAGTTTCAAAGTTAGAACGCTTGGACCAAGTAGTCCCAAGGGATCGAATATTTGAGCCATACTAGAGAGTATAGCCCGCTTGGTAACTGATTTGCAACAGCTAGGGTTTACTCTGTAACTTAGCACGTCCCGCCGAGTATCCCAAAAAATGCCGAGAGTTTTCTCCGTGGCGTCTTCCGTCAAAGAAATGGGCTCCATGCTGCCGCGATCTACACCAATGGCGCTAGCTACTTCACTGTCGTTGGATGCCCACTTTCGCAATTCAAACCCGTACCCCGACAAAGCGCTACTAATTTCGAATTGCGTTTTTATGGCTTCCGCCCTATTTTCAAAACCAGTCAGTAGGTCATCTACATAAAAATCCCGGCTAATTCTTAATGAGGCCTCTGGAAGCGATGCTTCGATTTCCTGGGCGATTTGTATCAAGCACCTAGTTGCTAGGTACGAGGCTGATTTAGTACCGTAGGTGACCGTTAATAATTTGAAGCATTTTACCGCTGAGGTTTTGTCGTCACGCCATAAAATTAATTGGTATTGCGTCTGCGAGGGGTCCACGAGAATTTGCCTATACATTTTGGCGCAATCTGCTTTCAGCACGTACTTGAATTGCCTAAAGCGACAAAGAATTGCAAACAACGACTGCTGGACCACTGGGCCCTTATGTTGAAGGTCGTTAAGCGATACTCCGGAGGAGGACGCACAACTGCCGTCAAAAACAACGCGATGTTTGGTCGTTGAACTGTCCTCCTTTATGACTGGCAAATGTGGTAAATAAAACCTAGGATGAGGAAGGCTCGCTTCGTCGTCCACCTTGCTCAAGTGACCAAGCGACTCGTATTCTTTGAGAAATGCGGAATACGCGGTTTTCAACTCGGGATTTTTTGACAATTTGTTTTCTAATGAATAGAAACGCTTTAACGCTATACCGCGCGAGTCTCCCAGCGATGGAGCATCTTTCCTGAAAGGTATGCTCACGATGAACCTACGCGGCTCCGACGACGCCCGTTTCGTAGTCGATTGAAAATGGTCTTCGCAAAATTTGTCATCAGCAGAGAGTCGGCCTGATGAACCGTAAGCCCCCTCGATTTCCCAAAATCTCTGAATGCCGTGCTCGATGCCGGCTACACTTAAATGAACTCTATTTGAAAGCATGAGCGCTCGATTTTCGATGTTCATGTTTCCGCCTAAAACCCAACCAAAAAGAGTTTTTGTTAAGAATGGCTTCTCTGGGCCCAATTTCACCTGTCCCTGACAGAGCACTTGCCAAAAGACATTCGCGCCTAATAAAAGATCAATCTTTCCCGGTGTATTACAATCTGAATCGGCTAGCACAATGTTTGGTGGGATCTTCAAATCCCTCAACGAGAAAGAAAGGGCCGGCAGAGGGTCCGTAATTTTGTCTAACACAATACAGCTCAAAATGTCCTCGTATTTCCCGTTACGGGAGCGGATTCGAACGTTTGCTCTGAATTCAGCGTTCAGAGCCCTGGCACCAACACCCGACAGTGAGGTGATATTACCTCGTTTCTCAATTTTCAAATTTTGACACAAGTCGGCGCTAACTAAGTTAAGTTGGGATCCGGGGTCCAAAAGAGCTTTTGCCCGGGAAAATGACCCGGAGGATCCTTCTACGAATACGCTAACCGTGGACAATAAAACTTGCGCTGGCGCCGCGATTGCAGGACGGCTACAAGCTGCTGAAACGGATGCGACGGGTGCCTCGCTCGGGGAGACGGCCCCGACCTCCCGTGCGTCACTGCTGGATTCTGGCGGTCCAGGACGCGGCGACGAAGTATTTTCGTGCGCGTCGCGCTTTGGACGCAAACACAGTAAAGTATGGTGCTTTTTTCTGCATACGCGGCATCTCGACGATGTGCATTTTACCACGAAATGTCCGGGCTTGAGACAATTGTTGCATAATTTCAAACGACGCGCCTCTTCGATACGAGCGTTTACCGACAATTTTGAGAATGATTCGCAAGCGCTAATCGAATGATTACTATTTTTGCAAAAATCACAAGAGTGATTACCTTGCTCTCTGGCTACATGAGCGCGTGCATGACTTTTTTGCTCGGATCCCTGATTTCCCAAACTCGAACCTATTTTCGCAGCTTCCAGCGAACCTAATAAGTGACTTTTGCTCTCTAAAAAATCTAACAACTCTCGCAAAGTAGGAAATTGTCCTGCATGTTTGCATAATTCCCAGTCAGTCTGCATTGCTGAGCTGAGCTTCGAAACTATGATATGTATTAGTATGGTGTCGACTGTGGGTTCCCCGTACGCCTTTAAAATTTCCAAAATTCTAACTACACTATCGAGCAGCCTTTGAACAGACGAATGTGAATCCTTTTTTACGTTCTCTAAACTGAATAACGCATTTATGTTTGATTTTACGATCAGTTTCTTATTTTCAAATCGCTTGACTAGAATGTCCCAAGCAATGGTATAGTTATCGTTGGTAACTTTTAACGACGAGATTGAACTAGCAGCTTCTGCCTTAAGGGAAGAAATCAAATAGTAAAATTTCTGAACGTTGGTCAAATTAACGTTGTTATGAATAAGCGACGTAAAGGAGTCATGAAATTGAACCCAATTCTCGAATTTCCCCGAAAAGGAAGGCAAATCTAAGGGTGGTAATCTTAATCCAGCGAGCTCTCCTGAAGGGCCACTTTGCGAAGAATTTTGACCTACATTCGGTTTTATACCCGAACTGATCTTATTTTTTGATAAGAATTCCTTTACTGCGCTACTAATCTCGCTAAAATGAGTCATAAAAGAGTCAAATTCATTGAAAAGTTCATCAAAGTTTTCAGCGTCGGCCTCCATTAGGCCCTCCATTGACTTCTTATACTCATCCAACAAATTTTGGAAACAACTAAACTCTTCTGACAAGTTGCCGACCTCGTGAGCCTTCACGGGGCTGGACGAAGAAATTCTATGAAATAGAGTTTTGAAACGATCTACTTGGGCTTTTATGAATTTGCAACGAGTGGTTAAAGTGCGAGTTTCCGACATGACCGCTGATGTCGAACGAGTTTCCACCATGACTGACACAAGCAAAAAACAGCACTAAACGAAGGTGTAATGGAAAAGGACTTACTTTTGATTTGAGAACGTAGTAACTTCTTGACGAACAGAAAACCAACCCGCTGCCGATCGCTGCCGCTTGACGTGGGACCTGGACTCGGTGTAAGCTCTCGATGGTTGAATTTCCTGGTGTTGGCGAAGCTTCTTGACGCTCTCCGACGAAACGATGTTGGAGCAATTGCATCCACCAGCTACTGGAAACTTGTACACTCGCGTTTTTTAGCTTCTTCCACATCCGGCTCGAAGGACCAATGTTTTTTGTACGATTAACTTGATAAGAGGCTTCCACGAATGGGGCCCCCAATTAATCCACTGCGAGTTCCGGTTCAATGGGATTGCCGGGAACTGCCACTTAATAACCCTAACTTGGGTTCAGTTAGTTGTTGGAGTGAAACAAGACTTAACAAACACGAGTATATTGAGTAACAACGATTACAAACGTCACTGATGGACCGATGGTTTTTTACAAAAGCTTCAACTGTTGTGACACGCTTGGATTGGCCACGCGAAAATAGCGAATTGCGCGTAACCGTAACACAAAACAACCTGGAAACGACTTTACCAGGGAGTTAGACCGAAACGCAAACTAGCACAAAGCATAGCTGAACTTGCTTCCTCGAGGCTCTGAATCTAACTGACTTTGAATTTACAGCGAGCCGAACTCGCCAATTCATCAAGGAGGGGCAAGCTCAAACACTATTGGCTGAAGCGATCCTGCGTAGCCAATCGGGGCGTCGCACGTTATTTAGGAAAAATGCTTATTCTAAGAAACCTTAATACTAAGCTCTCTCAATGAGGCAATTGAACGAAATCCATAAACCCATGATTCCCAAATATGCTAAGTCGGCTTAAGTTCTAGTAGAAAATGTATCCATCCGCTTAAAAGCCATTAAGAGAAGCTTACAAATTCCTTTCCAACATTAACAGAGGCAAACAAATACGGCAAGATGCAAATTTGACTTTACCACGACCTTTGAATGAGATAAAACAGTTATGACTTGAATTACATGATTAATTATAATCAAGAAGGTTTTGATGCACGCATCTGTGTGAATCAAGCACCTACAGACCAAAATATGTTAAGAAATAAAAACTAGCAGTTGAAATTGCAACACAAGAACAAATAAAACTGCTCCTGCAGTTTGCTTACTATCTGCATGTGCAGTATACCCCTGGAAATTTGGAGAAAATTAGGCCCTGAACACACGGGATTCCGTTTCCCAGATTCGGAATGCGGGATACAGAATCTGAGTCTGTTCAGACACGGCGACTGAATCTCAGACGCGGGCCTTCAGTCACTTGCAGTGCCGTGCTGTTATGGACCTAGCATTGCTGTTCTTTGTTTCTGTCGAATTAGTCTAGAAGTGCTGTATTTAAAGTCAGGGATTGGGCTCTACAAAGCTAATAAACTTTTCATTGTCAAATAATGTACGCTCTATGATCGTTGTATAGTAAGGAACGCCTTGCTTATTCGATTTAAATAGAAGTTGAAGAAAATCTGCTACGCCTATGACATGATATCATATGTTCTGGCTGGCAAAAGTAGGCGAGACCAGGCCGTGGTACACGTGGACTCATATCCTCTATATGCTCCAATGGTAAATCGGTATCCGAGATACAGAATGTGTCGCCGGCGGCCGATTTTCCTTATCTCTCCATTTCGGCCGCCGGCTACAAATTCTGTATCTCGGATACCGATTTACCATTGGAGCATATAGAGGATATGAGTCCACGTGTACCACGACATGGACTCGCCTACTTTTGCCAGCCAGAACATATGATATCATGTCATAGGCGTAGCAGATTTTCTTCAACTTCTATTTAAATCGAATAAGCAAGGCGTTTCTTACTATACAACGATCATAGAGCGTACATTATTTGACAATGAAAAGTTTATTAGCTTTGTAGAGCCCAATCCCTGACTTTAAATACAGCACTTCTAGACTAATTCGACAGAAACAAAGAACAGCAATGCTAGGTCCATAACAGCACGGCACTGCAAGTGACTGAAGGCCCGCGTCTGAGATTCAGTCGCCGTGTCTGAACAGACTCAGATTCTGTATCCCGCATTCCGAATCTGGGAAACGGAATCCCGTGTGTTCAGGGCCTAAATCTTGATACTTGTTCAGTATCCAAGTACTGCGAGTGCGCTCCAAATTGAAAAATCAGTAAATTAGAACATATACCATAAATAATCTAATCATGACCTGTACGTTACTGTTGACTTATTGCGTCAAGTTTTGATTAATGGGTTTTAGAGGTGCGTTGTACGTATTTAATTCTGTTCAGCCCGTACTGGGCCGTGATAAAGATGCGTTCTAGCCCAAGGTGTTGTTTACGCCTAAAAATAGCTTTTAGGCGGAAATGTGTTTATACGATTTTATAAATAGTTTTATTGGTATCATCGCATATTCATGGTAGGCAATAATTAAATAGGATGCAGATAAAATGCAAATGTAGTAATATGCTTAAGAAAGATATAGTTGACAGAAAGCTGGAATACTTTAAGAAAATTTTGTACGGTACAGAAAAACATCAGAGAGGAAATTAATGATCTAGGTGACGTTGTGGAATTTGAATAACTGGATTTAAATATTAGCGAAAGCTGCGAAAACAGGCTATATTTCAGGTGAGCAAATTAAACCTGGAACAGTGTCAGATTACTACATTGCTTAGTTAGTAAGATGTGGGAAGACGAGGAAATATCGACAGAATGGACAGAGAAACTTGTCATGCAAATACGAAAGTTAAATACAACTAGTGAAACAACGATTATATTAGGATGAAGGGTGAAATTGAAACATTACGCATTTAGAACGAACCAAGCAGGCTTGAGACCTCGGAGATCTTGCATATATCAAATTGTCTTCTACAAAATAGACAGATCCAAACTATGGTAAATATTCGAAAAATATGACATACGAAATACATTCGAACCATTAAATTATTGTATAACAATTACAGTGCACGTATTGAGGATGATGGCAAGAGGTGAAGTATTTTGTCATAAAAAATTGAGTCTTTTATTTTTTTATTTTTTTATTAGTAAGTTACTGGCCAAGCTCACAGGGGCTGTTCACAGTATTGGTAGTTAAGAATATTTTGTTTTACGAACATTAGAACACAGCACTGATAACATTGGTTTAAACGTATGTGATACACTATGGGAAGAGAGCACTTTAGTTAATCACTAATTGTTAATCGCTGTCCTAGAGTAGGATGTCTTGGGGTAGTCTGGGTTTTAATCGCGTCGCTGATGATTTCTTTCCTAGGTTATAGTGATCGGTGGCTGGACAGTTGTGGAGATGACTGAAAAAGTTCTGGGCTGTTGTTTTTATATATTCTTCTATGCTTGGTATTTCTAGTTCACGATGAAGTTGGGCATTTCGGAGGTACCAGTCGGCATTTGTAGCTATCCGCAGTACCTTGTTTTGGAGCTTTTGAATTTTTTTGAGGTTTGTCTTGGATGTGGTACCCCAAACGACACATGCATACATTATTACAGGTCGTATGATACTTTGGTATAACATTTTACAGCATTCGATTTTTAAGTGTGTTTTCCTGTTTAGTATGGGGTATAACATTGCGATTCTTGCGTAACCTTCCTGTAGTTTTTTATTGACGTGTAGGCTCCATGTTAATCATCTATCTAGGTGTAGCCCGAGATATTTGACGGCTCCGTCCGCGGGGTTCCATGGTATTTGTTGATTATTTATGATGATAAGATTTGGATCCGCGGGTCTGCGCAGTGTAAATATTTTTGCTTCACATTTGGTTGAGTTTATTTTAATGTTCCAACGTTTAAACCATGCCATGAGGCCGTCGATGGAAGTTTGCAGCATTGCGGCGGCCATTTCGATATCTGAGTGTTGGGTAAGGATAGCTGTATCATCCGCGTACATTGCAGTGGTACTAGTGTCTGTTGAGGGAATGTCGTACAAGAATATATTAAATAGGACTGGTCCCAGTACTGATCCCTGAGGCACCCCGGCTGCAATTGGTTTTGGTTCCGAGGATGTGTAGTTAATTTTTACTTTAAAGGCCCGATGTGTGAGAAAAGAGTGTATAAGGTTGGTTAGATATTCTGGGAATTCCAGTATTCTCATTTTATGTATTATGCCTTTCAGCCACACTCTATCAAAAGCCTGTGCGATATCCAGGAAGGCCACCGTGGTGTGTAGTTTATCTTCAAAGCCCTCTATAATAACTTCAGATATTCTGAGCAGTTGGTGTGTTGTCGAGTATAATGGCCTGAATCCAAACTGGAAGTGCGGTAGGATGTCATGGCTTTTTATGTGATCATTTAGTCTCGCCAGTATGATTTTTTCAAAGACTTTGGAGATGGTACATAGCAGACTGATTGGCCTGTAGCTGTTAGGGTCGTTCTTTTTCTTGCCAGGCTTCAGGAATATCATCACTTCCGCAGTTTTCCAGTAGGTTGGGAAGTAACTAATGCTGATACAGATGTTAAAGATAGCGGCAAGGTACGCAAAAGCTTTTGGTGTCAGATGTTGTAATGTTACGACTTATCGATTAAAAAAACGTAAGGTAGGTAATCTTCGGCACTGAGGTTTCTTTTTATCCCTCCTGTGGTTTATTTGCATTGGCTCTACTTGGCAACTACTTGGTATACAAATTACTATTTGTGGTAACATTTAAAGTGTATCGAATTGATTGATTTGAAACAAAAATATTGGGTCGTCTACTTGACAATAGAAGTATTTTTATTGTTTTGTACTTCAGAAAGGCTATGCACAGAACGTAACGTGCCTTCTACCACATATTACCAAGACATTTGACCTAACACAAATTTGTAGTTCACATATCTTATGTTGGTCAGAATAATTCACGTTACAAGTTCAACATTATGTTTTCTCCACAAGAATTCACAAATTTATAATTCAATTATTTGTATTTATAGGTATAATAGGAATCGACACATAAGATTCATCGGTCCACGCCCATAAATTTTTACCTGAATAGAAATTAATTTATTTATACATATAAATTGTATTAGAATCTTTTGAAAAAAAAATTGGGTAGCTACCTGACAAAAAATATGTTTATTCTTTTGTGCTTCAGGTAGACTCCGCACAGAACACAACGCACCTTCTACCACATATTTCCAACACATGTGACCTAACACAAGTTTGTAGTTCACATGGCTTATGTTCGTCAAAATAATTCAGGTTATAAGTTCAACATTTTATTTTCCTCCCAAGAATTCACATATTTATAATGTAGTTATTTGTAATTGTATGTACTATACGATTATGCACTAATGTTTCATGGGTGCACGCGCATAAACATCTACAAGAAAATAAATAATTGTTTGCATTAAGATCTAAAGTGTATCAAAACAGGTTGATTTGAAACCAAAATGTTGGATTTTCTAGTTGACAATATATATTTTTAATAGTTTTCTGCTGCATGCGTGCTATGCACATAAAACGCAGTATATCGTACCTTACACTATATGCAGTTTTGCCAGATTGTGAAAATGGGTTTACCAGAAAATAAGTATAAAATTACCAGAATTTACAAAAAAATACCAGAAATTTAAAATTATGTATCCACACACACCCAAAGCATACAAAAACTTTATATTATGTGTAAATAGTGTTATTTCAAATAATAATTTGTTCGCATACAGAATCATCATCAATATTTACGTCTACGGCATCATCTTTTTCAATATTTTTGTACAGGGTTTTTGAATTTTGAATAAGTGATATAGTTTTTTTCATTTGGAAAAAAATACGCAATTTTCTGCCTCTTTAACACATTGTGAAATTAGTGAAAGACTATTAACGGTCTCTGTCATTAATTTATGGCACGTTTTGATTTTCATTAAGTTGACCTTTGAAAAAATGCGTTCACATGTTGCATTTGAGTGAGAGATACATAAGACATTTAAACAAAAGTCGGATACATTCTTGCATAAAGCTACATTATTTCCATCGTGAAATGTTCCAAAAAGTGTCTATTTCACTATCAGCGTATGCTGTAATTGTAGTTTACCTTTCACAATAATTTCTACATCGATCGGCTCTTCGGCGGTTCTACGTTCTAGCTTGTAGCCTCCGTCCTTCGTCCTACATCCTACCCCTACCGGTGATTCCTCTGCTTGCTGCATCTACTAAAAAGTGCATCGCACGGAGATATAAACAAAACAGAAATTATTTTCTCTTTACAGCCAAAGATGTCGCTAAATATTTTTGTCAATCAATCAAAATAAAACATCGTTTGAATTTCCTGAAAAATTACCGTAGATTACTTGATTACCAGAAGCTCATTACCAGTTACCAGAGTGCATCCTAAATTACCTTAGATTCTGGTAATTACCAGACATCTGGCAACACTGACTATATGTTTCTAAAAAGTTTGATCTAACACCCGTTTGTAGTTCAAATGTCTTTTGTTCGTTAAAAGAGTTTACGTTATAAGTTGAGCATTTTATTGTTCTCGCAAAATGTACAGCTTATAGTTCAATTATTTGTAATTATAGGTAGCATAAGATTTTGTACTTCAGTTTCATTGATGCGCGCGCATAAACATCCAAAGGAATATAAATTAATTCCTGTAGTAACATATAAAGTGTATCAAAACCGATTGATTTGAAAAAATATTGTTAGGTCGTCTACTCAACAACAAATATTTTTATTGTTTTGTACTTCATATAGGCTATACGCAGAACTTCATATATCCTATAATATATTACATATTACAAAGACATGTAACCTAACACAACTATAGTTCACATGTCTTGTGTTTGTCAAAATAATTCATGTTATAAGCTCAACACTTTTTATTTTTCTTACAAGAGCTCACATACTTATAATTCAATTATTTGTAATTGTATGCACTATAACAATCTGCACTTAAATTTGTAGTATCACGACTACAACGTTTTTTCAGTAAATTTTTAAGAGCCAACGCCACTAAATTAAAGCAGAAGTTGTTATAAGCGTTGTCCTACTTTTTTTGGCCGTAACTGTACTTCAGGTAGGTTATGCACAGAACGCAATACGTCGCATCTCATACCTACCTAAGATATAGCACCTAACACACGCTTGTCATTCACATGTCTTATGTTCGTCAAAATAGTTCACCTTATAAGTTCAATTTTTTCCCTCACAAGAATTTACATATTTCTATGAATGCAATTTAAGCTAAGAATATAGTTATGATAGGAATTAACATTAATCAAGCATTTAAAATATATTAAAATATTCCATATAAATGTCATAATTTGATTTTGAAACTGTAATTACATAGCACTATCATTGACTTAAAGTCAAAACAAAAACACAATGTAAGATCAGTGGAGACAAAAAAGGTTGGTTGTTGTAGGCTTCTCATGAAACAAAAGCCAAAAGATAAAAAATAAATACCGAATTTAAAAGTCGATGCAGTATTTGATATTAGACTGCAGCTGTGAGCATCTGGTTCATGCTTTTTCGATAACTACTTGAAGGTTCAGTGATAGAAGCGGGGGCCATAGAAGAAAAAGCACAGCAACTACCTTTGTGCATCCCAGCGGAGCCCTAGCTGTAGGCACAAAATAGGGATCGGGCCATATAGGAGCAAGTGCAAAGATCATCCTAGAAGCATCACATTAGCAAGTTTTATGAGGCTTGCAAGGTAGGCCAACCATAATAAAGGAGCCCAGACATAATTTCCCATAACTTCAAAAATCCCGGATAAGTAAATTCCATTGTTTAAATAGGCAGCTTAAGGACGAGCTTATTCAATTAAACTGTAATAATGCAATTAAGACAGTATATTAAAAAATAATTTACATATTAAATAACAAAGGCAAGATGTAAAAACCCAACCCTTGCGATAAGAGAAATTGATTAAACTAAAAGCTAATTAAGAGATAGTCTAAAAAATATGTACAACAAACAGATATAGAGGCATAACATCAGTATTGATGATATTTTTTTTAAGTATATGTACTGTAAGATTCTGCACTTAAGTTTCTTAAGTCCACGCGCATAAACATCTACAAAATAATAAATTACTTTTTGTAGTAACATTTAAAGTGTATCAAAACAGATTGATTT
Organism: Agriotes lineatus; assembly: GCA_940337035.1. Taxonomy (NCBI): domain Eukaryota; kingdom Metazoa; phylum Arthropoda; class Insecta; order Coleoptera; family Elateridae; genus Agriotes; species Agriotes lineatus. The sequence goes on along the minus strand of OW679203.1, from coordinate 44,213,372 downwards.
GAAACAAAAATGTTGAATCGTCTACTTAACAACAAATTTTTTTTCTTTTGTACTTCAGTATGCGACATAGTCCCTCTAGCGGTCAGGGCCAACATTAATTCAAAGATAAAGAATCTCACTTTATTTTCCAACTAAATAAACAAATAAAAAATTTTTACCTTACCTAGGAAATTGGTAATTACTTCTGTTTATTCAGAATTTAAACTAGCTAAAAGTGGGTATATTAGTCAGTACATATCCGATTATTAAACCAAATAATTTCCACCCGCATTAATACAACTTAATAACAAGCACTACTGCGTGAAAAGCAGGTTGGATCTAATAAAATAAACGTGAGCTAACACCTCTAACAACAAATTCGCCAGCGGCGCTGGTAATTAAATTGCCAAGTTTTTATAAACTCGCTACACCAGACGCACAACATTTATGAATTATATTTAAATATCTAGCAGGCGAATTTAAAAGAGGGCTCGAAAAAGAAGAGGTCTAATTATTTTTTCCCACTTTCTGATAAACTGTCTGTCAGAAGACACCCCGAGTGTCTGTAGCCCGGACCTGGCAACTTAGGAGCGGCACATCACTTTCGCTTTATAAAAGACGAATTTTTCTGTTTTCTAAGTAACATTCTTTTTCAATCTCGCAGTAATGGTAGTTTCTGACGTGCTTATTTAGCGACTTAGACTTCTCATAAGCCTCGTCGTTTTTATAGTTGAAAATGCAGTAATTTTTTAGTTTGTGCGCCTTACAGTGTTTTAAGAGCTATAAGTTGCCAGTTATGCGAAACGGCGTAACTGGGAGTTGGCGGTGCGTGGCCGGCAGAAGAGCTGTAGCTGTGATGCGTTAATAATATTTAGGTGTTTTTTATTTCTATAGCTATGAAAGTAAACAATTGTGGTTATACGTTCTGGAAAATCGTAAATCATAGCATTATAGGCAGCGCAGGACTGCAGCGTACAGAAAGAAAACGCATTTGGACGAATACCTATATTATAAATTATACCATTATCCACAGCTACGATATGGGTGAAGGTTGCTGTCAATAGACCATCTTATCACAAAGAAAAAATTTGGCGGTTATGAACGTTGCATTATTATCGACACTTCGTATTTTACGGTACGCAGCACAGCTGTATGATTTGTATCCTGCATGAAAAGTGCATAAACTGGTGCTTTCAGCAGTTTAGTTCCCAATTAGACTTAAATGAGATTTATCTATCCACATGCGTTAAATTCTACAACTAGCAAGGTCCATGGTTGTTACCATAATAAGTAAAATTCTGTGGTCTAATGGAAGCACCCGATCCATTCATAGCAACTTTCGCCCCAATCCCAAAAATTCTGCCTGATTTTCTAATAAAAATTCAAGTAGCGCTTTTGAACTTAATTTGCCGCTCTATAGCGACGATGGTAGCCTTCAAGTGTTTTAAAACGCTGGCTATTTCTTTAAAAAGCTTTTTTCCCCTATCTAATTTTTCGTCCCTCTCCATTCGTGCGACGCGTTTTTAAAATCGCTCCGTTTTCTTGGATTCACTCCACATTTTCCAATTTGCATATTCCTGATTAGTTATTGATTTATTTTTGTTCGTTTGCTGCAGCTAGCACGGGTTTTTTGCTCATTGTAGTTCTATTTGATATTGCGAGCTGTGCTGGGTGACGAATAACTTTGGGATTTTTTCAGCTAAACCGATTAATGGCTAATTGCCGCGCGTTTAAATGCGAGGATTAAAAGCCTTTGCGCGGACGAGAGGATGTTAATTTTGGGTTTATATGTGTGCAATTAATCAATTTTGCAATTAACACCTGTCAATTTAAAACTTAGTCCAAAATTGGATTTTTCGGATTGTTTGGCAGCCAGTCCAGATGTTGATTTGCTAGTTGTTTGATGAAATTTACTCTAGCGCTCGTCCTTGTCGATGTAAAATCTAGATTATATTTCAGAGATAGTTTGTATAATCTATAAACTACACGGATTTTATTATTTTTTTTCACAGAAAAGTTATGAAGAATGGTTCCACAAGTTTGAGTTTAAGATCTAATCTATATGCTATACTGCTTTCCAATTTGCAGTATTCGGAAATAAATAAAAACGATATTTTATAGAAATTTTGTAATCTATAAAGTTACTCGGACTTAATTTTTTTAGAAGAAAGTTATGAAGAAAGATACTGTAAGTTTGAACTCAACAAAAATGTGCGATTTAATCTATGCTTCTAAAGCCGTTTTAATTATTACGGGAAGGTATAAATTATTATATTTATTGTATCTGTAATGTTTTTTTTTTTAATTTACGTAGCAAACATTGAACTTTAGCCATACTATTTACACATTTAATATAAAATAGAAATCCAAATGATTTCATATTACTACTGCTATAATTTTATAGAAACAAATATGGCTATTTTATCTTAACTTATCACATCCCTCAGATCCTTCAGAAGATTTACAGCTAGGAATATATAAAAATTATTATTTGCAAAATCTATTGCAATTGTCATATCGTATTTTATTAAGCATCCAATACATTTCGGTATAATTTTTACAAATTCGTAATAAATGATCAATTAGCTACTAACATCATAATTTCGTTTCCATACAATGTTTACAACAAAATTACAATATAAGTGTACATAGTTTCAACGTTGGTTGAATAAAGCAACATCGTTTTGTTCAACACGTAACGTTGCTTCACCTATGTACTACACTGTTAAATTAACGTTGATTTAACAGAGCTGCCTTTTCTAGTTAAAATAACCTCCAAGTTTTAGGCCGTCGAAAACTTCATCATAAATACCTAGGCGCTTAACTTCACCTTGGTTGAATAAACACATGACGTTGCTTCCGCCACTATTTATAAGCTGAATTAACGTTGCTTTAAAATAGCTGTCTTTGCTGCCTAGTTAAAACAATAATACCCCGAAATGTTAATATTTCAACAATGTTATTATAAATACTTAGGCGCTGAAATGAACCTTGGTTGAATAAATGTTAGCCAAGTATTAATTTATTCAACACGCAACATTTTTTCAACTACTACAAGGCTGAGCTTATCTTGATTTAGCATACTTGCATTTTGTGAGTAAAATGTTAAATAACGTAAAATTAATATTGTTTTCAAATAGTTGTCTTGGCTGCTGAGTAAAAATTATAATAAACTCTAAGTATTAGACCATTACAAGTGCTTAGCCGTTGAACTCAATCAACCTTAGATTAATAGCCACTAAACAAACACTGTTTTATTCAACACGTAGCAATGCTATTAGAATATTTAATTAATGTTGATTTACTCTAAATGGATTTGCCAAGTTAAAAGTAGAATAAGCTCCAAGTTTTAGATTATTAAATATGCCATTGTACATATTTATGTGATTAATTCAATCTTACTTAGATAAATGGTAGACTGTTTCAATTAACACTTAACGTCATTTCAGTTATTAGAATGTTAAATTAACGCTAATTTAACAGAGCTGCTCTCTTTGCTGAGTTAGAACTATGCTAATTTTAAAATTCGCAGCTTCAATTAACGTTGTGATAACGGAGCTGTCTTTCTTAAGTTAAAATTATAATAATCTTCAAGTGCCACTCTAAACGCTTAGACACTCAACTAGGCTTGGTTGAATAATTAAATAAGTGTCGCTTTATTCAACATGACGTTAGTGCTGCGACAATGATGTTGAATTAACGTTAATTTTAGAAAGATCTCTTTTTTCTTATTCGAAATTATAATAAACTCCAAGTATTAGACCTTAAAAAATTCCATCACAAGTGCTTAGCCGTTCAACTGAACCTTGATTGCATAGCGAATAAACAAACACTGTTTTATTTAACACGTGACAATGCTATTAGAATATTGAATTAATGTTGATTTACTCTACATCGATTTGCCGAGTTAAAAGTAGAATAAGCTCCAAGTTTTAGATTCTTAAATATGTCATTATACATATTTACGTGATTAATTCAATAATGGTTGGATAAAAGGTAGATTCTTGCAGTTAACACTTAACGTCGCGTCAGTTATTAGAACGTTGAATTAATGCTGATTTAATAGCGTTGCTTTCTTTTCTGAGTTATAAAAATGGTGAATTTTCAAATTTGCAGCTTTAAATAACATTGTTTTAAAGGAGCTGTATTTCTTTGAGTTAAAATTATAATAATTTCCAAGTTTTAATCATTGACACATAGGTTTTGACACTTAACTAGGCTTGGTTGAATAATGAAACAAGCATTGTTTTATTCAACATATAACATTATTGCAGCTACAACGACGTTGAATTCAAGTTAATTTAAGAAAGGTCTCTTTGCTGAGTTAATTTTATAATAATCTCCGAATTTAGAGCATTCAAAAATACTATTGTAAATACTTAACTGAAGATCAGTTGAATGAACATTAGATAAACATTATAACACGTAACAGTGCCTCAGGTAGTAGGATGTTGAATTGCCGTTGATTTAACGGAGTTGTTCCTCTTAAGTTAAAACTACACCATCAACTTTGAGGAATTTAAAAATGTCATTATAAATTTTAAGACTTACGACTTAATCTAGGTTGAATAAACAATAGACAAACTTTGACTTAGCATTAACTGAGTTAAAAGTATATAACCTTTAAGTTTCAAATTGTTAAATATGCCATTATAAATACTTACGCGATTAATTCAATCTTGGCTGCATAAATGACAGACAAATATTAATTTAGCTAACATCGAGCCTTGCTTCAGCTATACGTTGAATTAACGTTTATTTAACGGCGCTAAGTTGGAATTATAATGTGTTTAGAGTAAAGTTTTTTAATATTAACGTTGTTTTAACAGAGTGAAATTATAATAAATTTCCAAGTTTAAACAATTAAGCAATGCCATTGCAAACACTTAGTCACTCAACTCAAAGTTGGTTAATAAACGTTAGAGAAGTATTGTTTTTTCTATAGTTGTTTACTGCTGAAGCCATTATAATGTTGAATTAAGCTTCCTTTGCCGAGTTAAAATTATAATAATTTTCAAATTTGAGGTCTTAAAATTAATATTGTTTTAATGGTGTCTTTCTTGAATTAAAATTATAATAACCTCCAAGGTTTATGGAAACCACAATGACATTATAAATACTACTTGGGCGCCCAATTCAAGTTTGGCTACATAAACGTTGTTTTATTCAATATGCAAAGTTGTTGCAGCTTTATCTTATTGCAATTATTATAATTTTCAAGTTTCAGATTTTAAAATTAACAAAGTTTTTCCTAAGTTAAAATTACAATAACCTCTATATTTTAAGCATTCAATTATGCGATTATAAATACTTAGGCACTCAGCTTGGCGTGGTTAAATATTGATAAGCGTTGTTTTAATTAACATAATAACGTTGTTGCAGCTACTACGATGTTGATTTCACGTCAATTTAAGAGAGTTATTTTTGTTGAATGGAAATTATCATAATGTTTAAGTTTTAAGTCATAAAATAAACGCTGTCTTAAGGGGGATGCCGTTCTCGAGTTAAATATTATAATAACCTCTAGGTTTATGCACTCAAAAATGGCATTAGACACTCACCTCACCTAGTTAAATAGATTAGATAAACGTTATGTTATTTAATATGTAACAGTGTTTCAGCTACTACAATATTGAATTAACGTTGATTTAATAAAGTTGCCCTTATTAAGTTAAAACTACAACAATCTGCAAGTTTGAGGCTTGCAAAGATTACAATATAAATATTAACACGGTTAACTCGGCTTTGGTTGAATAAACAACAACCACAAATTTTTTTGTTTCTTTAACCTAGTTGCATTTGCTTAAAAGTAGCCTCCAAGCTTTAGATCCCTAAATATGCTATTATAAATACTTAAGGGTTTACTTCAGTGTTGGTTATATAGACAATAGACAAACAGGGTTTTATTTACCATGTAACGTAGCTGCAGCCACTAGAACGTTGAATTAACGTTGATTTATCAGAACTTTCTTTGCTGAAGTTTTAAAATTAACGTTGTTTCTATGGAGTTATTATTTTTGAGTTAAAATTATAATAATTATCAAGTTTCATGCATTGAACAATGCCATTATAAACACTAACGCACTCTACTCAGGCTTCGTTGAATAAGCGTTAGAGAAACATTGATTTTACAGCAATTAGTGTTGCTGTAGCTACTGAATTGTTAAATTAAAACTAATTTCACAGTCTTCTTTGCTGAGTTAAAATTATAATAATTTTCAAGTCCTAAAATGAACGTTTTTTTACCGAAGTTGTTTCCCTTGAGTGAAAATTATGATGATCTCCGAGCTTCAGCCCACCCACAGTGCCGCTTTAAATACTTAGGGCCCCAATTCAAGCTTTGATTTATTTAACAGGCAATGTTACTGCAGCTATTGCAATGTTGTGTTAACGTTGAATTAAATGGGTTCTCTAGGTTGAGTCAAAATTATTATAATTTTCAAGTTTCTTACTCTAAAATTATAATAATCTCCATATTTTAGGCATTCACCAAAGCCATTATAAATGCTTAGGCACTTAACACAAGCTTGGCTAAATAAACATAGTAAGATAAGAATGTTTGAGTTTCGGGTTTTAAAATTAACGTAGTTTTAATGAAGTCGTCTCTCATGCATTATAATTATTAACAGCCGAGGTTTATAATCAACCTAGACGGCTATTTGTATATAGGCAGTGTGTCGTTCAAGATTTTTCGGAATACAAATTTATACATTTTAAGAATAATTTATAAAACGTTATTATGAAAAGAACGCTATCTTTAACGGTCGCTGGCCGCTATAATCCTTAATGGCCGGAGGCTGTTATGAATGATGTTTCATGTGTTTATTTAATTCGGTTAAAATACAAAAACGACAGTATTACGAAAATGTTATAATCATGTACACCTTTCAAGTACTTAATGCTGTTATTATAAATACTTAGGTACTTAACTTGGGCTTGGCTAAATAAAAGTAAGGTAAGCATTTTTCTATTCAACATATAGCATTGCTGCAGCTATTACAATGTTGAATTAGCCGTGATTCGTGAGATTTATCTTTGTTGAGTTACAATGATACCTAATAATTTTTAAGTTTCAGGTTTTAAAATTAACGTTGTTTTAACGGAATCGTCTTTCTTGAGTTATAATTATTAACCTTATTAGGACGATATATAACAAATAACCGACGCTGTTGAGGTTTGTGGTCGGAGGCCACAGCCCAGGTTTATAATCAAACAAGTCGGCTATTTGCCTATCAGCAGTGTGTCGTTCAAGGTTTTTCGTAATAGAATTTTATGTGTTTATTTAGTTCAGTGAAAAAACAAAAACGGTAAGTATTACAAACAAGTCCATCTTTCAAGAATTTAACAATGCCATTATAAATACTTGGACACGCAACCCAAGCTTTTGTGAATACATGTTCGATAAATATTGTTTTATTCAACAGGCTTCAGTTACTACAATGTCCAATTAACATTGATCTGAGAAAGTTATTGTTGCTGATTTAAAACTATAATAATTTCTAAGTTTCAGTATATACTAACGTTTAACCTTGTTTTACCGAAGTTGTTCTTCTTCAGTTAAAATTACAATAATCTTTAAGTTTGAGGCATTTAACAATGGTATTATAAATACTTAGGTACTCAACTCAACATTAGTTGAATAAAGGTTATACTCGTATAGGTACTATGTTATTCAACACGTAACGTTGCTATAACCTACAATGTTGAATTAATTTTGATTTGCGAGCGTTTCTTTGCTGAGTTAAAATTCTAATAACTCTACTGTTTCAGGTCTCCGTCAATTTTAAGTACTCTTCAGAAGAATTTCACCTCTGGCGTGGTTTACACATTGAGTTACCGTGCTCTTTTGCTTATAAATCCTCCTGATAAAACCCTGTATGAAAATGGGCGAAACGTTGAGTTCTTCGACCTCAATAATGACACGGTCCAATCCCGGAAGTCCTTTGATACCTAATGGCAATGGCCGTGAAAGCCTCCGAAATCATCTTCGTCAATTCTATTATAAATGTTCAAGCGCTTGACTCAAATTTTTATATTATAATAATTGATAGCCTCCAAGTTCTAATCTTTCAACCATTCTGTTATAGCTGTTGAGGCACTTTATTCACAGTTTTTTTGAATAAACGCCAAACAATTTTTTATCAGTATATAATTTTGCGTTACATACTACAATGTCGAATTAACCTGACATAAAACCATGATAATTTCCTAGTTTCAAATCTTAAAAAACTTCATTATAGATACCTAGGGATTTAACTAGAGTTTGACTCATTAAACATTACATTGGCATTATTTTATACAACCCAACGTTGATTACGCTGCTAAAATATTGAATTAAATTTAATTTAGAGTAGTTGCCCTTGCTGCCGAGTTATAATTATAATAAGTAACTCCAATGTTTCAAACCTTCGCCAATTTTATTATAAATATTCACACTCTTAACTGAAATTTGTATATTAAATAATTAATAGCCTCCAAGTTCTAATGTTTTAAACATTCTGTTATAGACGTTGAGGCACTTTATTAATCGTTTATTGAATAAACGCCAAACACCTTTTTATCAATACATAATGTTGAGTCACATATTACAATGTCGAATTAACTTGACTAAAAATAATGTTTCAGATTTTCAAAAACTTGTTACAAATACCTAGGGGTTTAACTAGAGTTTGACTGACTGAACTTTATGTAGGCGGTGTTTTATATAACCCAACGTTGATTACGCGCCACAATGTTAAATTAAATTTAATTTACAGTACTTGCCTTTCCTGCCGAGTTAGAGTTATAAGTAATTCCAATGTTTCAGGTCTTCGCCAATTTTATTATAAATATTCGAGCGCTTAACTGAAATTTTTATATTAAAATAATTGATAGCCTCCAAGTTCTAATCTTTCAAACATTCTGTTATAGATGTTGAGGCACTTTATTCACCGTTTGTTGAATAAACGACAAAGGAGTTTTCTTCAATATATAATGTTGCGTCACAAAATACAAAGTCGAATTAACCTGACTTAAAATTATGGCAATTTCAAAGTTTCAGATTTTCAAAAACTTCATTACAAATACCTAGGGGTTTAACTAGAGTTTGACTGACTAAACATTACGTAGGCAGTGTTTTATACAGCCCAACGTTGATTATGCTGCTATAATGTTGAACTAAATTTAATTTAGGGTACTTGCTTTTGCTGCTGAATTAGAATTAAAATAAGTAATTCCAATGTTTCAGGTTTTCGTCAATTTTATTACACATATTCAAGTGCTTAACAAAAATTTTTATAATATAATAATTGATGGCCTCCAAGTTCTAATCTGTCAAACATTCGGTTATAGATGTTGAAGCACTTGATTCACCGTTTATTGAATAAACGCCAAACAATTGTTTTATCAATACATAATGTTGCGTCACATACTACAATTTCGAATTAACCTGACTTAAAATCATGATAATTTCAAGTTTAAAATCTTCAAAAACCTGATTACAAATACCTAACTGTTAACTAGACCTTGACTGGTTAAAAACATCACATATGCATTGTTTTATACAACACAAAGTTGATTATGCTGCTACAATATTGAACTAAATTTGATTTAGAGTTGTTGGCTTTGCTACTGAGTTAGAAATGGAATAAGTAACTCCAATGTTTCAGGTCTTCGTCAATCTTATTATACATATTCAAGCGCTTAACTCAAATTTTTGTATTATAATAACTGATAGCCTCCAAGTTCTTTTATTTCAAACATTATGTTATAGCTGTTGATCCACTTTATTTACCGTTTGTTGTATAAACGCCAAATTTTTTTTATCAACAAATAATGTTGCGTCACATACTACAATGTCGAAATAAACTGACTTAGAATCATGATAATTTCCAAGTTTCATATCTTCAAAAGCTTGACTACAGATACCTAGGGGTCTAACTAGAGTTTGACTGGTTAAACATTACGTAGACATTGTTTTATACAACACACCGTTGATTATAATGCTACAATGTTGAATAAACTTGATTTAGAGTTGTTGCTTTTGCTGCTGAGTTAGAATTACAATAAGTAACTCTAATGTTTAAGTCTTCGTCAATTTTATTATACAGATTCAAGCACTTAACTCAAATTTTTATATTATAATAACTGATAGCCTCCAAGTTCTAATCTTTCAAACATTATCTTATAGCTGTTGGTGTACTTTATTCACCTTTTGTTGAATAAACGCCAAACAATTTTTTATCAATAAAATAATGTTGGGTCACATAGGTACTACAATGTCAAATTAACTTGACTTAAAATCATGTTTCAGATCTTCAAAAACTTCATTACAAAAACCTAGAGGTTTAATTAGACTTTGACATACTAAAAATTATGTATGCATTGTTTTATACAACACATCGTTGATTATGCTGCTAGAATGTTGAATCACATTTCATGTAGAGTAGTTGTCTTTGCTGCGGAATTAGAAATATAATAACTTTTCAAGTTTTAGATTTCCTAATAAATATTTAATTATAAATATATGGGCACTTTATTTAACCTATGTCTGAATTAAGAGATCTTTTTGCCTTGCTTTGAAGAGCCCTTAAATTACAATATTTATTAATCGACCACGAAGATCATAGGTTATAATTCTTTACGAATAGCACGCGGTTCAATTATTATGGTAGAATTATAGCATAAATAAAAATTTGTTTTCAAAACATTTAGAACTGTTGAAAAGTTTCGCAAGAATAGAAAATTTTGAAAAAAATAAAACATACTAAAAACACCAAACTGCAATACTTATATTTTTTCTCCTTAGTTATTACAACGCGTTAAGTGTTTCTGCAGCCAAAGATTTACGGTTTTTTACCAATTTACGAGACAGACATTTAGAATTCACAGCTTCTCACAGAAATTATCGATATGAGACACAAATGAAGCACAGTTTAAAAAAAATAGTAAAGTAATCTGAACAAAGAAACTTTTTTATTTTACTTTTATAGTTTAGAAAAAACGCTAGTTTCACTTTACCATATTTATAAAATTTTGATAACTACAATTCAAGTTTTAACACCACTCATATTTAAATAATTTTTTATTTCAAATATTGTTTAGTTATCGCAAATTTATAGTGATGACAAATCATTGTTGCCCCCGCGCAACAGTTTTCCCTTTCAGTTGATGCAGAAAGCCTCAACCGGAGAAAGGTTACGATTCCACCCTCGCACATGTTTACAGACGGGAGAATACCTTTCGAGCGAGCGCATTTGAGAAGCAACGCCAATTTCCGCGCGTTTTCCCTCGAAAAACGCCGGCGAAGTTTTTCTCGGCGCAATTTAATTATATATCGGGTAAAAGTAACGGAGATACTCGAAATAAAAATTAATGGAGTAAAAGCGGGCGACTGTTTTTCTTTGCCAATTAAGTTCGCCCGTTTGTTATTTTTAGATCATTTTTAATTGCCCCGCTTTAAGAGAGTCGCTGTTTTTGCCCGTTTTTCCGGGCACGGCACACTCGCCATTAATGGAGGAAATTAGCCGAACATCTTATTTTCTTAAACCTTTTAATTACCGGTTAATTAGGGCCGATCCGAAAAAACGCCCTTCGCGAACCGGCACAATTAACGACGCCAGAAAAACGAATCAAAAATTAAGCTAGGAAAAATCCAATTATAAAATTAAATTAATTTTCTGCCTTTTAATTATAGACGTCGAAATGGCGAACAAGTATCGGAGAGAGACGGATTAAGATCGGCCGGACTGGAGAGAGATACAATCAAATGGAAACGCGAAATTAAGAAATGACTCCAATTAATTCTCAATTGTATAAATCCCTAAAAATATTAAAATGAAAATCCGGGGCGGCGGCGGCTCGCGCCCTTTGCTTTCCGTTTTCGGAAATAATTAGACTAATCTAATTACTGGGTCTTAGTTTTGGCCGAGGCGATTGCAACCGTTGCAACCAGCAGCGGTTGTTGCAGAAACAAAGGCAAATTATTCAAAATGGCGGCGCAAAAACGGATTAAATGGACACGCACCTATTGTGCCCAACAAGGAAAGGGTCAGATTTTTAATTTCGTCAAAAGTGACCCTCTCTTAAATAAATACAGTGTTAAGTTACGCATTATTCTCCTACAGACGCAAAAAACGCAGTTGATGAGGCAGGTAACACAAAATGGCGACAAAAAATTAAGGTTAGGGAGCGCTCTCGCGCCCTGCAAGCGAGATTCGCCCTTAAGCCGGCCGCGCTTCGGTGTTGAGTCGCCCGCGACCTCTGCACGCATCTTTGCGTTTGGTTAATTGGAAGTCGTGTGAATTTGGTCCAGGTTCTTGAGGAGTGATTTTTATTTTTGGGCAAACTGGGGTTGATTTTTATTTGGAAACAATGCGCTGAGGCTGGCTGAACCGCCGAATCCGCTCAGTCTTCTTGAGAAGCGATTCGTGTAAAAAACAATTGGGTGATATACGAGCCTTGTTTATTTTAGAAATATTATTGTAGAACGCAGTAGAAACAGAGGTTGCAAACGTGCGATAACATTTTTCTATGTGAGCACAGTTATCGACTTTCGAAACGAGACTTGCAACAAATCTCGTCTAGGAATAACGAAATGAAATGGTTTCCGTGCTCTGGGTTAGAAGAGAAACAGAGTAAACAACTGAATAATGTAAAGTAAAACAGTAGGAACGTTTGCATTTCGTAGTATTCATAAAGAAAATTTATTTTCATGCTTATAGAAAATCAGAAATAAGGTTGGTATGCAAAAAATTGAAAATCTTTTTACTGGAAGCGAAATTTGCTTACTTCATATTGTACGTATCGTGGTTTTCTGTGCCAGAATTAACAAAAGCATCACCAAATTATTTTTTTAAATAAAATGTGTTTATTTTCTTTCTCCGAGTAGTGGAACACATTCGTGGATGCTAGTTTATGTGCAAAAGATTGATGAATTTATTGCTGACTTTAATGTGACAGACATCAATAAGTCTAAAATCAGCTATAACCAAATGTTTAAACTTTTTATGAGATGGTGTAAGACTAAAGATGTCGATCAAGTAACTGTGTAAGTGTTATTCCGAGCATTGTCTTGAGAGGTCAAAAGTTCTAAAAGTCTCCAAAAGGCCTCGTACAGTGTTACTTTATTGACCTGCTCGCGTAAGTAGCACTTATGCGCTTAGCAACACTTGCACTCTCACTATCGAGTGATCCTCGCATGCTCCACTTACCATATGCCCTGCTTAGTTGCAAAATTAATAGTAGACAAAAAATATATATTAATATTAATCTGATCAGCTACTGTACTTTAAGCGACTTGATACCAAATAATAGTGCAATACTAGTGCCATAACTGTAAAAACTGATTCTAGTGCCATTGACGTGCCATAACTGTGTTTTCTTTGAAGCGGTGCTTCTTTTAGCGCTTTGCCATCATCCAATTCTTTAAAGTTATGTGTAATGTTAGAAAATCTTCCTTAACTGCCCAAGACGATTTTTCCCTCAATAATTGCATGGGTAGGTATATCAAAGAGATTAATATTGTTACAATAGTAACTTAGTTGTACCAAAAAAAGGTAAAGGTTTAAGGTCAGTTCAGTTCCCTCAACTAGGGGCTGCTTGGGCACCTTGCTTTCTTCTTCAGCCAATAACGGGAACTTCAGGATGGGCGAGAAAAAAAAAGGATGAAGAATGAAAGAAAGGCCAGGAAAAGTGGAGAAGTACTGCTCTGGCATTCGCCTCAGAGAAGGTACTCTATTGACTCAGGAAAACCACCTAAAACGCTGAATCGGAGTAGACGGCCACGGGAATTGAACCCGAACCTCCCGAATGCTAAGCAGGCGTGCTAACCACTAATCCACAGAGCTCGGTAGTTATACCAAGTACAATGCCGAATGGTATTCTTTATTGCAGTAAACGGGTTAACATTTTCTGGATGTCTGAATTAACTTAGAAATAATATAAACAGAAAACTAACAAAAAACTGAACTGGGCGAGTGTTAAAATATATAGTAGGTCTAGAAAGTATTCGGAATTTTCTAGTTTTGAGAAATGTCATGAAACTTTCTTTTAGAAGGTCCTGGGCCTCTAAAATTTTGTGTGGGTAGTGTCAGGGTAGTACGTCATGGATAAAACAAAAGACAATCCCATGTGTCAAATATGTTATTTTAAAAAGGCTAAATAAGAATTACTTTCTAGACGTACTATAGTTACGTACAATCATACCAACTTATACCAAGTCGTTATAAAAAATGCGCCTTTAGGGTCAATATTTTCCATCTACGATGAAGATATTGAAATGAAATTCTATGTATTTATCGATATGTAACCCTAAAATATACATGCAAAATTTTACTCCATTGTCCCGAAAAGTAACGAAGTTAGGAACTTTCAAATTCTATATTTTAAATAATTGGTTTTCATGGAGACGATAAATAACATTCTAATGTTGTAATTTTTAAGGCAAATGTCAAGTATAGCATTATATTATCGAAAATAACAGTTTGAAAACCTACGACAAGATCATGACAGAATAAAGCAGATGTGAGCAAACGTTTCTGTATCTTAATTGTTAAATACTGATTTGAAAACTACTAAAATTACTTCACGAAAAGTAAATCTTTATTACTAATTTTTAACAAATGTTGTGGTGCTTGCTTTTAAGTATTTTTTCTGTAACTGGACAATATTTGAGGTTAATATCTTCTGCCATCTGTCAGAAACTACTAACTGTCAAACAGAACGCATTTTTTTAGCCGCTCCGTATAATACCTTCTATATCAATATTCACAACTTGTTAGCATATATTTAAGTCGCTATGCTAGTAACACCACAACAAACAAGAAATGCGATAGAATAAATTAACTTTATAGTTTCAACATGATCAAAGAGCGACAAGAACAAAAAAACCATCAATTGCGTCATATAAATGACATAATTTTTACTGTTAACGTTGATCTGTTACCAAGCTTTTAATAACGATATATTCCATACTTATGAGTGTTTCATGATAAATTCTGACATAGAAATCATGGTACGAATAGGTTTAATTCCAGTACCACCCCTACGTTTATTAAACGTTAAGTAAACGTTGTAGTACTTGATAAAACGTATTACGTTGAAAACCTAATTGTTTATTTTTAACATTTATTTAATCAACGTTAAATTTGTAGTTAATTCTTACGTTGAGAAATAAAAACGGTTAATTAACGTTACACTTAAATGTTGATAAAACCTTAAACGTTGCAAATTCACGGGTTATTAACTGTAGTTTCGATATCTCCGTTCATTATTGAGAAGATACCGCTTTTCTCTCGTCGATTATTTGTAATACGTATTACACATTGTAACACAAATAACTCATTCTCGATGTATTAGTGGTTAAAAATTGTTAATAAATATCTATAGTAATCTCTGAAACTTTGTGGCGTGAATTCATAATTCATATTCTTACTTGGGTATTTCGCCACTCTGCAAATTAAAAATATTAAATAACGAAAGTACTAATAACGAACGTGTCGAGGGACACTCTGCCCTAGTTATCAACGAATAACAATTAAAAAGAACAAGAAACTTAGCTTTTTTCACTGAAACGAAAAACGACCAGCCTCCAATGAATTGTTTGACATTGAAGTTTTTCTTTCCAGTGAAAAAAGCTAAGTTTCTTGTTCTTTTTAATTGCTATTCGTTGATAACGAGGGCAGATTGTCCCTCGAAACGTTCGTTATTAGTACTTTCGTTGTTTAATATTTATAATTTGCAGAGTGGCGAAATACCCAAATAAGAATATGAAATATCTATAGTATTCAGACAATCTAACCTGTAGAGGTTTTTAGCCGTAAAACGTTTATTTTAAGTCAAATTTAATTTCGTGCAAAAGCAGGGTGCAAGGTATGTTTTCTTAATTTTACAAACTTATTTAGTTGGTAATTTTTATTACTACTATTTTACTTAGGTTTTATAACGTGACATTTTATCGTTGATATGATGCCTGACGTTGATAGTTTGAGTAAATGTAAGTTTTGGTTACGATTGCTGTTCAACGTTAAATTGACGTTAAGTGTATTTACTGGGTCTATGTTGCATTTGGAAATATTAAATGTTAGTTGTAAAGAGTAAATCTACTTGAATTCCTGTATATTATCCAATTTGATAAATCATCCCTTTAATTTAATCAGAGAATCATTCTGTTAGGATTTTTTGAGCTTTTCGGAAGAAAGAAGGCTTTTTCAAATTCAGTATTATAGTAAGTCAAGGGATAGGTGACTATTACAGAATAGAATAAATTCCGACAATACAATTTACTAATGACAGTAAGACATCTAGATTTATAATAATTATTTCCATTTTTTAGTGTATGGATTTTGTCAGATTTTTATTACGTTACAATTATCAGAAAATGCGAAACTAGGACTATCATGACTGCTTAAACAAGACGGTGTTCGCTACTGGATTTTATTGCATTATTCTTACTTCCCTAGTCTAAAAGCCAAAGGAAGTATTGTAATCGCGTAAAAATCACCGTCCGAGAGTTCTTCAGATCTTCACGTTTCAGGTTCCGTAGACGACGAAAAACAGGTTTTTTTCAATTTCGTCTGTCCGTCTACCTGTTCGTCTAGCTCAAAAACTATTTGTTCGAAGAAGACGATATTTTTCATGCAGATTATATATCTACCTGGCATTAAACCGAGAATATTACGGACAAATATATGCGGAGCGAGTATCTTATTTTTGGATTAACTGAAACGTAGATAAAAATAATAATTTGCACATAGCTCAGGTTTTACCCTTTACTAAAATGGGACACAACAGATACAGGATAAATGTTGCAAAGGAGACAAAAACGTGAACGAATAATGCGTTCTATTTAAGGCAGTCGCTTCTCACAGATTCGATGGGTACTCGATGGCCGAATGTAACGAACGGGCGGACTACTGTCAAGCGTTGAAATAGCATTCGGAGACGCTAAAGTTCGAATCCCACTGCTGGTAATGTTTTTTATTTGAAAATTGATGTAATTCGCATTACCAATTATTACGAACCTGAAGACTTGTGTATCTTTAGTTTTCTTTGATTTTTAAAATTGTTTAGTTTCACAACGTCTGTATCGAAAAATCATATAGAAGGTATCACGAAAAATTGTAACAAAGGTAGTACTTTTTTAACTATTTTACTGAAATTGTGAATTGTCAATTTGATAGTTGCAAATTGTGAAGTTGTTTTCCACCAAATTTCCAGTTACAAGATATCACTATCACTATGCAGGAAAAAACGTCTACAACACGTTGCCTACGAAGGCAACTTTTTTTAGTCGTTTTTTAATGCCGTCCTTTAACGTTATAAACAATTCTTCTAGCAAGTTCGAGAATTCCAGAATTATAAATTAAACCTTCAAGGTCCTCACTGATTGTGAAAACGAGAAACATACGAAAATCTTATATTTGAAAACATTTTGGAATTTAATTAATATTGCAACGTCATCGCCATCGAGATAGGACAGTTAGATACAATCATGGAATACTTTCAATTTTAAACTCGGTGTGCGTCTGTGTTCGAGTAAATAAAGTCACGGAATATAGCAAACTAAATTTGCTGATTAAATACACCTTGAAGCACAAATTGAGACGTTCTAGTATTTTTCATAAAATAAAGTCAAAATGAAAGAGCTTTGTCGGCCTCTAATTCCATTATTGTTGAGAATTGAACATTTTATCCTAGAGATTCTGGTTTTTTACGTTTTAGCATGTACTATATGGCCAAACTTCTTCATGGGGTGTTAGTGCCTCACCATTATTATTATTATTATATAGCTTGCAGCTTTTTAATAAATACCTTGATATGACGTATGTCTAATTGACAGCTCAATGTGAGTATGCAAACCACGGCCTGCTGAATTGACTGACAAACATTTTTCACACAATACAGCAAGCCGTGATGCGAACCAATCTAAGGCAATAACTAATTTTGGTTTTCATAGCTAAGATTGCCTAACCGAATTTCTAAAGTTATAATAAGTATTATTGTTGTCGTTGTAGATACAATTTTATATGGAACACGTAAGTAAAGAGTATTTTTTCCTCTCCCAGTTGACACTGGAGATGTAAACCGTCTGCCTGGTTAAAAAAGTATTACTTCACTCCCTTCTACCATAAATAACTCGTAATCCTTTTCATTTTTTTATTATAGCAGGCCGAAACGGGAATCTGGTCCTTTGCTTTGTTGATTTATTTTTATTGCTAATTAGGCTTAAACGCTGTAATGTAGTGCTTGCGACAAACTAAATAGAAGCAGTTCAGGAAAGCATTTCAGTGTGTAAAGTTTGTTGCACAAGTTTGGGTGCAGCAAACAGCGTTTGCGAGTCTAGCAAACACAATTTTTATCGAGTATCGGGTGAGTCCAGAAAAGCAGACACGTATATGCGTCACATCAACCGTCATTGTAGCACCAGAGTAGGAGACAGGAATTTCACACATCATGAGTGGTAGGCTTTCACGCGTCACGCTGTTCAAGATTTAGTGATGCACTCTAAGGCGAATCCAATTCTAGAATACACAACATTTCTCAGGGCATAAGGACAGGTTGCCAAAACAATAATACCTAAAGGAAGTGATTGTAACTTCAGCGATAAGCAGTCGCTTCAGCTATGGGAAAATCGTGCTAAATGGAATGCGATTACGCATGTGAATTGAGTCGAATTTTTATTCATACAATAGCAGACAGGGCCGACTTCAGGCAGTTTAACGTTGTGTTTTTAAGAATAGTTATCTTGAAGTTGTATTTTAATATTTCTTATGTATGAAATGTAAATGCGAGAAGCCCTAAGCTATATCGCACGTAAGTTGTCTATTCTTATTTTGTATTTGTATTTAAGAATGGCCATTCATTCTGAGATCTAATCCAATTGTTTGTCTTTATTGTTTTTACATGTGTTGTAAAGTCAATATAAGTGTAATCCAGACTATTAATCGTTCTTAATATTCATGTATACTGAGCTAGCTAGGTAAATTAAAGCGAAAATAAAGATATGAAACGTCCCATCTAATCTTAACGTCCCGACGGAGGGGTAAAACAAAAGTTTCGTTCAAAGGCAAGGGATACACTGCTTAGTGAATATTACACAACATAATAAATTCCGGCAATAAAATTTACTAATGAGGATAATAATTATTTGAATTTTTACTTGTTTTTACGATAAAAAAGTATTGGATTAACCTCAAAAATTCGAAATTGAGTTTTCAACAGATGTTCACGTTTTAAAGTCCCCTGAGCTCAAAAAACATGTTTTTGTTCATTGGTCTGTCTGCCAGTCTGTTTGTGTGTCTGTCTGTTTGTGTGTGTGCCTGTATGTCTGTGTGTCTGTCTGTGAACAGAATATCTCAAAAACGAAAAGAGGTAAGGCGTTGAAACTTCATATAGAAGTTTTGTGTATTATCTAGATGCGACAGCAAGCTTTTGAAAAAAATCGCATAACCGAAAGTATGGTGTTTACTTCTGTGATTTGTCAGTATTTTTTTCGATTTTTTCAAAAACGGTTCTAACGATTTTTTTCAAACTTTTTGAATTTTAAAAGATGCAGAGAGGATGCACTGTATATAACAGTGACGTAGCTAGGATTTTCGTTTACAGGGGGCTCATATCTTAAATTTTGTTCAGCGGCGACCATCTCAAGGCTAAAAAATTGGGGGGGGGGGGGGGGTGAATATTATTGATACAAAGTACAGATGACGTACTTATACAGGTGATTCACAAGTGTGGTCATTAAATTAAAAAGGTGTACCTATAGTGGTGACCTCAGTAGAAGTACACTGCACTAAGAATGAATCGCTTATGGAAAAGAAAATCACTTAGGGCTCGGTCTAAACTTTTGAGAACCACTGGCTAACACCAAAACCTTTCTTAGGCAAATCAGATAAGAGTACATTAACCGCTTTCGTCTCACATTTTCTTCCAGGCTTGAGATTGGCACCTGTGCGAAATTATGTTTGCAGAAATTAATTCCAGTGACCATCAATCAGTTTAAGCAATTAAATGTTTAAATTATTTTCTGGGTTGTTATGATTTGTTTACGTTATTGCGAGACGCCTAAAGTCGGGGTAACTGGCAATCCTTTTAATTGAAACACACTCGGACACGAAGACCAAAGCTACTGAGATTAATAAGAACACTTAAGTAGGTACAAATACTTGCATTTATTTTTCTGCCGTTTACAGAAACCTTAAGTTTACGTATTTACATCTTCTTATTAACTAACTTAATTCTAAGTCCATTCTGACCAAGAAAGCTCGGTGGGCGTTTACAAAGTTCCCAATAACCTATCGGAGCTGGTCTAAATTTTGGACATTTGGCATTACGCGGACGTGATCGTTCATAATAGTTCTAGGAATTTTTACAAGCTTGAGGATTTCCCACGGCGAAATGTGGCCTGTTCGGACCCTTAGTAAATTACCGCTATAAAAATTTAAAATTCTACTAAAGCATTTGGTCCCAGCTGCAAATAGTTTTTATGATCGAGTTGCAACCGTTGCTTCTTCTAATCACGTACCGGTCATATACATCACTCAATATTTCGGTTTATGAAGTAAACGCTGCATAAACTTACTCAAATCTTATTCGTGAGATTGGAATATCTCCAGCTTCCCAAGCGAAAGGCACGTTTCTGAACATCCGCTTGTTGTAATTTAAATATGACATTTTCCTACGAATTTTACCTTAAAATATTATACAGATGGCTTACAGCTAACTAAAGTACAGTATATTCCTACATAGTTCATTAAATTAAAGAACGCAAATCGTAACAGTTGCCCCCGGATTAAGATAGTCTTTGGGGTTTAAATCTATCGATTTTTACACCACAAGACGTTCTTCTTTCGCACTTAAGCAATACCAGTCATAAATCTCAGAACTCTATGGTCTCATTATGCTTACCCTAATTTAACTAACCTACGTGAATTAACATCAGTTATCTGGTGTAATTGTCAGTACTACTTTGGTTCTCGGTGACTTAACTAAACAAAATACCTAGATAAGGAATCCACGTTTCCGCATTTCTTTCCCGGTTTATAGAGAACAGTGAAATTTAACATTTGTAAAATTAATGACCACCGCAGTAATCTGCCATTCTTATTGCTCATCTGCCGTAACCAGGTCAAAGGACAGTGATCCGTTTCTACGGTAAAATGGCTCAGAAACAAATAAGGCTTTAATTTTCCGACTGCCCAGACTAAAGCTGCACATTCGAGTTCACTTGCGCTATAAGCTTGCTCCCTATCCGTGAGTTTTTTGCTCAGATACAGCACCGGATGCTCTTCTTGATTAGCATCTCGTTGCGATAAAGTCACCCCCATTCCTCGCTTCGAACAATCGGTTTGTACTATAAATTCGCGGGAATAATCTGGAGCTCTCAACACCTTACCGCTCATTAATTCGTCCTTCAATCTTTGGAATGCAACTTCTTTCTGATCATCCCATTCTACTCTTGTTTTCGCATTTTTCCGTAATGCGTCTGTAAGTGGACTAGCTATGTCTGCATAGTTCGGGACGTAATGATTATAATACCCAGTGATCCCGAGAAATGATCGAATATCCCGTTTGGTTTGGGGACGTTGAAACTCCTGTATGGCCGCTACCTTTACCTCCGACGGTTGTCTAAATCCCTGACCTATTTTATGTCCCAGATATATCACCTCGGCTTTTCCCCACTCACACTTCTTAGCCTTTATCGTTAGGCCTGCTTGATGCATTGCCTTGAATACCGCATGTAGATGTTCTAAATGCTCCTCCCAAGTCATCGAATGTACCGCCACATCGTCCAAAAATGGTTCTGCGAAATCGTCCATTCCCTCCAATATGGTGTCCATTAGCCGCTGAAACGAAAATGGAGCAGGTTGCAGCCCGAACGCTAACGTCACTGGTTCGAAAACTCCACGATGCGTTATGAAAGCAGCATATTTACTTGCTCTTTCAGTCATCCCTATTTGCCAGTAGGCTCTTACTACATCGATTAAACTCAGGTATCTGGCCTTGCTGCATTTTTCCACACATGCTTCTATATTAGGAACAGGATGTTGCTGTGGCACCGTAATAGCATTTAACGCTCTGTAGTCGATTACAGGCCTTGGATCCTTCCCTTCAGCCTCCACAATCATCATCGGCGATGAATAATCGCTGTTACTGGGCCTAATTACTCCCAATTCTAACATTTTATCGATTTCTTTGTCGATAATCTCGCGTACCCTCTGTGAGTGTGAATACGCTCGAGTTCGTATAATTTTTTCCTCTTTGAGAGCAATATCATGTTCCACTAAGTTGGTTCTTCCGGGTCGATTTGAAAATAACCCTGGAAATTCTTGGATTAATTCCTCCAAGCTTTTCATTTGGGTTTCCGTGAGTTTTCCTACCCCTTTGGCTTGTTTCAACACTTCCGAAGCACTTAAGATTTCGGTGTCTTCTATTTCCAGTTCTGGAAGATCGAGTTCTGCTCCTTCTTCCCCAGGTTGTGTGATTACTATCGCAATGACTTCTGCCTTTTCAAAATAAGGTTTCAACAAATTGACGTGGACAAGAGTTTGTTTACGTTTTCCCGATATTTCTTTAATTATATAATTAGTATCGGAAATTTTCTCCACAATTTCTTTGGGTCCAGTCCATTGCATCTGCAATTTGTTGGTCCTGGCTTGCTGATATAACATAACCTTCTCGCCAACCTCGTAACAAGAAGCCTTCGCCTTCAGATCATAATAACCTTTTGATTTGGTGTGCGCTTCCAAAGTCGCCGTTTTCGCGATTTCCTGCATTTGCCTTAGCCTATCGAGTAACTTTAATATGTACACTACTACCGGTTCGTTGGTTTCCTTTCCAACCCACAACTCCTTGATCATGTTTAATGGAGATCTAATCTGACGTCCATAAACCAATTCTGCGGGACTAAATCCGTGTGCCGCGTGCGGTGCACATCTTAAAGCGAAAAGCGCTTGATCGATATATTCATCCCACTCATTTCCGTTTTCGTAACACAACGCTCTTAGGATTCGCTTGTATACGCCGTGGAATCGTTCTACTGCATTTGATTGCGGATGATATGCTGAACTGTGTATGATTTTTATACCACATCGGTCAAGAAATTCGGTCGTTAGATTGCTGGTAAATACAGTGCCCAAATCCATCTGGATTTCGGATGGAAATCCTACTCGTGAAAATATATTTAATAACCCCTTTACCACCGATTCAGAATCTGCTACTTTCAATGGGATCGCGTCAGGAAATTTTGTAGCACTACAAATTAGCGTTGGTAGATATCTGTTTCCCTTCTCGGTTTTCGCTAAAGGTCCTACAATATCCACATTTACTCGCTTATACGGTTCGGTGATTACTGGCACTCTACACATTGGAGCTTTTTTTCTATCAGTGGACTTCCCTACGCGCATGCAAACGTCACAGCACTTGATTTTGTTTTTCACGTCTCGTCCCATCTGATTCCACCAATAATTCTGCTTGATCCTGTCAATGGTTTTGTTACAACCCAAGTGTCCCATCCACATGTTATCATGTGCGATATCTAGCAACTTGCTTTGTAATTTTTCTGGCACCATCACTTGCTCAAAGCTCCGACCCAATTTGTCAGTAATTCTCCTGTGCAGTATTCCATAAGCAATGTAGAATTTTGCTCCATTGTTCTCCTTCTTTGATTCAGCCATCTCAAAATACTCCTTTAATTTTGGGTCTTCTAATTGCAGCATTCTTAAGGTTGTCGGTGTTAGTTGTGTTATGTCCGAGTAATCGACATCCGATTTAGGTATTGAAAATTGTTCGTCCTTTTCCAGGCTCGGTGATTTATACCCAATCTCCTTTTCCGCTTCTTCTCCCTGTTCGTCGGAATCTTTTCCGTCTTCTGAACTCTTTACTTCGGCATTCGTTTCTTTATTTTCATCGTGAACCTTTTCCTTTTCCATTATAGCCTTCGCCTGCGCTTTCGTTAATGCGAGCACTTCTTGAATTACCACATCCTTTTCCTTCGGTAGCATCTCCCACGTTCTATTCGATAGCAGATACGTATAATCTCGAGGCAAACGATTCGCTACAGCTGCTTCAGTTTCCACCTGAATTTCTGGCAAATTTAATTTTACCTTCGCAACTGGTAACGCCACACATTCTTCATTCAGGAGTCCTTGCACATATACATATTTCCCTGTATAATCGGCTCCTTTGATTAAATTTGTGTGCACGATATCATAGCTGGCTCCGCTATCTCGTAGTAATTTTGCTTCCACTCCATTTACTTTCGCTATTATGGTATAAGGTTCTAGCAGACCTTCCTCGTTCTTGCTCTGGCCTATCGTTGCTAAAACGACTTGTGTTTTGGGACATTCCGGTGAACCTTTATAGTGACCTACTGCACCACATTCAAAGCACTTCCCCGGCCTTCGTCTGTCGAAACTGCGTTTGTCCAAGTTTTCCTTGACAACACTTTCCGTTTGCACCTGACTTTTCCCTAAGTCATTTTTCAAGTTCGACGTCGTTGGCTTAGTTTCGAACTTATTTTTCGATGTCTTGAAGTTTCCATTATATTGCCGTTCCGTACCTGGTCCTCTTTTGGTGACGTATGTGTCTGCATGCTCTGCAGCTTCCTCCATCGTCTTGGACTTGTTTCGGTCCTCCACCCAAAATTTCATCTCCCCTGGCAACGAACTATAAAATTTCTCCAAGCACATCAGTTGAGTTAGCTTGTCGAAGTTTCCTTCCGCTTCTTCGCTCTTGATCCATTCCTGGAAATTGGTTTTTAGTTGGTATGCAAATTCCGCATAACTCTGGTCAGTTTTCCGTTTCCCGTACCGAAATTTCGTTCTAAAAACTTCTGCTGTTAGCTGATATTTCTTGAGCAGACTAGCCCTGACTTTGTCGTAATCTTTGCTGTCCTCTTCTGTTAATCGAGCCACGACCTCATTCGCTGTTGGTGACAACACACTCGTCAATCGAATTGGCCACGATTCCTTGGAGAAGTTCAATTGCACACAAACCCCCTCGAAATTTGTTAAATACAATCCCATGTCACCGTCAGCCTTGAAAGGTTGCAATTGTTTTGTCATATTCAAGGACATATTCCTAATTGCATTGACATCATGTACATTATTTTCATTTGCCGTTTGAGCTTGGGCCTGAGCAATTTTCACTTGAGCATCTAATCTAGCTACCTCCAATCTTTCTTCTCGCTCCCTTTCAGCTAATTCTAACCTTTCTCTCCTTTCAGCTAATTCTAACCTTTCTCTTCGTTCCCTTTCAGCTAATTCTTCCCACTTGTCCTTCCGAGGGTTTTCCTCCCAGGCACCTAATTCTACTTTAATGTCCTCTACCGAATGTTGAGCCTTAATCAATTCTTCTATGATCTCTGCCTTTTTCTTTTTCTCCGGTAATTCCAACAGATTAGCAACGTATTTTAATTCGCTCACCGAAAAAATACTGTATTCGGAAACCATTGTTTCTTTTAAATGAAACCCTTGATAAAATTTAAATTCTGTAAACCAGGAATTTTGCGTAACCCGTAAATTACCTATCGCTGCTGTAAAAACTTAAGTAGTTCACAACCCGTCGAAAATTTACTATTACTGACAACTACGAGCAATACCTGATCCTATTATTTCAAAAAAATAAATACACAACCTTACTAAATCGCATAATAAGACCATATAATTCCGAAACAAACAACAAGTATTACTTACCCACAACTGCAATTTTCTGCTTTCCCCGCTGTGCTGTCGTCTTATTCCCACAGATCTGGACGCGCCGCCTCCCTGTTCTGAAGCCGCTTTCCTGACTTTTTTTTCTGGAGTTTCCGCCGTCACTCACTTCGACACATTTACTGGCTTTTACTGCATTACACTGGTTTTTCTTCGTTGTCAGTTTTACTGACGTTGTTCCCAGAATGCTGCCTCGCCTCCCCTTCGAATGACTGCCCTCCTGTTGTCTGGCCGCCTCCACGGATTCCTTGCCGTCACCTCCTCGACGCTTGCTGGTTTTCCAACGTTTCCACTTTTACGTGACGCCGTTCCCAGTCCTCTACGCCGTTCCCGGATTGACCGCTCCCGTTGGACCACGGAATTTCCTGCATTCACTCCTCGACGCTCCTGGATTTTCTCTACGCCGCCCCTTCGGAATGAACCCTCCCGTTGTACTGCCTTAGTTTATTTGATGCTTTTTCCCGTCCTGTTCACGTGCTTCCCCTTGTATATTTCAACGCTTGCACTTGGACCGACTTCGAAACAAAAGAAATCTTCTGTCGTGCGATTTAAATAAGTTATAAATTACACCGCTTGATCACCACTATCGCGAGACGCCTAAAGTCGGGGTAACTGGAAATCCTTTTAATTGAAACACACTCGGACACGAAGACCAAAGCTACTGAGATTAATAAGAACACTTAAGTAGGTACAAATACTTGCATTTATTTTTCTGCCGTTTACAGAAACCTTAAGTTTACGTATTTACATCTTCTTATTAACTAACTTAATTTTAAGTCCATTCTGACCAAGAAAGCTCGGTGGGCGTTTACAAAGTTCCCAATAACCTATCGGAGCTGGTCTAAATTTTGGACATTTGGCATTACGCGGACGTGACCGTTCATAATAGTTCTATGAATTTTTACAAGCTTGAGGATTTCCCACGGCGAAATGTGGCCTGTTCGGACCCTTAGTAAATTACCGCTATAAAAATTTAAAATTCTACTAAAGCATTTGGTCCCAGCTGCAAATAGTTTTTATGATCGAGTTGCAACCGTTGCTTCTTCTAATCACGTACCGGTCATATACATCACTCAATATTTCGGTTTATGAAGTAAACGCTGCATAAACTTACTCAAATCTTATTCGTGAGATTGGAATATCTCCAGCTTCCCAAGCGAAAGGCACGTTTCTGAACATCCGCTTGTTGTAATTTAAATATGACATTTTCCTACGAATTTTACGTTAAAATATTATACAGATGGCTTACAGCTAACTAAAGTACAGTATATTCCTACATAGTTCATTAAATTAAAGAACGCAAATCGTAACAACGTATAGCTTATTATGCAAAGTTGTTCCGTTTGATGTCTTCTAATTACACTTAAATTTAATGACCATTAGTAATGGAATATTTTAATTTTACAAAATCAATTTCATTGATTTATTTTCTATCACATTTAAAGTAAATACGGGAATAAATTTAAGTTCACTCTTATAGCAAAAAGTATACGAATTTACATTGATGTAACAGTAGTCTACACGGAGTTGAATTGTCAATTTTCTGTCTAGACAAGTAAGGAACGATTTTATATTTTTTTAGAATTTTGTGGGAGGGGGAGGGGTTTCAGCCCCTTGAACTCCCCCCCCCCCCTGGCTAGGTCACTGTGTATATGTATAACTTAATATACTAAGGAATTGCATGGAGCTGGTCAGACGATAACTTTATCACATTTAGTCACGATATACTCAACAGACTTAGGCAACAAATAAAAAATGTTAAATCATTTTACGAAGTCGAAAATTACATCATCGTATGTTCAAATGGCCCAGACCAATAAAAAATTTAAATACTTTGGATTATAACTTTAAATATTGACATATCATCAACAAAGTAAAGTTATTTAGCCAATTTGAAAACGGTAAAGACTCAATTTTCTTTTCTTTTGTCATTTTAGAGATGCTCAAGCAACAATTATTAAAAATAAAATAATCTATATAAGTACCAGTGTTTTTTCGTACGCTACCTTATTGAAAAATTTCTAGCATTCCTAAAAGTCTGAACTTAGGAACTTCAGGAAAATTCAGTTTTTACTTCTTTTAGGATAAAGAAAGTATTGGATTCACCCCAAAAATTCGAAATTGAGTTTTCAACAGATCTTCACGTTTTCGAGTCCCCTGAACCCAATATGCTTTTGTTCATTGGTCTGTCTGTCTCTCTGTCTGTGTGTCTGTCTGTCTGTCTGTGTGTCTGTCTGTCAGTCTGTCTGTCTGTGAACAGAATATCTCAAAAACGAAAAGACCTATGGCGTTGAAACTTCATATATAAGTTTTGTGTACTATGTAGATGAGACAGAAAGCTTTTGAAGAAAATCGTATAAACGGAAGTAGGTGTTTACATGTTTATTACTTTTTTAATGTGTATTGATGTGCGATAAGTGATTTTACAGTTGAATACTTCTAAAATGGGTTTCTTTTGTTTTCTTTCTATTTTTTATTAATTCCTATTTTAAATAGAACCCGCGGTATATTATTACATCTTTGAATTCAGCTTAACATTTTACAGAAAATTTGCCTCTTCAACTAACGCTCCATTTTGTGCGGTTTCTGCAGAATTTGCAATTTTTAAAAATTTTTGACAGATGCTTAAAAATTAAAAGGAAGTTGTGTGAGTGTATCACACTAGATTTTTTATAGCACGTATCAAACGAATCAATTGTAAAAATTACTGTGAATTAAGCAAAAATATATAATTTCTGTGAAGTTTTTTCAAGAGAATTTAGATTTGCATACTTATACAGAGTGTTGCAAAAATGGCACATTAGCTCAATGTTCTGTTATTAGAAGGCACTTCCTGAGTAGGAAAATAATAATTTCAAAAAACCTTTGTATTATATTTTTGAAGATATAGCGAGGTTTTGTTAACCACCAAACTAGCAAAACTAACAACATTGTTTAATATATATTGACATGAATGCAACACTTAGTAGTAATACCGGATAATTTGCAGGGT
The DNA here is from genome assembly GCA_940337035.1 of Agriotes lineatus. Classification (NCBI taxonomy): domain Eukaryota; kingdom Metazoa; phylum Arthropoda; class Insecta; order Coleoptera; family Elateridae; genus Agriotes; species Agriotes lineatus. The sequence continues at coordinate 44,184,713 of OW679203.1, read as the reverse complement.
GAGCGACGTAGGAGCGAAGCCTGAAATCCGGTGAGCCCCAATAAAGGCTAATTGCAAGCAAGCCACGTACAACTTTTTATTTCCATTTGCTCCAAATATTAGTGATTAATAAAGGTTGTCTTTATTAGAAAGGAAGGTGCTTATACAGACGCCATGGCAACATTTTACAGGCACCGTGCCTGTAAAGACTCATTTACCAAAACAGTTCAGATGACAGTAAACGACCTTTAACAAGTCAAGAGTAAATAAATAACTTTCATACAACTTATTTGGAGCACTGTTGTGGAATGACTTTTTGACATTTTAAATTTTTTACACATTCTTTTTTGAGTTTTGAATTTTAACATTCTGTACGATAATTGACATCATTGTTTATAAGTACATTCGTAGATATTATTAGCTTTAAGTGTGTAATGTTTTCTATCTTAGTACTGAATACTAAAGAAATTAATAATCAAACTTTGGTCTGCAATACTTATCTTACAAAAGTTTAATGCAAATAATAATAATATTTTTTACTACAGCGGAAGTGCTCCATAATAGCGTAACATGAAGTTAATCCACCATTTTTGTAACACCCTGTATAATTTTATTAATTAAATTTCCAAATGTCGTAAAATATAGTTTACAATCAAATTCCTCAAACATCAACTAATTTCGCAATTGCTTCGAGATAATAAAATCCTCACAACATTTTCAGTTTTTGTTTTGAAGAATAAGGAAAGACAACTAGATACTAATTATATTATTTTTACCAACACATCCTTATTATGAAGCTATAACTCTGCCAATTCAGTTAAATTATATAGTTCATAACCTATACGTGACTTTCTCTTACTCACTCACTGTAACTTTGACTTTGGATTGTCACAGCTGTCAAAACAAAATTTGTTTTTTTTTTGTATTTGTTGAGCTGTAAAATTTCGTATGGCACTCAAGAAAAAACCCCACTCGACCAGACGGGCTCGAGGGTTCAACTTTTCTCTTATGGATATGTTATATAACACACTTAGTATACTATAAATAACTGTAAATTTACGATGTATCTGTTATGATATCTAGTTTTATGGTGACCACTTCGTTTGAATTAACATTTTTATGGGAAAGGAAGACAAAAGTTAATTTCATTATATAATGTAGCTCCATTTGATACTTATTTAATGGTTAGTTAAAGCAGCAAAACTTTTAAAAATATAAATGAAAATATAAAATCATAACTGTGAGAATAAGTGGAATAAATTAGTTTATAAAAAGTCCAACTACGACTTGTTTGTTTCGATATGAAGTACAACAGTAAAAATAGTCAAAATGAGCGATACGGATTACAATAAAAAAAATTAACATAAATAAATGAAACATTTTTGCTTTTATGATATTTTTTTCTATTTAAATTTAACTTTAATAATTAGGAATGTTCGCCTGTTGATACTGTTTATTGTATTATAGATACAACATGTTACACTTATGGATTATTTGCCACCCGAAAACATGAATAGATAATTCTGTGCTGCCTTTTACATCTTAAAAAAAGCTCCAATGGATAAACTTTCCTATAATTCAGCGTTTGTTACTGCGGGACACAAAGATGGCTTCTTTACCACTAGTTCTAGGCTGTACCATCGTTGAAGGTGGATGGGTGGGAGGCATCAAACCGCAGCCCGAATGTTGTTAATTGTGACTCATGCGGGCCCGAATTAGGCAAAGGCCATACGTCATCATTGGCGAAGTAAAAGAATGGCAATCCTGTCTAAGATGGAGGTCATCTAGCTCCACCTACAGTGGTCGTTCGAATTGTTTAGAGAAGAGATTTGGATTGGCTTCAAGTTTGTTAGCTAATGTAACTGTGTGAAGATATTATTAATAAGCGAAGTGATTAAATTTAAAACAGTAACAATAGACATAAGCAGCTCTGTTTGGTTTCGTTTTCTAAGATAACTTAACTATGAAACTGACAGGGCCGGACTGGGTGTTTGAACCGGCCTGGGCAAATGACACCAAACCGGCCTCTTTCAAAAATGACTCTTTTTGTAAGGCAAACAAATCCAATTATTATACGTAAAAAACAATATTTCTGTTCAAAAGCAAATATATACTCCAAAAACATTATTCAGATAATACAAAAAATATTTAAAATACATAAAAAGGTTAGTGAACTCGTACTGCACATTGGTGTAACTATGCATAAAGTAATAAAGAGACCAATATAATATAGATTAAGAATTTTCATGTTTTTACACTCAGTGTCAGTTTATACAAAATATCACCATTTTCAATAGACACTAGAACACTAGAAGGTCCTTTTCAGAAGACTTTAAAATGAAAGTCACCAAATGAGCTTCAGCTACGTGCTCTATTTAAATAAATGTTACTTTAGAAAAGGATCTTTCATATGCAATGTACCTACATATGTAATAGAAAGTGTTTCAAAAATTTTTTACAATCGTGTATAATAAAATGTCAACTTTTAGTTGTCATTATTAATGTCAAAATATAATCTTTTTCACTAATAAAAAATAACTATATCTACCAAGAGCGTAAGAAGGGGTTTATAACCCGCGCCGTGAAAACAAAGGCAATAAACTCTAACAGCATTTTATGTAGCCTACAGGCCGGAGTAGGTATGCACAATTTTATTAAAACCAGACTTATAATTTTTATAAATGATGGTTGTCAACCTACGCTGTCATTGCTTGTCAAACTGACGAACAAGGCACTAAGCGGGTCGTAATAGTATATTATGATACGAGTTTTAAATGAAGCATTTTGTACCACGCACGTGTTTAGGGTACGACGAGCGAAGCGAGGAGTTCCCTAAAGGAGTAAGTGCTACAAGATGCCCTATAAACGAGGTATCATACAGTATTTTATCTACTTTGCCACTTTTTTAAACAAAAAAAATCAAAATCTAGGGAATTTCGCGGCAGTTGGCAACATTTGTGCAGTGCAATAAAGGCGGCTATTGGCAGTTCGATTTGTACACCGAGCGAAGTACCTATGCTTGTCAACCTTAAAAAATTAATTACTCTGTTTTTAGTATTTTTATTATAGCATCGCTTTTTGTATATTACTGTACCCAAACTAGTCGATAGCATCAGTACGAACGCAAAGTAGATAATAGTAATTTACAATACAAGTGCGTAAAGCTAGGTACCTACTCTTTAGTCACGAGTGGGGTAGAGTTAAAACGCGAGTGATCGAGCGTTTTAAGCCCCGCGAGTGACTAAAGATGCTTTACAGATGTGTATCGTACAATATTTTATCTAATACGATAGAATCTAGAAAACACGGTAAATATAAAAACAAATAATGTAAATTACGATTACCAGCAACCGGTCGTAATTTTGCGTGTTTAAAAATTTTAAAACACGTTGCTATTGACGACGTGCCTAATAAAATCTTTTAAACACGTTACTACTGACGACGTAAAATAATGAAAACATGTTATTAAACAGTCGTTTTATAAACTTAAAACTGCCAACTAAAATGCAATTTTACACACTGTCGTAGATAAAGTACTTTTTTCAATCCTGTAGAAATATTTCAACTAATTAGTTGTCGTTATTAATACAATTTGTTGAAAACCCTTTACCACACAAACATTTAACAACCGCTAAATACGTATTTCGACAGCTAAGCTGTCATCTTTCGTAGCCTTGCGGAGAGAGACTAACCCGACAAAGTTGGCCGAAGAAATGCCTTTCACCAACTCACCAGTGAAAGTTCAGGTTCCAGCAGTGTTTTATTCATTATTAATGTCAAAATTACATATATTTTGTTAGTGAAAAAACTAGTTTATTAAGGTTGCCATTGGTGATTTTTTTGTTTATTAGAGAATTGTAAAACGCAATGCAAACTTAAGTGTTTTTTCACTCGTCGTAATTTACAACATTTACAACTTGTAAAAAAACACCCACATTTTGCAACTTGTTAAATAAATAGCTATTACGATCCGTTTAGTGTCGTTTAGCGGGCCATAAAGTAGGTACTCTATTTTCCAATGATCTAATATTTGTTATTAATATCTGTGATGCGAGGTGTAGAATGCTTTTTAAGCTTTTCAATTTATTTACGTATTCAAAATGGAAAATCAGATGTAGTATGCACCACGGGTATTACTTAATGCTCTTGGTGCATAAATAAATATTATGGCCCTAGAGCCGTAAAGTGACATAGTACGCCGTCAAATATAGGGTGTAACGTGATCAATTACGCAATTTTGTAGTTGTTAATGTCAAAATGACATACTTTTTTCACGCTTTGCCGTAAATTTGATTGTAAACATAACCTATCTAAACAACATAATATATTTAAAATTTTGTGTTTATTATAGAATCCCAAAAAAGAATTTGTAATACATTGCAAAAGTTAGTAGTACTCCTCGTAACTGTCCAATGAGTAAATCGTCTCGTGAAAAAAACCTTCATTTTGCAACTTGTTTCATAAATAACTAATATGCTTTTTCTAGATCGGGGTATGCTTCAGCATATAAATTACATTTCTTCAGAATTAGTAGCAACAAACTATACATTTTTCCAAAAGTTGTGATGAACAATACGGTTTTCTGCTTCATAATCATCCTGTTCAATTTGTTCTTTGGTAAGGCTGATAGCAACTTATTCTACTTGGAACCAAAGTTTAAAACTTCCATTGGTAGATTATCTTCCCCCAATTCAGGATAAAACTTGGTGAGCTTTTTGTCGAAAATATGTCAACAAGTTTGAAAGGAAAGAGAAACTCAACGGGAGAAAGCATTCAAAGTCCAAGGACAGTTTCGTGTGAAATGCAAATTTAGACCCTTAAGATACTGACAACTTTGTCCATAGTCACATAAAAAATCTATATTCTTTGTCATCGTAACTTTCGTCGTGAAATCTTTTTTTCTTTCGTATTCTCTTTCTTAACGACTACGTCTAGCGGAACTTAATTTTCAAGGAAATGTTAATTTACTTTATTCAATAAAGTAAATGAGCAGTTTATAAATTTTATAAACTCGTCAGTCTGTTCCGCAATTTTATGAAATTCTAGGAAAATTTCTTCAGAGATAGTAAAGTGTACTAGAGACCATGTGGTATTCTTGCAAGAAATCCATACCTGATATTGGCAGATACTTTGAGATAGAAGTTTGCAAAAATATCCTTCTGAACATTGTGAAAACAATTGTCTCATTCTTCAAGAAATAGTAACATGTTAATAACTACGTCGTCGTGGTTAACCAGCAGACCACCGGCCCCCACGACCACCGGCCCATTAGGCAGGCGCCCGATCGCCCGGCCCCCAGTCCGGCTCTGGAAACTGAAATATATGTAGGTAACTCATTTGTGTATACAATTTTTTTGCATATTTTGCTCAAGTGTAATAAGCGCATGAGCTACATATTACTTTAGTCATAGGTAACATTGTTGTTTTGCACTTCATTCATTAATTTCGTTTCTTGCTATATTTTTTTCTGTTAATTCGTTTAATATAACCAAATCAACAACAGCGTTTTTGTCCCTTGTATTTCTTACAAACTTTCATGAGATTTTTTAATATTTAACGAAAACCCAGCCTAGGCACATGAGAATAAAAATTGAAAGAGAAAGATTCTTGAACTGCAAACAAAGTCGTGAGTTTCCTATAAATTTAGGTACCTTGAAAACTCAATATGCCCCTCCTCCCAAAGTGCATGGATTTGCATAGTTAGGTACAACAATCGATATACCTCTAAAGTCAAATGCTTGTTATATAAAATCATCTTGGTAGGTATAACGTATCAAAATTGCTAAGAACTAATTTAACTGTTGTAGACCGGCCACATAAATAATTTTTGAAGTGTGAAAAACAACGAAAAAATTGAAAAAGGTTGCAGTTATTTCAAGCTCTAAAATGAAGCACTTTATAAAAATGTTAGACTAATTAAGAGGAAAAATCCCATTATAAACAGCTTAAAGTAGGCGAGGTCGTAGTTAAACCCCCCTGCGCTAGCGACGAAAAACAGCGTAACTCTACATGGTCGTTCGAATCCACAGTATTTCTTTGGAGTCGGCGACGTGTGACCGGCTGAAGAGCTGTGGTTGCGCTGGTTTAGATTTGTGAATGCCAGAAGCTTAGTCTAAAAGTGAAGATACATCAATCGATATTACCTCTAAAATCAAATGCTTGTTATATAAAATCATCTTGGTAGGTATAACGTATCAAAATTGCTAAGAAGTAATTTAACTGCTGTAGACCGGCCACATAAATAATTTTTGAAAAGTGTCAAAAACAACGAAAAATTGAAAAAGGTTGCAGTTATTTTAAGCTCTAAAATGAAGCACTTTATAAAAATGTTAGACTAATTTAGAGGAAAAATCCCATTATAAACAGCTTAAAGTAGGCGAGGTCGTAGTTAAACCCCTCTGCGCTAGTGACGAGAAACAGCGTAACTCTACATGGTCGTTCGATTCAACAGTATTTCTTTGGAGTCGGCGGCGTGTGACCGGCTGAAGAGCTGTGGTTGCGCTGGTTTAGATTTGTGAATGCCAGAAGCTTAGTCTAAAAGTGAAGATACATCAATCGATATACCTCTAAAATCAAATGCTTGTTATATAAAATCATCTTGGTAGGTATAACGTATCAAAATTGCTAAGAAGTAATTTAACTGCTGTAGACCGGCCACATAAATAATTTTTGAAAAGTGTCAAAAACAACGAAAAATTGAAAAAGGTTGCAGTTATTTTAAGCTCTAAAATGAAGCACTTTATAAAAATGTTAGACGAATTTAGAGGAAAAATCCCATTATAAACAGCTTAAAGTAGGCGAGGTCGTAGTTAAACCCCTCTGCGCTAGTGACGAGAAACAGCGTAACTCTACATGGTCGTTCGATTCAACAGTATTTCTTTGGAGTCGGCGGCGTGTAACCGGCTGAAGAGCTGTGGTTGCGCTGCTTTAGATTTGTGAATGCCAGAAGCTTAGTCTAAAATTGGCTTTCATGTTAATATTAGTAGGATTTCTTTTGTAAATTAATACTAATTTTCGAAGTAAGTTCCTGTTTAACAACTCTAATTCACCGTTTAGAAAACCACGATCTATCAAGATGGTTCACCAGTTGTTAATCTAACGTAATACGAAAAAGGTACTAGGTTTCTGCAGTGATTCGGTACTTGTATAAAAATTGAAATGGTTATAAGCCATCTAAAGTAGTGCTTCGGTTCCACGAGACTGGTCTCGGTCTCGTCTCGAAATTCAAGACGAGACCGAGAACGAGACTTGTTAAAATTTTCGAGACCGAGACCGAGACTTGAGCGGTCTCGGTCTCGGTCTCGTCGAAAGTCTCGATTTTTTTTAACATTTTATTCTTAAAAAAAAAACGTATTCTAAGTTATACGGAAAAACGCAGTTATGTGTACTATTTGCATACCGATGGCAAGTATTCGCAGGCGCGAGAAATACATTAAAAATGCTGCACTGACTTGATTTAAAAATCGAATTGGGGGAAGTACCGACTAATGAATCACCTCATTCGCACACAATATGTTCTATTTTAAGATTTGCGATTAGTAGAACGTCATCTACATCGGTATACGAAGCAAGGTCGAATGTTGTAACATCAAATTTTACTTTGCATATTAAAATTTGTTAAGACTCTCGTCGATACCGAGACCGAGACCGAGACCTACGAAATTTTTCGAGACCGAGACCGAGACTAAGACTTGGCATTTGAACCGAGATCGAGATCGAGACCACTATAGGTCTCGACTCGTCGAGACCGAAACTACTCCAGTCTCGGTCTCGTCTCGACGAGACAAAGCACTAATCTAAAGAGATCTAGTCGAAAGAACTCCTTATGAACACGCACCAAGCACCGAACTGCTAAGATACAATAACATTGAGATGGACTACGATATGGTTGATAACATGCTTAATGTTCTTTTTCAGTTAAAGTAAAAACAAATTTGACTGTCAGGCCAATTAGTAACCTTTTAACAGTGATGCGAATAACTTTTTGCAAAATTTGTATCTATAAATGGAACCTTCTCTTCCTCCTTTCTTCTGTATACTTAGGTTTTCTTTTCGTCCTCTTTGCCTTCGTCTTTAATAATTGTTGGAAAGGTTGTCATTCCATTGTTTTCGAGGTCTTCCAGTGCTTCTGAGTCCTAGTGGTGACGTGTCTCTTGTTCTTTTCGCAATTCGTTCATCAGCCAATGTAGTCATTTCATCCTGTTTTTTTTTGTTTAGCACCCAGTCGTTGACGGAATCTACTTCGATTTTTTTTTTTTTTTTGGTGATCTCGTTTCTTCTTCTATTCAGTGTTATAGCTATTTTAATTTAATCACTGCCCGGTGTACAATTTTCTCTATTTCCAGAAACTATCACAACACACTCTACTGAGTCGACTATAAGATCCAACGTGTTATATGAATTGGAACTACAGATTCTAAACTGATTTACGACAGGACCTTGTTGCATAACAAGCAACTGAAGAAACAACAAAATCTAAAAGCTCTCCAGGATTATTCTAAGCTTCGCGAAGCACGCATCCTCGCGCCTCCTGGAGGCGCCTTTGCCACACACGCGCCAAGCAAGTTCTGGCCAACTAGTTCTAACACTAAACCGAAATTATTCTTGACCTTTTAACCCCAAATTAGATTTCGGGCCACACGCCGGATTATTTACAGCGGGGCCGCACCCTAAAGGAATTGCGACAAATAATACGCGGGCACATTCTAATGCACCGAAAAAAACGCAAAATGCCCGAACATCTGCTTGGCCACTGTCCCCGTTTGACCCTTTGTCGTTGACCCCTTGCCCATTTCCGCATCCGATTTCGGTACCTGAGATCTATTGTTTGTCTTGGGCCTCCTAGATCCGTTTTTTTGGGGGCCGATGCGTTTCTCTACACAACGGCTTATCGCTTCGATTAGTTGGGGCTTGGAAATAATACAAAGGAATGATGAGGGATGGCAATGCTGGACGCTGAATTTAAAGATATTAACGCAGGCTGTTTGATTTTAATAAATTAGTTAACTTGATTTATCTAGTTTATACAGTAAGAGAATTTCCAAAACTGTATTAAATTACAAATTAATAATATTGAACTATAAGTAATTTACAAAACAACTTTTCTGGTTAATAATATAAAAGCTTCAAAATATCTTCAAATTCTACATTTAATTTTTAATAAATCAAACAACACGGCAGGTACAATTTCAAATTTATTTAAATAAAAATTCCGCACGCCAAGCCCAACAAAACAACTTATTCAATTTGGCTCGTTTTATACCTTAACGAGATTAGCAATAAAAACTGTGAAAATTGACATGACTGTGTCTGCTAGTTGAATTACAAATTATTAGATGAAACGCTACCAGTTAAATTTAGCTTTTTAAAAGCTTCAATCTCGTTGTTGTATCTGGGAACATTTACATTTGTAACATAAATGCGATCTGCTCTGAATTGCTGATTATAAACGGTACTGTTGCATGGATTTACCGGTACTGCACTAGTGCGGACTAATAGGCATTATATCAATGTTTAATTTCCTCCATATTGAATATATGCTTGAAAACCAGTATATGGTACGATTTTGGATTGTTAAAAATCGTGTAACGACGCACAGGGGAAATTGCTAGTTTTTATCGATTTTTTTCTAGGAGTTTGTAAGCTATTACTATTGTTAATTAATATCTTTTGGCAAATTCACTTCCACTTTCCAGCTGCAAAATGCTTAGAAATTTTAGTTATTTCACTTTGTTTGTTTAAGGCAGCTAGAGGAACCAAGTAATAAGTCTGTATGAATCTTTGATTTTGTTTAAATATTATGGTTCTGACACAAATCATAACTGCAAGGTTAAACTTTTAAATGTGTGAAGTCATGAAATCGTAAATAGAGCCATTTAAACCTTAAAAAGATCCTTATTATACGTATTCGTCCTATTTTTCTCCAAAATTTCGAACACAATTTCAATAATTGATTGAAGAAGTTGTAATCTGTACTTGACGTAGTATAAATATTTTATTTAGTAATGAGAAAAGCTCTAACTTTAGCCACTGGCTCCTGAAAAGTTCTTTTAATGTCGCTCAGAGGTTTAATATCTGCAAACCGAAAAAAAGCAAACAAATTATATCAAATGAAAGATAAAGAACTTACAATTTGTACTTAATAGTAGTAATCTAGTAATTAGTAATGTTAAATTTAATAATGCTAAGAGCTTTCAGCACATTAGTAAATAGCTTCTGCACAGTTTTTCAAATGCCCCTTAGTAGTTTACTAACTTCAAACTAAAAACGCAAAAACAAATTACATCAATGTAGAAATGAACAAGTGGTAATTTGTACTTGGAGCAATTAGTAATATCCTTGTGTCAAGTATTAAATGCCGCTTAGTAGGTTAATAATTAAAAACTAAAAACGAATAAACAAATTCTGGACAGCTAAAATAGTTGTAATTTGAACTTGAAGTTATTAGTAATATCCTCATCGCAAAATGTAAATACTTAATCTAATAATATTTAATGGCTTCTACGATGCCTTTATAATGTCATTCAGTGATTTGCTAAATACATACCGAAAACGATTAAAATTGTATCAATGAAGAGATAAAGAAGTGGGAATTCATACTTGCAGTAATTATTAGTACCCCCATGTCAAAATATAAGTATGTAATCTAATAATGAAAAAAGCTTTCGCTGTAGTTAATGGATTTCGCGAAGTTTTTAAAAGGCAATCGGTAGTTTACCAACTACAAACCGAAAATCGAGTAAACAAATTATATCATTGGATAGATAAAGAAGTTGCTATTTGTTAGTTGAAGTAATTAGTAATACTCATATTTCGACATTTAAATATCCAATCAAGTAATGAAAAAAGCTTTGGCCTTAGTTAATGGTTTCTCCAAAGTTTTTATAATGGCACTCAGCAGTTTACTAGTTACAAACCGAAAACAACTAAATCAATTATATTAACGGAGAAACAAAGCAGTTCTAAGTTGTACATGAAGTAAGTAGTAATAAACTTTTTGAAATTTAGACGTGTGACTTAATAATGAGCAAAGCTTTCGCCTCAGTTAACGGCTTCTGCAAAGCTTTAGAGGGTCGCTTAGTAGTTTACTAACTACAAACCGAAAATGAATAAATCAATTATATCCATGGAGAGATAAAGTAGTTGTAAGTTGTACTTGAATTAATTAGTTATACCCCCCCCCCCCCCAAATTTAGATAGGTGGTCTAATAATGAGCAAAGTTATCACTTCAGTTAACAGCTTCTACAAAGCTTTTTAAGGTCGCTTAGTAATTTACTAATTATACACTGAAAACGAATACACAAATTATAGCCATGGAGAAATAAAGAAATTCTAATTTGTACTTGAAGTAATTAGTAACACTCTGATGTGGAAATTTAATCTGATCTAATAATGAAAAACTTTCGCCTTAGTTGATGGCTTCTTGGAAGTTTTCGTAATGTCACCCACTGGTTTACTAATTATACGCGAAAACGAATACACAAATTATATCAATACAGAGATAAAGAAATTGCAATTTGTACTTGGAGTACAGTTTAGGGCTAGTTAATGGCTACCGCGAAGTTTCTATAATGCCGCTCAGTAGTTTAATAACTACAAACCAAAAACGAGAAAAATTATATCAGTGGAGAGATATCTAAAGAAGTTGCAAATTTTACTTGAAGCAGTTTGTAATACTCTGATGTCAAAACTTAAATATGTAGGTAATCTAATAACTATGAAAGCTTTCATCTTAGTTAATGGCTTCTGTAGAATTTCTATAATTCCGCAAGAAGTTTACTAATTACAAACAAAGAACGAGTAACCGAATTATTTCAATGGGAAAAATAATATCAATGGGGAGATTAAAAAGTTTCAATTTGTACTTAATGTAATTATTAATATAATTAATTAATGGCTTCTTCGACGTTTTCATAATACTACCCACTGGTTTACTAATTATAAGCGAATACGTGTTTTTTGAATTATATCAATAGAGAGATATAGAAATTACAATTTGTACTTGAAGTAATTAGTAATAAGCTATGTCGAAAATTATATAACTAATCTAATGAAAAGGGCTTTCGGGCTAGGTAATAGCTTCTGCGAAGTTGTTATGATGCAACTCAGTAGTTTATTGATTACAAACTGAAAACGAGTAAATCATTATATTAATTGACAAACAAGGAAGTTTCAATTTGTACTTGAAGTAATTTGTAATACCCTGATGTCAAAACTTAAATATGTAATCTAATAACGAATAAATCTTCCATCTTAGTTAATGGCTGTTGCGAAATTTTTATAATGCCGCTAAGAAGTTTATTAATTACAAACATCGAACGAGTAGTCAAATTATTTCAATTAAAAGACAAAAAGTTGAAATTTTTACTTAAAGTAGTTAGTGTAAAAATTTAAATATGTAATCTAATAATGATGAACGATTTCGCCTTAGGTAATGGCTTTTGCGAAATCTTTATAATGTCGCTAATCACAAACCGAAAATGCCTAAACAAATTATTTCAACGGAGAGACAAAAAAGTTGTAATTTGCACTTGTAGTAATTATTAGTAACACCCTTATGTCAAAATTGAAATATTTAAAGTAATAATGAACCAGCTTCCGCTTTAGTTAATGTATTCTGCAAAGTTTTTAGATCCCATGCAGTAATTTAATAACCACAAAACAAAAACCAGAGAAACTATATCAATGGAGAGATAAAGATGTTGGAATTTGTACTTGAAGTAATTACTAGTAATACATTATATGGAATGTTTATATGTAAACTAATAACGTAAATAGCATTTTGGTTAGTTAATCGTTTTTGAGAAGTTGTTATGATCCCACTCAGTAGTTTACTAATTACAAACCGAAAACGAGTAAAAAACTATATCAAAGACAAATAAGCAAGTTGCAATTTGTACTTTAAGTAATTAGTAATACTATGATTCCGAAATTTAAACATCTTATCTAATAATGAAAAAAGTTTAGGGCTAGTTAATGGCATCCGCGAAATTTTTTAATCTGCTAATTAGTTTACTAATTACAAACCAAAACTATTAAACAAATTATGTCAATGAAGAGATAAAAAAGTTATAATCTGTACTTGTAATTAGTAATACCCTTCTGTCAACATTTAAATATTTAAAGTATTAATGAAAAAGCTTCCGCGTTATTTGTTCATGGCTTCTACTTAATTTTTTATAATAACAGTAATCTAATAACAACAACAAAAAAAGAAAAAATTATACAATTGCGAAAATAAAAAGTTTCAATTTGTACTTGATGTAATTAGTATTAACCTAATGTCAGAATTTAAATATTTAATCTCTTAAGAACAAAAGCTTCGTCTTCGTTATTGGATTGGTTTGTTTTAATGTCGCTTAGTTTACTTATTACAAACCGAAAACGAGTAAACCAATTATACCAATGAGGAAATAAAGCAGTTTCAATTGGTAGTTGGCGTAACTAGTAATACCAGAATGTCAAAATTCAAATACTTATTTAATTTAATAATGGTAAAAGCTTTCATCTTATCTAACGGCTTCTGCACAGTTTTTATAAGGTCGCTTAGTAGTTTACTAATTGCAAGCCGAACATGAGTACACAAATTATAACAATGGAGAAATTGCACTTGAAGTAATTAGCAACACCCTGGTGTTAGTTGCAGGTTGTACTTGAAGTAATTAGTAATATCCTTGTTGAAATTTTGGCATGTGATCTAATAATGAGCACAGATTTCGTCTCAGTTAACAGCTTCTGCGAATCTTTATAAGGTCGCTTCGTAGTTTACTAAGTACAAACGGAAAATGAGTACATAAATTATGGTAATGGAGAAATAAAGAAGTCGTAATTTGTACCTGAAGTAGTTAGTAACACACTGATATGGAAATTTAAATATCTTATCTAATAACGAAAAACCTTTCGCATTAGTTAATGGCTTTAGGGTCCCACTGCTTTAGAAATTACAAAGCAGAAACAATTTATATCAACAGAGATTCAAAGAAATTGTAATGTATACTTCCATTATGTCAAAGTTGTGAAGTTGTTATGATTCCACTCAGTAGGTAGTTTTGTAATTACAAACCGAAAACGAGTAATAAATTATATCAGCGGAAAGATATCTAATTTTCAACATGGACTTAAAGTAACTGGCAATTTTCTGATGCCGACATTTAAATCATTAATCTAATCTAGTTAATGGTCAATAATTATAAGCCGAAAACGAATAAACAAATTATATCAATAGAGTGTAAAGATGTTTCAATTTGTGCTTGAAGTAACTAGTAACAGCCTGATGTGGAAATTTAAATATCTAATCTAATTATGGAGATAGCATTTTGCGCTAGTTAATGGCTTTTGCGAAGTTTTTATAAAGTGACTTAGTAGTTTCCTAATTACAAACCGAAAACGAGTAATAGTATATTACACAACGAGAGCTGTAGGAAGCATATTACACGCGAGTTGGAAAAGTTACGCACAAGCCGCGTAGCGGCGCGTGTGTAATTCCACGAGCGTGTAATTGCTCTATAGCTCGAGTTGCGTACTATACTTTTTCTACGATCACACTCATTTCGTTAAACGAAAAAGAAATATTTTATTAACTGTCAAACTATCTGTCACACCATCTTAAAAATTAGGCGGCTGCAGACACCGCTTCGTACAAACAACAGAAGCTAACTGTAACGTAATAAAAAAAATTACGTGTTAGTCATTATCATTACGTAACACTGTTTGTAACAACGAATTTACTAATCAAGTAAACAGTGCTTAATGAGCAATTTACTAATAAAGGAGTAGAAAAACAAATAAATCAATAGAGACTACAGAAACAGCCATTTGTACTTGAAGTAATTAGTAACAACCTGGTGTGGACATTTAAATGTCTATTCTAATAATGGAGGAAATAAGTAAACAGGTTATATCAATAGAGATATGAAGAAGTTGTAGTTTGAACTTGAAGTAATAGTGGAGATCGCTTTTGCGCTAGTTAATGGCTTCTACGAAGTAACTTAATAGATCACTGATTACAAACCGAAAACGAGTAAACAAATAAATCAATAGAGACTACAGAAACAGCCATTTGTACTTGAAGTAATTAGTAACAACCTGGTGTGGACATTTAAATGTCTATTCTAATAATGGAGGAAATAAGTAAACAGGTTATATCAATAGAGATATGAAGAAGTTGTAGTTTGAACTTGAAGTAATAGTGGAGATCGCTTTTGCGCTAGTTAATGGCTTCTACGAAGTAACTTAATAGATCACTGATTACAAACCGAAAACGAGTAAACAAATTATAGTTGAGTTGCAATTTGTACTTGGAGTATCTAATTAGTAATACCCTAATGACGAAGGTTAAATATCTAATCAAATAGTGATACAAGCTTTCACCTTAGTTAGTAGTATTTAGTATTTATTGCTGCTCAGCAGTTTACTAACATAAACCGGAAACGAGTAAAGACACTAGGTATATTAATGGAAATATAAAAAAGATGTAATTTGTACTTGAAGTTAGTGTTGCCGCCAGACGAGCCCAGACGAGATTTACCAGTTCTCGATTTCGATCTCGAAAATTCGCTAAAGTTGACACTCGATCTCCAACTCGAAAATTCTCGAACTCCGATGCTCGATCTCGAACTTAAGGATGTCGATTATCCTATTTTAATAAATATGTGCTGTGCGTACCGCCGAATTGAAGCTGCGGTTATTTTAGGGTTTAGTGGTATAACTGTTTTATTTGGTTATTATGCGGGTTTAAAAAAAAACTGAAAAAATGCCGAACACCGAAAACTTGGTTAATCTTCTCTCCCGTATTTGAGAATTTTATTAATCTCGCGCGTTTAGAATGTGTAAAATGTCAACCTCGATCTCGATTTTCGAGACGAGATCGAGACTTGTTTCGTCTCGGCGGCATCGCTACTAACAGGTCGATTCTGCTAAGTTTTTATGTGGGTTTGTTTTAAAAAGTCTATTGAAAAACTGACAAGACCTCGAAATTGTTTAATCTTGCCTAAAATATTCCAGAATTTGATTAATCTTGTCTAGAAAATCTATCAATCTTGATCTCGAATTTTTAGACGAGGAAAGACGAGATCGACAACTTTCTCGTCTTAGCGGCATCACGACTTGGTGTAATTGGTAATACCCGGCTGTCAAAGTTTAAATATATTTAATCTATATACTTAATTTAGTCTTCGTAATTTGTTAAAACGGTGCGCTCAGAGTGGCATGTTCGCTATTATATTGTGTTACATAATATATATGATCGTTTCATATGTTTGCAAACCCTATATGAAGAAAATTGGTTTAAAATCGAGCCAGTGCTTTATCAATCTTATCGTTAGCGGAGAGCGCAAATGGGCAAAGACATACACAGAAACGATACAGACCCCTTCAAAATCTTTTCAGTTCTTTGCATTAATATTTCACACAGACCGGCAGGTTTCTGCCGAAGTAATATTATAGTTAACATTCAGCGAATTAATGTAAGTTCAAGATTGATTGCCAATAGTATAACTTAATATAGTACCTCAACGATAATAAGCTGGTAATTGGTATACGCATATATTAACTGATTATTTGCTACTAATTAAATTATAAATTAATAATATACATGCCTTGCGGCTAATGCGTTCTATACATTTAAGATATTGTTTAAAGTTCCAATACTGCTTTTGACAAGATCTGCTTCCAAATATTAATAGTACATTTTTATATCTACCCGCTCTTTGATAAACCTCTAAGTGTTTTATTAAATTCTCTTCTAATTTAATTGCGTCTACATTTAAAATGTTGTAGATAAGAATTAACTAACTGAAATAAAATATAGATGAGTTACTAATTTAGTCTTAATTTAGCTGCACGAAAGCTGTATACTCATTTTGAATATAAAATTAGTTAGTTTCTCAACTATGTAAATTAGAAGCTGGTACGTTAAATTACATCTGGCACTGAAAGCTTACATTTCAGATTACTTTTTTTATAATCAATATTAATAATTATAATTAATAAAAGCATTATTAGTAAATCCAATCATTTACCATAGATAATAAAAAATGATTTGAAAATTGCTTTAGCTATGGAAAGTTGTATTTATACTGAAATACTATTTCGCTTGCTTACTTAAATTAGCAATTGTAAAATAGGAAATGGAGATTTTACTAGTTGAAATGCAGGCTTCTACTACTAATGGTCAGCTAATTGCAAGAAATTTTAAATGAAAAGCTGATAGTATGTGTAATCTCCACAATTAGTAAATCACAATGGCAAATTACAATTTCTGCATCAATTTGCGATTAAATTATTCGATAATCTAACTGTAATTTGAACAAGACAATTATATAAAAACTAGTTGTAGGCCCGGAAATAATATTCGTTCAAAAGATTAAGGTCTACTAGTAATAGGTGTAGTAAATATTAAATTAGTGAGGTACTAATATAACGATTTCATTGAGTAACGATTCAACAATAACTTACTAATTGTAGATAAATAATTCGAATAAATTAGTATAGCGTTATCGTTAAGAAGCTGAAAATTTTAGATACCTTCAAACTAGTAATGATGTCTTTTTACAATCGTTGTTACTGATTACACTCGTTGTTACTGATTACACACCTTCTTGATTACCAGTACTTTCAAGAAGGCTGCAAAAGTTATCAAGTTTGGATTTGATAAATTGCTTTGTGATGTAAATTGCAGATCACGATGGTTTGCTTAAATTACTAGTTATATATTATTTATTGTAAATGTTTTAAAACGGCTTTGTCGATTTCATGAAAAATTGTAGTTGTTTTGAACTATTACTTAAAATTAGGATGCAGGTTTAATTTAAAGTGTAATTAGTTAATTAATAAGTAACTGTACGGTACTACCTTAGTATTTTTTTGCTGAGTTATTACATTCTAAATTAGTAATTTCCAATCGTTTTACTAGGTACCGTTAGTAATTTAATAGTGAGCAACTCCAATTGGAATTAGAGCTCGGACCAAATATCTGCTTTAATTTGTTCGTTTTCATTTCTCTTAGCCAGATAATTGAATAAGAATAAATTCATTTAAAAAACTCTGTTGATGCTTCAAGCATTTGTCAGAAGAATCTGCGCCTTCTTAAAGCCGATCCGGTAATTAGTTAATTAATTAGTAACTGTACTATACTTCTGTAGTAGTACTCGTAAGTACTGAGTAATTAAATTTTAAATTACTAGTTCCTAATAATTTTATTAGTTACAATTAGTAATTTAGGTGAGCAGCTATAATTGGAAATAGAGGTCGGACCTAAATATCTTCTGTAATTTGTTCGTTTTAAATTCTCTTAGCAAAATAATTTAATAAGAATAAATTCATTTGAAAAATTGTGTTTTGCTTCAAGCGTTTGTCAGGAGAATCCGAGCATTCTTAACGCTGATCCGGTAATCGTAGTTACAATTAGTTAAATAATTAGTAACTGTGCGATACTAATTTAGTAGTACTTGTTTACTAAGTAATTGAATTTTAAATTAGTAGTTCATAATCGTTTTAGTACTTCAGTAGTGAGCAGCTCTAATTGGAATTAGAGCTTCGACATAAATATCTTCTGGAATTTGTCCGTTTCCATTTGTAAATATTAGCAAGAAAATTGAATGAGAATAAATTTATTTAAAAAAATTGTTTGTGCTTTAAGCATCTGTTAGGAGCATCCGAGCATTCTTAAAGTCGATCCGGTAATTAGTTGCAATTAGTTAATTAATTAGTAACTGTGCGATACTGATTTAGTAGTACTTGTTTATTGTGTAATTAAATTCTAAATTAGTAGTTCATAATCGTTTTACTAGTTACAATTAGTAAATTAGTAGAGACCAGCTCTAAGTAGAATTAGAGGTCATCTTCTGTAATTTGTTATTTTAATTTCTTTTAGCAAGACAATTGACTAAAAATAAATTCATTTAAAACATTATGTTTGTGCTCCAAGTATCTGTCAAGAGTATCCGAGCAGTCTTAAAGCCGATCCGGTAATTAGTTACAACTGGTTAATTAATTAGTAACTGTACGATACTAATTTAGTATTACCGCTTCACTGAGTAATTAAATTTTAAATTAGCAGTTCATAACCGTTTTACTAGTTACAAATAGTAATTTAGTACTGAACAGCTCTAATTAGAATTAAAGTTCGGATTCAAAAATATCTTCTGTAGTTTGTTCCTTTTCATTTCTTTTAGCAAGACAATTGTATAAGAATAAATTCATTTAAAACATTGTGTTTGTGCTTCAAGCTTCTGTCAGGAGAATCCGAGTAGGCTTAAACCCGATCCGGTAATTAGTTACAGTTAGTTAAAGAATTAGTAACTGTACGATATTAATTTAGTAGTGCTAGTTTGGTGTGTAATTAAATTCTAAATTAGTTGTTGAGAATTTTTTTACTAGTTACAATAATTAGTAGTGTAGTATTGTAGCATTAGTGAGCAGCTCTAATCGGAATTGGAGCTCGGACCTAAATATTTTCTGTAATTTGTTCCTTTTTATTTCTCAAGCAAGACAATTGAATAAGAATAAATTTATGGACAACATGGTGTTTGTGCTTCAAGCATCTGTCAAGAGAATCCGAGCAGTCTTAAAGCCGATCCGGTCCCGGAGGAATAAAAATGAAATGCTCACATAAGGACCGGCCAGAGCCACCCCTACTTAACAAATGGATTTTTCTCCCTATTGCTCTTTTTCACACCCTCCCAGTTCTTCGCCCTGCCGCCCTCGCGTCCAAGTGGGAATTCTTAATAGGCAGATTTAAAAATCGCCATTTTTATCGCAGCGGCTCGCAGAAAAATGCCGCGGGATTTGCTATGTAAATGCCGGACTTTTATGGCTGTTTACCCGACGAGGGCCCTTTGTTGCAAATTTATAAAATGCCGGAATACAAATTTATAAATGATCACTTGCGTCGATGCCGAAGGAAGCGTAATCGAATTCTCGTTTAATTACTGGAGGAAAACGAACTGCGAGACGTTAAAAACGGAAAAGGCATCTCTTTAGGTTTTTTAATCGAATTATTGGCCCAGATTTTAAGTCGTGATGTTGCGCGCTTCCGCAGAGCAGAATTCAAGAACTTTCCGCATCTTCACTAGCAACAGTTAATAATTATTAAGTTTCCTAGTCAATTGCATTGGTTTATTTCTAGTTCTTTAATTCGTTTAATTTAATTAAGCTAATTTATGACAGCCCCTGTATTGAGAGTGATATAATTCGACGGAGGCCATAAATTTCAACTAAGGACTCCATTTGTTCCAATTGAATTTTTCCGAATTAATTATTAAATTTGTTCAACACGCAATTAATCCTGCTGTTCTTTTGTGCGGCTGTTCTGTGTTGGTCCGACAAAACCGCAATGCAATTAAGAAAATGACTCTCCTGCAAGCAAGGTCTGTTTTATTTCCGCGAAATTTTAACTGAAATTTTGAAATATCCCCGCTGCGGAGCATGCGACAAGCTGCAGAGCTCAAACAGACGAAAAAAGCCATAATTAAAAAAAGTTGGCGGAGTCGCTGGATATGCCGCCGAGTTTAAAAGAAATTAGATAGATGAGACAAAAAGCCTCAAAGTAATTCTTCGCGCGAGTCTACGGCGATAAATTACCAAGTTTTTAAAAGTTTTGTCCCTAGATTAAAAACAGGCCGCTGGCTTGTAGAAAACAAATGAATGTCAGAAAGAAGAAGAATAAGAATAATAAGGTTAGGTAGATAAATCTTGCGTTCAGACCGGTTAAAAACTCGCCAAGTTTGCATGCCCTCGAAAGAAAACGCGAACTCGCGAAGGGGAGCAGGTACGGAAACCTTCGAGTAATCGCAGCTTTCCTCTTCTTTCTCTAAATTGTTTCCGCATTGAAACTTTGTTTTAGAAATATGTTATTTTTCACTGAAACAAATTAAAGAAAAACACATTTTTGGGATTATTTTAAGGGAAAACAGTTCGTCGCTTCTTGAAATCTTTCTAAATGAAAACTGCGTAGATTATAGAAATTTAACTGCTAGAACAATAAATTATATGTTTAACGTTTTATGTTAAACACGATATTACATAGTAATAGCTCTAGAAATAGTAAAAGATTTTTTAAAGCAAAATTAGAAAAAAATTAAATATTTTTGAAATTAAAGTTATTTGTTTGCTTTCCATTCACACACGCTTTTGTTTTTCTAACCTTTCATCATATGAAAATTTTAATTACTCTTCAAAAAATAAACAGGAGCTCTATAGTAAACGTTAAGTTCACCTAAACAATTCAAAGCAAACATTTAAAAAATGGCTACCACTAATCTAAGAGCTTCTTTAAACAAATCTTCATAAAAATGAAGTAAAATACATTTCAAAAATTTTACCCTATACTCTAAATTGACCTTATAAGATCAAAAACTTTAAGTAAAATCCAAGCATGACAATGAACTAGAAAACTCTTGATAGCCCAACCACATAAACTTAATTAGGTATTTTGATATACGCAAATAACTAGTAAAACGTTTACTATTAAATGGTTTTTAGTGCTTTACTAACTTTGAACGTTGTTATAATTTACGCTAGTTAACTTCCAAAAGGGCGTAGTTATCTGATTATAATCTAATAATAATAATTTTTTTAGCATTTTCGTTATGGAAAAACTAAATATCAGCAAGCTAATAGTTATAGAAATTAGGCTGGCATATATTATGAATTAAGTTGAAACTTCGTTACGTTTGCAAAAGTACATTAGTTGAAAAGAACTAACCACGGCAATCGTTGAATTATACATAGTAGTTATTTTGAGAAACGTGCAATGTGCCTATCTTATAGGAAACGAAGTTTATATTGTCGATAGCTTTATTTGGGTAATTCAGTAATTATTTTACAAATTCAAACATAGTTACAGTTTGCAAAAGCTTGCTAATTATCTCATTTACTAGATACCTAATAATGAACTTAATTCCTCACAGCTCTCCGTTTGTAATTATTCTGGAGTGTTTGCATGGTGTTTGTCATATAAAAGCATTGTAGTTTTGAAGAATATATAGTAGCAACTTACCTAATGAAACTAGGCTCATTTCTGTAACTCGTTAGGTATTTACTAATTTGGCACTTTGTTGCAGTTTGAAATGAAGTTGGTGAATTAATTTTGCAAAAACTTAATTTAGTTACCAAATCATAACCTAATTCTATAACGTTTAACTACTTCTAGTAAATTTTAATACATTTTAAAGACTATCAATTAGCATACTAGTTAATATTACGCCCCAAGTAACTTATGCAACTGAAACTACCTACGTTTGCAAAACTGAGGTAGTTGAATGGAGCCTACTTACTAGAACTGTAACTTAATTCCGTTACTGATTTCTACTTGTAGTTATTTTAACAACAGTTGCAAAAGCGTGTTAGTTAGCTTTAAAATAGTTGAGTTACTAGATAACAACCTAATTTCATGAAATTTTCCTATTTGTAATTAGTTTGGAGTAGCCGTAACTGTCTAGTAGCAAACTAAATAATAATCTTACGCTCATTCAAGTAACTCATAAAATTGAAACTTAATACATTTGCAAAACCGGTTAGTCAGCCTTAAATAGCTTAGTTACTAGATCAAACCTAATTTCACGGTATTTGCTTACTTGTAGTTAACTTGAGTAGTAGCAAACTAGTTCATGATGGTATTCCCACAAATTCAAGAGTCGCGTCAATACAGTTTGCAAAAGCTTGTTAGCTTATTTACTACATAGTAATATACTTAATACTTCATAGTTCTCCGTTTGTAGCTTTTTTCGAGTGATTTGCATGGCGTTTGCCTTATAAGAGCATGTCGTATTTGAAAAATATATTTAGTAGCAACTTGGTTCATTAATGAAACTCGTTAGTTAGTTACTAATTTGGCACTTTACAGTTTCAGAAAGAACAGGTTTGATATAAATTGAAGTTGGTTACTAGCATCATACATCATAACGTAATTCCACAACGTTTACCTACTTCTAGTAAATTTTAATAAATTTTAAATATTATCAATTAACAACCTAGTTAATGATATTAGACCCACCCAAGTAACTTATGGAATTGAAGCTTAATACATTTGCAAAGGTGAAGTACTTGGATAGAGTCTACTTACTAAAACTCTAACTTAATTCCATCACTGAGATCTACTTTTGTAGTTATTTTAAGAACAGATGCAAAAGCGTGTTAGTTAACTTTAAAATAGTTGATCTACTAGATCATGATCTAATTTCGTGACATTTACCTACTTGTAACTCGTACTTTGAAGAAACTATAAAGACGATCCAGTAGCAAACTAAATAATGATCTTACGCCCATTCAAGTAACTCATGAAATTACAACTCTATTCATTTGCAACTGGGGGTTAGTTAGCTTAGTTACTAGGTCAAACCTAATTTCAAGGCATTTACCTACTTGTAGCTAATTTGAGTACTAGCAAACCAGTTAATGATGGTATGCTAACGGGTAACTCGTGTAATTGAAACTTGTTGCACAGGCAAAAGTGAGACAGTTGAAAAGAGCTCATTTACTAGGACAGTAGAACAAGAACTCTATTGTAAACATTAATATCACATAAACAATACCAACAGTTATTTTGGTAAACTTGTAATATACCCATCTTATAGGAAACAGAGGTTATATTATTGATAGGTTTATTTAGGTAAGTCAGTAGTTATTTAACAAATTCAAACGTAGTTACAGTTGTTAACTATCTTATTTACTAGATAATAATGAACTTAATTCCTCATAGTTCTCAGTTTTTAATTATTCTGGAGTGGTTGCATGGTGTTTGCTTCATGAGAGCATTGTAGTTTTGAAGAATATATAGTAGCAACTTACTATTTCTGTAACTGGTAAGGTATTTATTAATTTGGCACTTTTTTGCAGTTTGCAAAAGCACATATTTGATATAAGATGAGGTTGGTTACTAACACAGTGAATAAATTTTGTACAAATTTAATTTAGTTACTACATCATAACCGAATTCCATAACGTTTCCATACTTCTAATAAATTTTAGAAGTTTTTAAAGACTATCAATTAGCAAACTGGTTAATGATATTACGCCCAACCAAGTAAGTTATGAAGTTGAAACGTCATATGTTTACAAGGGTGCGGTAGTTGGATAGAGCTTATTTACTAGCATTGTAACTTAATTACGTCACTGCTATCTACTTGTACTTATTTTAAGAACACTCATAAATTCTTTACAGTATGCAATTGCAAAGGCTTTAAAATAGTTGAGAAACTAGATCATAACCTAATTTTACGACATTCACCTACTTTTAATTAGTTTGAAAGAACTATAAAGACTACCTACGAGTAGTAGCAAACTAAATAATGATCTTACGCTCATTTAAGTAACTCATAAAATTGAAACTTCATACATTTGCAAAAGCGGGTTAGTTAGCCTTAAATAGCTTAGTTACTAGATCAAACCTAATTTCAAAGCCGAACTTACTTGTAGTTAATTTGAGTAGTAGCAAACTAGTTAATGATGGTATCCCCACAAATTCAAACGTAGCTATAGTTTCCAAAAGCTTATTTACTACAAAGTAATATACGTAATTCCTCATAGTTCTCCGTTTGTAGTTGCTTTGCGGTGATTTGCATGGTGTTTGTCTTATAAGAGAATGGTATTTGAGAAATATAAATGTAGCAGCAACTTGCTATTTGAAACTCGTTAGGTATTTACCAATTGGAAACTTTATTACAGTTTGGAAAAGCAGAGATTTGATATGAATGGAGGTTGGTTACACACAATGAATTAATTTGGAAATAACTTAAGTTACTTACTTCATAATAAACTAGTTCCATTACGTTTACCTACTTTTAGTAAATTGTAAAGACTATCAATTAGCAAACTAGTTGATAATATTTGGCTTACCCAAGTAACTTATGGAATTGAAACTTCATACGTTTGCCAGGGTGAGGTAGTTGGATAGAGCCCACTTACTAGAACAGTAACGTAATTCCGTCACTGGTATCTACTTCTAGATATTTTAAGAGCACTCATATGTTCTTGACAGTATGCAGTTGCAAAAGCTTGTTAGTTAGCTTTAAAATAGTTGAAATACTAGATCATAACGTAATGTCATGACATTTACCTACTTATAATTAGTTTGAAGAATCTATAAAGACTAACTAGTAGCAAACTAAATAATTATCTTACGCCCATTCAAGTAACTCAAGAAATTGAAACTTCATGAATTTGCAAAGGTAAGTTAGTTAGCCTTAAATAGATTAGTTACTAAATCAAACTTAATTTCAAGCCATTTACTTACTTCTAGTTAATTTGAGTAGTAGCAAACTAGTAAATGATTGTATGCCCACAATTTCATACGTAGTTACAGTTTGCAAAAGTTTGTTAGTTAGCTTATTTACTACATAGTAATATACTTAATTCCTCATAGTTCTCCGTTTGTAGTTGTTTTGCTGTGATTTGCATGGCGTTTGTCTTATAAGAGCATGGCGTATTTGAGAAATATGTGTAGTAGCAACTTGCTACATGAAACTGGGATCATTAATGAAGCTCGCCAGGTATTTACTAATTGGGCAGTTTGTTACAGTTTGCAAAAGCACAGATTTGAATAAGATGTGGATGATTACTACCACTGTGAATTTTGTGGAAACTTAATTTAGCTACTACAGCATAATCTAACTACATGCTGTTTACCTATGTCTAGTTAGACTATCAAATAGCAAGCTAGTTAATGATATTACGCCCACACACAAGTAACTTATGCACTTGAAACTTCATACTTTTGCAAATGTGGGGTAGTCGGATAGAGCCTACTTATTAGAACAGTACCGGTAACTTAATTCCGTCACTGGTATCTGCTTGTAGTTATTTTAAGGACTCTCATACGTTCTTTACAGTATGCAGTTGCAAAAGCGTGTTAGTTAGCTTTAAAAGAGTTGAGATACTAGATCATAACCTAATGTCACAACACACACCTACTTATAAATAGTTTGAAGAATTTATAAAGACTATCTAGTAGCAAACTAAATAATGATCTTACGCCCATTCAAGTAACTTATGAAATTGAAACCTTTTGCATTTGCGAAAGTGAGTTAGTTAGCCTTAAATAGCTTAGTTACTAGATCAAACTTAATTTCAAAGCATTTACTTACTTGTAGTGAATTTGAGTAGTAGCAAACTAGTTAATTATGGCATGCCCACTCAAGTAGCTCATGAAATTGAAACTTCATACAGATACAGAAGTGAAGCAGTTGAAAAACCGCTATTTACTAGGAGAGTAACTTAATTCCGTCGTTGTTATATACTTGCAGTCATTTCAAGTACACTTTTAAGTTGTTTATCTTAGCGAAACCGAAATTTATAGAAAGTCTAGTAGCTAGGCTTGCATAGAAAGCTCAATAATCATCCAAAAAAATGTGTAGTTACAGTTTCTACAGGGTTTTCGTTAGATTTAAAATAGCTTAGTCACTATAACACAACTTTATTCCATTGCATTTACCTATTTGCTGTTAGGTAGGGAAACTTTAAAGACTATCTAGTAGCAAACTGCTTAGTAATTTTACTTCCACCCAAGTAACTCATGAAATTGGAACAACATATGTTTGCAAAGCCTAAGCAGTTGGAAAGAGCTGTTTTACTAAGACAGTAACGTGATTGGGCCATCGTTATCTACTTATATTTATTTTGAGTTATCTTAAAGGTTATTTATCTTGTCTCCACCGTATGGAAAAATTCTGTAACGAGTTAATAAACGTTGCCTTAGTTATAATTTGTAGAAGTGTTTTCGTTAGTTTGCAAATAGTTCACTTACTAGATCACATCCTAACTAATTCCATGGCACATAACAACTTGGAGTTAGTTTAAAGAAAAGTAGTAAACTACTTAACGATGTTTCGTCCACCCAAGTAACTCTTTACGTTTGCCAAAGTAAGGTAGTTGGGCAGAGCTTAATTGACTAAGACAGTAACTTGCTTCCGTCGTCGTTATCTACTTGTAGTTATTTGGAGCAAACTTATCAGATTTTTATTTTATGGAAATCGAAGTTTAACTAAAATCTAGAAAATTCATTAACTATTCAATATATTTTAGCTTAGTTACAGTTTGTAGAAGGGTGTTCGTAACTTGAATCATAACCTAACATTGTTATCGACTTGCAATTATTTTGAAGCAGCTTTTAAGTTGTTTATTTTACCTGAACAGTTAGGTTTAAAATAGCTCAGTTGCCAGACCATAACCTGATTCTATATTTGCCTGTTTGTAGTTATTTTGAACGAACTTCAAAGTCTTTAAATACTTTAGTTGTACAGTTTACCTTATATGAACCTAACATAATACCGCCGTTGTTATCTACTTGTAATATTTTGAAGAAGCTTCTAAGTTATTTAGTTTACGGAAACCATTAGTTTTAAAATAGCTGAGTTACCAGATCATTACTTAATTCTACAACGTTTAGCTGTTTCTTTAGTTAGCTTGAATAAACTTTAAATGTTATTTTGTAGCAATATAACTTGATTCTATGCCTACCCGAGTAACTCATGATATTGAAACTTCACACATTTGCAAAACTTAGGTAACTAGAAAGAACTTATTGAATAGCACAGTAACTTAATTCCGTCGCCGTTATCTACTTGTAGTTACTTTGACAAAAGTTGAAAGTTATTTATTTCGCCGGAACTTAAGTTTCAAGAAAATCGAATAGCTAAGTTGACATAAGAAAATTCTATAGCCATTCAACAAATTTAAACATACGATAGTACAGTTTGCAGAAGCGTGTTAATTAGCTCTAAATTGGCTTATTTACTAGATCAAAACTACCATTATATTTACCTATTGAGAGAAAAATTTAAGCATTAGCTAGTAGCAAACTGATTTTATGCTCACGCAGATAGCTTAAAAAATTGAAACTTTATACATTTGTAAAACTAAAGTAACTCGACATTGTTGGTATCTACTTGTAGTTCTTTTGAGAAAATGTCTAACTTGTGAAAATTTTGTAGATAGATTCACTTATAAAATTTAATAACTGTGCAACAAATTTAAGTGTAGTTACAACTTGCAAATGCGTATTACTTAGCTTTGAAAGAGTGTAGTTACTAAATCATAACACAATTATATGGCATTTACCTACTTGCACCTAATTTGAGGAAACTATAGCTATGTAGTAGCAAACTAATTCATGAAGTTGCGCATACCGAAGTAACTCCTGAAATTGAAACTTCATGCGTTTGCAAAACTGAGGTACCTATAAATGGCTAATTGACTAAGACGGTAACTTAATTTTCTCGTTGTTATCTACAGAGAAAACGTATAAGTTGTGAAAATCTAGATAACTATGTAACAAATGTAAATATAGTTATAGTGTGCGCATGAGTGTTATTTAGCTTCCAAATAGTTTAGTTACTAGATTATCACACAATTATATGGCCTTTACCTCCTTGTACGTAATTTAGGAAAACTCTAAGATTATCTAGTAGTAAACTAATAAATGACGTTACATATACCGAAATAGCTCATGAAATTAACAATCCATACGTTTGCAATGCTGCAGGAACTGGAAAGGGCTACTTGAGTAGGACAGTAACTTAATTGCGTCCTTGTTATCAAATTTTTGAGTAAAATTATAATTTGTGAAGATCTAGCTAAATAAGCAAGAAATTTATATGTAGTTACAGTGTGAAAATAAATGTGATTTAGCTTTAAAATAGTTTAGCTCCGAATCATAATACAAATCTATGGCATTTACCTACTTGCAGTTAGTTTGAAGAAACTTTAAAGACCTGCGTAACTATCTAGTAGGTAGTAACAAACTAGTTATTACGCTCTACGCAACTAATTAAACTGAAACTAAGTTCTACTTTGAAAACAATTTAACCACTAGCTATCTTGTAGCAAGCTTGTTAAAGAGTTCAAGCTCACATAACCCTTTAATTTTTTATTTTATTATGTTTCCAGAAGTACGTTGGTTTAAAAGAGATTAACTACTAAGACAACAACTTAATTTCGTCCTTTTCTGCACTTGCAGTCACGTTGAAGTTCAGGTAATAATTATTTAACAATTCCATGCCACTTACATAGTTCTACTTCGTTTGGAAAAAACTAAAAGCTATCTCTTAGCAAGTTAATTAACGAGGTTAAGCTCACTTACTTGGATCTTTAATTTAGGATTTTATTACGTTACATAAAAAGTGTTTAGTTACTAAGTCAACAACTAAATTTCTCTTGATGATTATTGGAGGTGATGTTGAGGACACATGTCAGTTGTAGCAAGTACGTTCACTTAGAAAAATGTTATAATCATTTAATCGTAGTTACAGTCTGGAAAAATGTGTAGGTTAGCTTTAAAAGCTTTAAACATCTTGTAGCAAGCTAGTTAATAAAATTATGCTCACTTACGCAGCACTTTAATGTTGGATTTTATTACGTTGGCAAAAGTAAGTTAGTTCAAAAAATTTTTACAACAACTTAATTTAGCCTCGTTATCTACTGGCAGTTATGTTGAGGAAACTAATAAGTTGTAGCAACTAGGTGCACCTAGAAAATTTAATAATTATTTAACAAAGTAAAACGTAGCTTCGAGTTAGTTAGTGTTAAAACCACTTAGCTACAATATACCATAATCTAATTATATGCCACTTAAATACTTCTACTTCGTTTGTAAAAAATTAAAGGCTATGTTATAGCAAGCTGGTTAATGAGATTTATCTCACTTACGCAGCTCTTGAATTTTGAATATTATTGCGTCTGCGAAAGTAAGTCAGTTCAAAAGAGTTTAGTATCTTAGTTTCGTTTTGTTATCTCCTGGCAGTTATATTGAGGAAACTTATAAGCTGTAGCAACTAGGTTCATTTAACAAATGTAATAACTATTTAACAAACTGAAACGTAGTTTTCAGTTTACAAAAGTGAGTTAGTTAGCATTAAAATAGCTTAGGTACAATATACCATAACCTAATTCCATGCCACTTAAATTCTTTTACTTTGTTTGGAAGAAATGCTAAAGATTAAGCTCACTTACACAACCCTTTAATTTTGGATTGTGTTACGTTTGCGAAGGTAAGTTAGCTTAAAAGCATACGGTTACTAAAACAGCGACTTAATTCCTTCTTGTTATCCACTGGCCGTCATGTTGAGAACACTTATAAGTGGTAGCAACTAGGTTTAGTTATAAAGTATAATATTTATTATTTAATAAAGTAAAATGTAGTTAAAGTTTACAAAAGAGTGTTAGTTAGTTAAGTTATGATGAGGAAACTTATAAGTTGTAGCCAGAAGATTTACGTCTAAAATATAATAATTATTATTTAATAAAGTAACCGTAGTTAACGTTTACAAAAGTGTGTAAGTTAGCGTTAAAATCTTTCAAGACTATCTTGTAGCAAGCTAGTTAATAAACTTAAACTCACTTAGGCAGTCATTTAATTTTGGTTGTTGTTACGTTTGCGAGGTAACTTAGTTCAAAAGCGTACGGTTATCAAAACATTTACTTAATTTTTTCTTGTTATCTACTGATAGCTATGCCGAGGAAACTTATAAGTTGTAGACACTAGGTTTACTTATAAAATGTAATAATTATTATCTCATAAAGTAAAACGTAGTTAACGTTTACAAAAGTGTGTTATATAGCTTTAAAATATTCAAGGACTAACTTGCAACAAACCAGTTAATGAGATTAATCTCACTAGCCAGCATTTTAAATTTGATTTTGTTACGTTTGCAAAGGCAAGCTAGTTCAAACGCGTACGCTTATTAAAACAACGATTTAGAAGTTGTAGTAATTAGGTTTAATTTATAATAATTATAATTTAATAAAGCAAAACGCAGTTCAATTTTACAAAAGGGTGTTAGCTGGTTTTTAAATCTTTAAAGCTATTTGTAGCTAGCTAGTTCATGAGATTAAAATCACTTACACAGTTCTTTAATTTTGTATTTATTACATTTGCGAAAGTAAGTTAGTTTAAAGGAGTTTAGTTACTAAGACAGCAATTTAATTTTGTTTTATTGTCTATTGGCTATTATGATGAGGTAACTTAGAAGTTGTAGCAACTAGGATTACTTATAAAGTATAATAATAATAACAATTAAGTAAAACGCAGTTAAATTTTACAAAAGGGTATTAGTTAGCTTTAAGATCTTTAAAGACTATCTTGTAGCAAGCTAGATCATGAGATTGAGCTCACTTACGCAGTTTTTTAATATTGGATTTTATAACATTTGCGAGAGTAAGTTAGTTTAAAGGAGTTTAGTTACTAAGGCAGTAACTTGATTTCGTCTGGTTGTCTCCTGGCTGTTATGTTGAGGTAACTTAGAAGTTGTAGCAACTAGGTTTGCTTATAAAGTATAATAATTCTTATTTAATAAACTGAAACGCCGTTAAATTTTACAAAAGGGTGTTAGTTAGCTTTAAGGTCTTTAAATACTATCTTGTAGCAAGCTAGATCACAAGATTAATCTCACTCACGTAGTTCTTTAATTTTGGTTTTCTACTATTTAACAGGGTGAAACTTAATTTGTAGTTTGTAAAAGCGTGTTAGTTAGCTCTAAAATCTTTAATGACTATCTTGTCGCAAGTTAGCTAATGGGCTTAAACTCATTTGCGCAGCCTTTTCATTTTGGATTTTATTAGGTTTGCGAAGGTAAGCTAGTTCAATAGCATACGTTTACTAAAACGGGGACTTAATTTCTTCTTGTTATCTACTGGTAGTTATTCTGAGAAAACTTCTAAGTTGTAGCCACTAGATTTACCTATAGAATATAATAACTATTATTTAATGGAGTAAAACATAGTTAAAGTTTGAAAAAGTGTGCTGGTTAGCTTTAAAATATTTAAAGACTATCTTATAGCAAACTAGTTAATGAGATTAAGCTCACTTAAGCCGCTCTTTTAATTTTGGAGTATGTTACGTTTGCGAAGGTAAGTTAGCGTACGGTAAACTAAAACGTATATAAATTTTGCAAAAGGGTGTTAGTTAGCTTTAAAATCTTTAAAGACTAGGTTCCAAGGTAGTTCAAGAGATTATGCTCACTTAAACAGTTGTTTCATTTTGGTTTTTATTACATTTGCGAAAGTAAGTTAGATTAAAGGAGTTTAGTGGCTAATGCAGCAACTTGCTTTCATCTTGTAGGTAGACTTAAAAATTATTTAACAATGTAAAACGTAACTTTTAGTTTATGAAAGCGTGTTAGTTACCTTTAAAATCTTTAAAGGCTATCTTGTAGCAAGTTATTTAATGATATTAAGCAGCTCTTTAACGTTGTATTTTATTACGTTTGCGAGACTAAGTTAATTCAAAAGAGTTTAGTTACTAACACAACACCTTTATTTCGTCTTGTTATGTAGTGGCAGTTAAGTTGAGGAAAATTACTTATAACTTGTACTAGCTAAAATATTTAACAAATTCAAAGGTAGTTACAATTTGTAAAGCGTATTAGCTAACTTTAGTAATAGCTCAGATCTAGTACCTGGTAATTTAAATTATCGTAGTTGTTCATTTTGTATTGTTGTTATATACTTACTTTAAATGAGCTTATAACAAAGTTTGAAGGCTATCTAGTGGAAATAGCTACATAATACTTGTAATCTGTCCTACATAGTTCTTACTGCAAAAAAACAAGTTAAGTTATCTTTAAAAATAACCTCTATACTATACACTAACCTAGTTATTTAATACAAGCCATAATTCAGTGATACTTAGTTGGACAATAAAAGCAGTTCTAGTAAAGCAAAGAATATATAGGGTTGCAAGAAGCAGCACCTTCGTTTGATTTATAGGTCTAACTGTATGTTCGTAGCCGCAGTTATTGCGTCAAAAGCACTTAACGTAAAATGTCATATAAAACTTAGCTACAAATTGCTGAAATTTGACATTTTCTTGAGTTAATTAACAGCCGAGCTGAATTTTATAAAAAATATTTAAGTGATTATGCTAAATGTAGAATTAATTAAGTACAGTTATCAGCAATATAGGTTTTTTTAAATTACAACCATATTTGACATATTGGATTTCACCTGCACTCTAAAACTAACAATCGCAATTAATGTGCTCGTTTCTGAATTAAACATCTAATTCAATCCGGGCAAGTATACTATGGCACATTACGCTTGCATAATGTTAAATTTCTGCCAGTTTGGAATTCCTGGCTGCAGTGTGCCGTTTCGAAACGCACCGTTCAAAGGGGCCCGCAACACGTGAAGGGCCGTACTAAGTTTTTTGTGGCAATTCAATGTCTGCTTCTAGTTAGATGTCACTGTAGTGTGTGCTTATCTCTGCCAGTTTGAAACTCCGGGCTGCAGCGCGCCATTTAGAATCGCACCGTTCAAAGGGGCCCACAACATGTGAAGGGCCGTACTCAGTTTTTTTCATGGTGACTCAATATCTGCTGTAGTTAGATGTTACTGTGATGTGCTCATTGCGAAATGTAGGAACATGTTTGTTAACAGCCACATCACACATGAGCTGCAATCAAATCCGCTGCTGCAGCGGAGAGCGTTGCATTTCAACTCGCTGCATATTCGCGCTCGATTTTTGGCATTTTTGCAAGTCGGTTGCAGCTTGCAAAAAAAACAATATAAATGCTGGGCTATTAATCTCGTATAAAAGATCAGTTTTATGTATGGATTATTTATTATGGAAAAGTAGGCGGTAATTGAAAGAAATTCTATGAAAAATTTTAAATAAATAAAATAAATTTAAATATTTTTAAAGATAGTTAAAAAAGAGAGACAGAGATAAGTAATCGTCAATTGATAGTAATATTGCTTCGATATACACATATTAATGCTACTTTATACCGTATGCTGCATATTTTACTGCCTAAACGTGTTGTGTTATTAACATATTAATTTATTTTTATTAAAATTGAATATGACAGATAAACTTCAACACCAACATCAACACTTATTGATACGAACATGCAGACTTTGAACTACTTAAAATTGAGTTTTTTGTATATATCAAATTTATATTAGAACGTGCATATTTAATCCATTAGAGAAATATTTAGTATTTTGATATTGTATACATATTTTGTTTTAATATGGATAATTTAGCATATTTATAAATTTTTTAAAAGTTGTATTTGAACACCCAAATATGAAAAATACATTTTTGAAAACTGACAAAAGATTGAAGACCAATGTTTTTCAAACACCTTTTCCACTGTCTTTACTTGGTACGGCAAATGAACAGAAAGAGTACAATATGCCATTAGCTCTTGCTAACGCCAATAGCCTACTAAAAAATCATTAACATTCGATGATGCGTATCTTGAAATGACTCGGCATATCAAGTTAATGCTTATTTGTTAAAAACAATAATTTCCATAGTGGGGACGAAACTTTTGCCACTAACCGAATTTGTAAACTGGTTAGCAAATTTCAACAATTAATTTTTACGGTCCAATGTTAAGAACAAGGAAAATATTATTACATAATAATTGTTCTTTATGTTAAATAACAATTTTAGTGATTTTTGGTGTGTAATTATTTTTTTACCCTATCAAATATGCAGCAAATGCGGCATTTATTACTTGTATATCTTGAATTGGCAATGCATATTCTTGCAATTTTTAATTTTAATTGATACCGACGAAGTGTATGTGTGTTAGCAACCTTAGAGAACCTTGTTGACAATAAATGCTGTAGCCAAAAACAATCAATTTGAAGTTTGTTGTTTAGTGTACTGTATTTATATTGTTTTACTTAGGGAAGGCCTCGTCTATGTATAGGGTAGGCTATGAGAAAAGGCAAATATTTTGAGATAGTGTTTATATGGTCAAAATAAGAAAAATAAACCCATATATTTAAATTTATTTCTCAACCCGTACGGAAATTTAGAGGGGGTTCAAATTACGGTTTTGCCATTTTACTGCTAAAAGATTTTAAAATAAAAACTGACAGATCTTTTCTATCAATAATAAGGCTTATGAACGAAAGGCTTTTAACTTGTAGGTGTAGATTTAACGGGGTGAAATTAGTAACTCATATATTTATTTAGTTTAACAAAATCTATTAATTTAAAAACACTAAAAGAGCTAAAAATGTTTTTAGTAAAACAAGACTTCCAGTACATATTTTTTTGCAATCAAACCCTTGTTCGTCGAAAATTTGTAATAAAAACATTTATACGGGTTGATAATTTCACCCCATTAAAGCAATATTTATAAAGATTTAAAAAAAATCGTTCTTAAGCCTTCTTATTGGTAGAAAATATGTGCCAATTTTCATGTAATATCCTTTACCAGTTTTCAGTAAAATGACAAAATCCCCCTCTAATATCGGACTTAAACATATTGCTTAATTTTTCTTACTTTTACCTCAAAATATTTGAGTTTTTTCGCGACTCACTCTGTATATCATATAAACTCGTGATATTTCTTTTATTAATTTTTGGTATATATAAGAATAATCTCTGGAGTTCCTTATGGCTTTCTAATACAAGACATGATGATGTTTCGATATTTGCTCTATAATAAAATGCGCAAAAAAGAATTACAATATTTTATATTAATAAACTTAGATTTTTGTAAAGAGCTTCTGGTTTGTGTACAGGGTGTTTCCTCAAATTTTGACAGCTTCTAGCGACTTTGTTATTCCAGATAGAAAAAATTGTTCAGATAAAAATTGTAGGGTATTATCCAAACCATCCGAATTTGCTACTTAAAGAAACAATTGATTATCACTTTTTGACTTATTGTATACTTTCTTTTTAATGAATCACCCTAAACATTATGTGTTTATTGGATAGCACTTAAAATTCTCTTTTCAAAAATATTTAAGTTGCCTATAATTACTTCATCCATTGTTGAAATATCCGCTATTAAAGAATAAAAATGTTACTAATACTGTGATTTATTTCATATAGTAAATTAGTAATATTTTGATTCTTTAATAGCGGATATTTCAACAATGAATGAAGTAATTATAGGGAACTTATATATTTTTGAAAAGACAATTTTAAGCGCTATCCAATAAATACATATAATATAGGGTGTTCAATTAAAAAAAATATACAATAAGTCAAAAAGTTCACCCGTGATACTCAATTGTTTCTTTAAGAAGCAAATTCGGACGGTTTGGATGATACCCTACAATTTTTAACTGAACAATTTTCTTCTATTTCGAATAACAAAGTCGCTAGAACCTGTCAAAATTTGAGGAAACACCCTGTATGAAATATAGCATCACGGTGAATATTAGTATAAACATTGCAATGTCAAAAACTCTGGTTTCCTGTTTTAAGAGCACGTCTTAGTGTGGACGTGCATATTACCTAATTTAAAATTATACAGTCATGTATACAGGGTCAATTGTAAAATTGATTTAAAAATTGTCTAACTATTTTAGTTCCACATATTTATGTAGTTTTTAAGGAATTGTTATTTAAAGTTTTGCCAACTTAGCAATACTGTGTAGTGCCCGTACAATCATCTTAGTCGTCTACGATTGTGAAACTTATAGCAATATAGGTACTAGCACAAGCAGCAAAGAACGTTCAAAAATGGGGGGAAAATTGTAGGTTAACCAAAGCTTGATTAAAAAAAAAACTCTTAGAACTACCAGTAAATTGGTACTAGATTATATTGTCATTTAGGATTCACCCAGTATACTGTACATATTTTACTGATTAAACGTGGTATATTAGTAACATATAAATTTATTTCTATTAAAATAAAATATGACAGATAACCCTTGACATCAACACTTGCTGATATGTAGATTTCCGAAATGCAGTTAGAGTTCTCACACCGAACATGAATTGAGTTTTTCTACATCTGGAATTTTTAAAGAAATGTACATATTTAGTGTATTTAAGGAAATATGTTATATTTTCATATTTTATGCATATTCGCCTTTTTAAGCATAATTTAGCATGTTTAGCAAGTCGCATAGTATACAAAATTAGAAAATGTATATTTTTAAATACTGTAAATTATCTAAATATAAAATAACGTACGAAGAGTTTTAAATCTAATACGAAATTTAATTATAACTTTGATATACTTTTAAATTTGAAATTTTTACTTGGATTACACGTGAACGGGAATCTAGTTACACGACGCACTTTAGACCTCTCACCACAAAGACAAATTAGAAACATTCAAGAAAACCAATCTTTTCCAACCATTTTTGCAATAGTCTTTAGTTGGTGAAATATCTAAAAAAAAAATAGCAACAAGCATACAAAATTGCATTATGTAATGCTTGTTAAGATAACTAGCTTACTAAAAACTCTAGTTTTAGGCCATTTTTAGAAGAATAAGCAAAAAACAGATGCCACATGAAAGCACACTTAAAAATATGTTAACGATGTATATCTTGATATCATTAGGCACATAAAGTCCATTATCATTTATAACAGCAAATTATAATTTTCCAAGCATAACAATTTCCACGATGGAGACAGAAGCTTTGCCACTAAACGAATTTGAATAACTGGTTAATAAAGCTCAACAGTTAATTTCTACCTTTCCATGAAACACTGGTGAAACTATAAGCGTTAAAGAAACAGTGGATAGTAGGTAGTTGATCATTAAATTAAAAAAAAATAGATTAGATAGACATTCCGATATATACCTCGATTTGCCCATATTACCTGTTTTAAAAAGTTTATCCATGATATCTGTCGTATATGTGCATATTGTCTTCTGAATGATGTAATTTTTAGCAGTGGTCTATTATGATATGTTTTATCGGACTTTTTCCACAGTCTCGGATGTTTATCACGGATAGACGTCAAAAGATCGCAGTCAGAAGGTCGCACGACAAAAGATCGCGGTCAAAATGTCGCACGACAAATGATCGTATGCAACAAATGATCGCATGCGACAAATGATCGCATGCTACAAATGATCGCATTCGACAAAAGATAGCATACGAAAATAACAACATAACAATTACAGAAAAAAATGTCTACAGTGTGGAAATAAAGTAACGGATAAATTCATTAACTTTGTTGATAGTCATTTTTATGAAAAAATCTCAAAGGGGTCTAGCGATTCCGACCATAAGGAATATTTTCAGCTGATTTTCAGAGTCTTATGTACGTTGTTTTTTATGATATGACGTCATCAACTACTTTTTTTAATAACCTATATTTTTATTATTGATTTCGCTAGTACTTTTTATCCCGTTTCGAACGGTATAATATTTTCTAGATGTTCCATTTGAAAAAAATCTAGAAAAATGGTCTTAAAGTTTAAATATTAAAAACCAATTAATTGAGCAAAATAAATTTAGTTACCTACGTTTGACGGAAAGTCATTGGCGGCATATTCGTTTTTATTGAAATTTAAAAAAACAATTGAAAAATGCAACTAGAAATTTATTATCAACTTCATTCAAAGTTAATAATGACGATGACTGTGTCTGGCTTAATGTACCATTTTTATCAATAAAATAGTTTGCTAAACGTAAATTCTAATTTAGAAAAAGCAAACGACTCCTATTTTGTTATGACATTTACACATTGTTTAACTCTGACATGTAACTAATCTTTTTTTGTTTTATCCACCAGTAAATAGATTTATTTTGCCCATTTCATTGTTTTTTAATATTTAATTTTTAAGACCATTTTTCTCGATTTTTTCAAATGGAACATCTAGAAAGTTTTATACCGTTCAAAACGGGATAAAAAGTACTAGCGGAATCAATAATAAAAATATAGGTTATTTAAAAAAAAAGTCGATAATATCATGAAAAACAAAGTACATAAGACTCTGAAAATCAGCTGAAAATATTCCTAATGGTCGGAATCGCTACACCCCTTCGAGCTTTTTTCATAAAAATGAATATCAACAAAGTTAATGAATTTATCCGTCACTTTTTTTCCACACTGTAAATATTTTTTTCTGTAATTGTAATGTTGTTATTTTCGTATGCGATCTTTTGTCGCATGCGATCTTTTGTCGCATGCGATCATTTGTCGCCCGACATTTTAACCGCAATCTTTGGTCGCATGCGATCATTTGCCGTGCGACATTTTGACCGAGATCTTTTGTCGTCCGACATTTTGACTGCGGTCTTTTGACGTGATACCGTTTATCACACGACGTTTCGAGAGTTTTTAATCTATTCCCGTCCTCATGTGTTCCTGGTTAATTCTGAAAAGGACCCCGGGGTAGGCACGAGTGTACGTGAAAAGACGTACAAAAATCAGTCCTCGTACCTAACCAGGAACGCCTGAGACGGCAGTAGATCAGAAACTCCCGAAACGTCTTGTGAGACAGTGGAAACAGTCCGATAAAACATATCATACGTGCATATATTTTATCATTGCCAGATTTCAATTTAGAAGTAGTACAATCAAATACATAACTTATTACTGGCATATTTTAGATTACTAATGCATGTTTGTTGCATATTTTAAGCGCACATATATGCACATATTTTCGCATCTTATAGTGTAGAAAATCAGCTATGTAGTAGCGAGTATTTGTATTTCAAAGGGGATGCTACCAAGGACATGTATTGTGTGTTAACAAATTTAAAGAATTTTCTCGACAATGATTTCTTTAGCCAAAAATGTTGGTCATTACCGATTTCTTGACAACATCGTGTTTCTTGTAATGGGTTCTTTGCCTTTACTTTGCAAAATAAAGTAATTAAGATTTTTTCCAACTCGAGATTTTTGTTAAAAATCAGTTTCCGTGTCTTCTGATTCAGAAAAAGTGGGTTTCGAAGTTATTTCTGGCTGTGAGTCTGTCAGCCTGTGGCTTTGTCTTATCTACATTTCAGACGGTTAAATCGATCGGCATCAAAATTATAGATAAGTTTTTAGTTTAAATTCGGATATTCCAGTGATTTTTGATTAAAATCAAGTAAATGAAACTTGTATTTTACTCTTGTGTTTAATTTAATAAAACGATGAAAAGACCATATATTGAGCAGTTTTCTTTAAAATGTCCCTTTTTGTAAGAATTGCAATTTTGGAAAGATGGCAAAACTAGATTTTAGAGATTATTCAACGCTATAATTAACGAACCAATGAAAATTGTTCAATTTGTCAGAAACGGCCAATCAAAACTGACTGTATTTGAAAACACCTAATGTCATTGGTTTTAATGATTTCCTCAAAGTCCAAAAATTAATAATTGAAATATTTTTCTTAAAACTCGATTGTACCGATGCGGTGGCCATAATTATCTGTAACAGCAATGAGACAACACGAACAATAAAATAACTCGTATTGCTTGAGTAAGAAAGAGATAAACATAGTAGCAAATATTCGAGAAGGCTTGACGCTTAATTTAATTATCACATTTGTCAACTAAACATGCCTACTAAAATAATTTTTTCGTATGGCCATCTCTTTCTTACTCAGGCATTCTATTTTGTTATTCATGTTATCTTATTGCTGTTATATATAATTATGGCCCCATCCGTATATTAAATGAACCGTATATAACTATTGTCAAAAAAGTTTCCTGTTAGTATAGTTTTGAAAAAGTTCTAAATTAAATTTTTATAGGCAACAAAAGCAAGACGTGTCGTGACCACACCTCATTTTTACTTTAATCAATTAGCTTGACAATTTATATCTTTGTTTTTATTATATATTTAGGGACCCCAGTGATTTTTGGTTAGAAGTGGACAACCGATAGTGGTACTCTACTCTACTATAAGGTTTTTCGTTTTTTTTGGAAAAATTTACAATAATTGTTCATTAGAAATTAAATTTTATAGAACATTATACAGTATGGCGCAAATGAAAGAAATGTATTCATTATTTCATAAATCGGTGACTTTACAGCAAAAATCTGAAACCCGTCGATTTTTTATTTAAACGGGCGTTCGGTCAGATTTTCTTTTTATTCGTGATGTTATCTGTGTGAGCGTGATGACGTCATCGATAATTTTTTTAAATAGAAATTTGAATGGTCTTTTATTTATCTATCCAACCATATTAACAAGTTTACTTATTTTTGATATAAATTTAAAAATGATCTCTGTAGCATTTTGTGGCTTTGTAATACAAGCCATGCTCTATAATAAAATGCATAAAAAGCATCACCATATTTTAAAATATTTTTGAAGTTATATTTTCGGGATTGTGTAAACAGTATGAAATATGTATTACTATTAGATTGCAATTGCATAAAATTGTAATTTAGCTATACGTTTCCCCTTTTAAAAATAGCCGTGTATACAGGGAATCATAAATGACTGCGATTTTGCATCAGAAACTGAGTTAAAAGTTTTGTTTATCTACTTTAGGCCAACATTTGCAGTTTTTAAAGAATTGTTAATTAGTTTTACAAAATTGGCAACACTACTTCGCTGCAGTATTTCTAATATCCACAAGCAGCACAAAGTTTTCAAAAAATGGAAGGAAAGTTGCAGGTTTATCAAAGGTATGATAAAAATATCTGTCGACGAATTACACCTGAAAATCCTTATTTGTTAGAAATATCAGAGGCGCCAACAAACAAACGCCAGTAATTCCTCGTCGAGTAAGTTGACATTAGGAAAATCGGTATGAGACTTTCTTGTCATTTAGAATCCACCCTGTATATTGCGCATATAAGGAGAATTTCGAATAACTTGAACGAGGAAACAGTCTGCATAACGTATTAAGCCGCCATAATAAGTAAATACCAATAAGAAACATTATTTCGATGACATATTTTACAATCTATGATTTTATTTTGGCTTTAATACTTCATACTTTATGCAGTTGCGGTAGGGAAATGCATATATTACTTTAACCAGCAGTTGAATTATATAGGTCATAAACCACACGTGACTTCTACGTAAGTACTTCAGCTCACTCCCGTGTCTTATAAATACTTCAGCTCGTTTCCAATGAACTTGAAGGGATGGGATACTTCGCCGTCGCTGATTAAGCATCGCCGATTCGCCGTAGGTCATATTCGCCATCAGACCGATTCGCCTTTGCACAACCCTGTATTTTTAAATGCTTAAATAAAAGAGAAATAATGTCCTATTCCATCTTTGATAAATATTAATCACCGTTTAATACCCTTTCAAATTATTACTACTCCATGTAATTGTTTAAAAAATGTCCGGAATTGATTGTGTTGTACTGTTATTTTTCTATTTTAAAACAATGTATTTACAGTTGGACGACCTAGCGAGCGCATTAGTGATAACGTGTAAAACTTGTTTGTAATTTATTTACACTAAATTGATGGTAGCCTTTGTATTCATTTAAAACTTTATCCGCCAACGGCGAATTTTCCGACGGCGAATTTGAGCTACGGCGAATCGGCGAAGGCCAATCGGCGACGATGAATCGGCGACGGCGAATTGTTCTAAACCCTTAATTTGCCACTTTGCCTTTTCACAGCTGTCAATAAAAAATATGTTCTTTAGGATTTATTGAGTTGTTGGATATAATTTTGTATTCTACGAGTGTTATTACAAATAATGATGCCTTGAGAGTTTAACATTTCTTACCATCAATAACTATTATAAAATATAAATCACACGTTTTAAGAATGCAAAGAAAACGTTACATTCTAGTCAAGCAATCATAAGGCAGAGAAGTTGTGAGAAGTCATTGAAACTAAGGGAGGTTTTACCTCGACATATTATTAACTTAGTTCCTCAGTGGCCTTACGGATTTTGAAAATTGTAGCAGCCAGAACAAAAAAATATAACTTCATGAGTTGAATTTAATATTGTACTTTTCAACAAAATCTCACGTTTTATCACAGGTTTTTGTTTAATGTTATTGACTGGTTCAATTTAACAAGAATGCAATTCTACGACAAGCTAAATAAGGAATTCATTAAGTAGTCATATTCAGCATGAAATAATCTGAAACTTCTTCAGTTAAATAGCAAAAGGGGTGAGTTTGTAGTTAACCTCCAAAAATTTAGTAAGACGGTCAAGGAAGAATTAGTTCTTTTCTGTATAACAGTTGTTCTATCTCTAGTTTTTAAGATTTCCACAAACGATCCTGTATACATACAGGGAATTTCTAAAGATGCTATTTTAGTTTGAAACATATTTTATCTGTATTCAGGAAATTGCAACAACCGTGCATTTTGATCCATAAAAGCAGCAACTTTCTGGTATGTTTTGAAGAGTATGATTTGCAACTAAGATAATAGAAACGTCTAGGAGGTAACTAGCATTTCTATAATTTAATCTTCAATCATTTTAAGCGGCAATCTTTTAGATCTATGCATGTTTATTGACCAAATGCATATTAAATGCATATTAAATGCATATTTCCTATTGACAATCTTACGACTTCTTAGTGTCTATCTTATTTCTTGTCGGTTGTGAGATATAACTAATTTAAAATGATTGTATGAAAATGCAGGTTTAAATTAATAATAAAATAAGTAAATGGGTACTTACAAAAAGCCGCCGTAGCTACGTCACTGCTGGATTTCTCTGTACAAAAGCGCTGCTATTGTGAGTTCAGGATAGCACAGAACTATACAACTAATTAGTGGTCTAAATCGTCAGTATACAACATATTTACACAACTACCATAATGCATTATCTCTAAGCCCGGTTGCACTACAACTGCCCTGAGGAGGTTTCATATTAACAAATGCCCTTAGTTTTGCCCGAAAGTGGAGTTTTTGACATCGAGATGCATCGCGCCGCAAGGATAACTCCGGGGACGCATCGCGCGATTTTCGTAAGTCCTAATTAGGAGCGTCCGGATCACTCATGTTCAGCATCTCGACTAAGGACCGCTTGAAGGGGGTCAGTCTGTCTGTAAAACGCAGAATTAAAAATCGCCGCTTTGAATCGGAACAGGTAAGGAGCCCCTTTCCAACGCTCAGCTCCCTTTCGGCGACAGACGCAAAAAACCGCCGGGGGGCGATTTCGCCCTGAGCTCGCGACGGCCAGTTTCTGAAAATTAATGCTTGCAGACGATACCTACTCTTGAATGCAGCGAAAAACATGTAAATGGATTAAAATTGTCATTTAGAACCGACTTTGATATTGATAATTATCTATCAATTTATCAATTCGGTTTTTCTTTGCATGTAAGAAATGGTGCTAGTACGAATTAGTATGAAAGTATGAAAAAACTAAAATATCTGGAAAAATTTATTTCAGTTATACTATTGTGGGTTTGCAAAAACAAGGCTCAAGACAGAAGTACTCAGAACATATAAAAGGCCTTTACAATAAATGCATTAGAAAAGCAGGAAGGATTTGAAAAAATATAGGAAACAGTAAGGAGCAAATGAAGAGTAAATGAACAAAAAGTAAGTGTTCAGACAAAAACTGTTAGAAATAGGAGCAAAGAGGATAAAAGACAGAAAGAAAATGCCTCCCTCTTCGCATAGTCTACAGAGTGTATATCCTAAGCATATACCACCGAACCCTGTGGAGTAGTGGTTACCACGTCTACTTAGCATTCGGGAGGTCGTAGGTTCGATTCCCGTGCCCGTCTTCTCTGATTTAGGTTTTTAGGTGGTTCTCCAACAGAGTTACCTTCTCTAAGGCGAATGTCGGGACAGTACTTCTTCACCTTTCCTGGCCTCTCCTCTATTCTCCACCCCTCCTTTCTCTCACCCATCTTGAAACTCCCGTTATCGGCTGAAGAGGGACGCAATGTCTCTATAGGAGCCCGCCCTCAGCTGGGGGGATTGAAATGATTTTGAACCTTTGCCTTTTAGTATATGCCCATTTCTCGAAGGTGCTTCATAAGCCCGAAGGGCTCTTCGACTTGAGCTGAAACAAGATGGAGAAGGTACCGAATGGTACCTACATACACGTATTTCCAGAAACTCTGACCAATCAGATAATCTCTAAGTCGTTCAAGCACAACACAACAGAAACATTACCAAAACCATCGAGAGCTATTTATTCGCGGGGCTGTAGAACTTATAAAACCCTTTTCTTTTGGATAATTTTCTTCTCTAGCACCGTTCGAGGCGGCTTTGAGGGTTTAAACAGACTCGCCAAGATGGTTCTCGATACAAGCTGAAGAGAATGGGACTCAGGAGCGTTCGATGGTTTGTTTGTGCCCATTTATCTAAACG
Organism: Agriotes lineatus; assembly: GCA_940337035.1. NCBI lineage: Eukaryota > Metazoa > Arthropoda > Insecta > Coleoptera > Elateridae > Agriotes > Agriotes lineatus. Next base: position 44,139,830 of record OW679203.1, on the reverse strand, counting down.
CTGAGTTCAATAGTATCCACAGAATAATAAGAGAAAGCTTCAGTACTACATTGTACTACTCGTATCTCCAACCCAGTAACTCTTTGCTGGGTTGGTCGACCTCCAGCACTTGGATGTGAGCGAGAATTTCATCTGGAGGATTGAACCTAGTGCGACGAGGTTTCCGCCATGACCCATTTGGAGCAGAACGCCAGCATATTACAAAGTCTGATGTACCTTTACTCGACAGTACGAGCTGGAATATTTAGACTTGAGTAGTAATCAACTGCAGCACCTTGACAGTAATATTTTCAGTCAAGAGTATCGACTTAAAGCACATCAAGCAGCTGACACCTGCCTAATCTTTTCGCGAACAACCGCCACCTCGAGCATCCCTCTAGGAGGGTTTCTCCAGCCTACAGAACCTGTGGAAGCTATAGCTGAACAACAACCGGATATACACTGTCAATAGTCGGGCTTTCATGGAACTGGATAGGTTTGGACGTTTGTATTTGGGCCGCAGAATCTAATCGGCACTAAGTTTTCTGGACTAGCAGAATAACGATGTCCGACATCTATACTCCTGCATGTTAAAGCATTCCAGCTAGCTAACAAATATGTTTTTAAATGGAAATTTTGGGAACCTAGAAGTGCAACTGATAAACTATACCAAACTATGACATACACTTCATGAAAGGGATCAGGGTACAAGCTGGCTTATGTACATAGTATTTCACATGCGCTCCTAAATGTGAGTCGTGCATTTTCGACGAACAGCAAATGGCCTACTTTTCAAGATGGTTAATTTTACAGTATTATGTATTCCTTACCTTTATAGTTAAGCAGTGATGCTTTTAAAATTATATCATGTTTTTTGTTTTTCTAACAATTCTGTGTCTTACAAGTATACGCCGCCAATATTACACTCAATAAATGTAGATGCTTTGATACCAAAACGTAAAACCAAAATGAAACCATCGTGAATACATGAGCACATTTGAGGGCCGACTAGCTATAACAGTGAAGACGGCGTGTGGTTTTTTACTAAAGAAGTGCTTAAGAGTTTTTATACAATAAATGTGCTCAGATAGAAACGATAACTCAAAAACTCAAAGCTTAACCAAAAATATGATATGTAATAACTATCATAACCAGGTCATAACTCAGTGTGCAGTAACAAAAACACGCACAATCATTGCCAAAATATGGAATAATATGGGGATACACTACATACAAGTGAATTACATTATTACATCAACTTAAACTTAGATGCGGCCTGAGGGGTACCTTATCGGAGGCATCAGCACAACGCAAGATCAATGTACAAGAACAAAGTCAAATTATCACACATAACCGCTGGCCTTAGGCACAGTAATAAAATTCATAAAATCAAGAACATAGCTACCTGCATTGCAGAACTCCCTGGGTAGATTTCTACCTTCTGGCAACAGCAGCAGCACCCTAGCTCGTAAGCAATATTACTAGCTCTTGGCACTTAGCAAAGCCCACGCCGAAATTGGACAAGGCCGCCTTTCGAACAGCAGCTTACGGTAGTAGTAGACTGGACCTTGTCAGCACGTGTACGATAAGGGATGAGGACATAGCGGTACTGAACGGCTCCAGCTTTCTATTAATAAACATGGCCGGCTCAAAATGAAACGGCTCGGTATGGAATTGTGACAGGGTTGGAACAGTTAGAAAACCCCGAAACGTTACACCAGTCTCAAATGACTACGTGCAACTTACCCTAATTGTCGAAATCAGGCTCACAAAGGACAAGCGTTAGTAGATATCGGAATCAAATGCCAGGAAATCACCAGCGATTAAGGAATGTAAGGAAGTGCGCTTGCTACGACAAAGACGGACAAAATCGGAACGACGGCGCGGAACACTAAAAAATTACTCCAAATAACTATAGCTCGAGACACGTCACATTTTGTAGGTAACAAACTAAATATAAAAGTCCAGGTCTCTGATGCATACAACAAGATGAAGAGATGGAGATAATATGCAGCGCTGCCTCCCATCTACACTTATATTCTATGATGAAAAGGTATCCACCTTTACTTTGGCAGTGTTGTAAAAATATAATTGCTACTTAATCTGAATTCAGTTGCTAGGAACGCCCATCTCTCACAGTACCTTCTATAACTTTGGCCACTTCCTACTTACATTCAGTATATGTTCCTTTACATTCCTGCGCTTAACAAAACCTGGCTGTTCTCTTATTTCATAGCGTAGATAATTAAGGATATGTAAGAGAATACTACTAATGCATTCTTACAAAGAACCTTCTTACGCAAGGTAATAAATATTAGTTAATTCCATTCCTTGGTCATCTGGTAGAATTCCATTTGCCGCTGCACATTTGATGTATCAATATACACCAGGAAAAATAGATTTAGGAAGACCGAGGAAAAGAAGGGGCCAAGAGCCGGAACAGACTGTGCAGTCTAATCCTTGGTCGAAGAGGAGAAGAATAAGAAAAGAAAAAGGAATGGGCGAATAGTTGTTTATCTAATTTGACACCCTAGTGGAAGCTATGTGTCGGTCCTTGTGGCGTCTTTCGTTGTTACCATATTAAACAAAGACTTTCGAAGTGATTTAATATTTGAAGATACCGCGGAACTGTAAGATTCGAATCTTTTCGGATACAATTAATCACCGCTGTGAACATTGCCACAATTGGTATCCTTATATACCGCTGTTTGAGTTGCAACGTCTGCCCTAATTTGAAGCCATACGTTTGGGCCAAACTTCTCGCAGATGACTAGATGACCACTAATGCCTCAAGCTTCCCCCGAATTTTGATCAAGAGCTGTCTATGAATTTGTTTTCACCTATAACATTATTCGAGTTAAATCTAGTGTCTCTCTTCAATTTGGTATGAAATTACTAAATTACCGGTAAAACATCCATTCATTGTGTAATTTTGCATGTTCATCGTCATTTATAATATATACCAAACCTGAAATATTTATAAGATGCGATAAATCTTCCGGCTAACGTACCCGAATCTCTAGCTCATCCCCGTCTGGGAGGGCTAGTCGCTATTTGCAAACCGTGTGCGGCTTGCCAGCGCCCCAGCTGACCTCCGAGAGTTTCTAGTAATTTGTGTGCAGTGCACAATTTTTGGTGGATACGTTTACTAGTACACTAGGATCACTTCGAACATCATACACGTTTATTTTTCTAAGTCCATGTCCAGGCCTTTCACATTTTCTATATTCCATTGGCTAATTACCTATATAATCAGGGCGGCTCCCAAATAATAACAATAAACATAATTTCTACGTCTTTGTCGATTTCGCGTTTGGAAGAAAACACCTGTATCTTCAGATTAAACCTGTTAGTCTGTTAGGTTTTCACGTGTAACAAGGTTTGTCTTCTGCTACTGTATCATATAGTTTTGTATTATGTGTTCAAAGAAGGTCTTAGTTAATCTTAATTCATTTAATATTCAAAATTCCTTGAGGTTTTCACCGTTTTCGTTTGTGAACGTCTCATTTAACATATTCTATTTATTATCCACTCTTGCATTGACGTCTCCCACTAATAAATATAAGTCTTTCCAAATAAGAGGTTGTCCTGTTACAAGTCCTACCACCGTGTGGCTTGAGTTCATCCTAAGCAGAATACATCAGTCATAAGTTCCTGAGAAGGCGTTTCTCCTTCTCCAGTTTTTGTCTCTGAGTTTCATTCCAGCGAGATACATGTTGTGCATTAATCCATAGTTTTGTTGCTATTGCGATTTTACGTTTAGGTATACGGAATAAAGGTTCTGGTCTTATATATATGATATGCACCGATTTTTTCCAGAGCGTCTGCTTTTTCATTGCCCTCTACATGTGTATGTCTTGAGAACCATACGGTGAGCTCCTAATAAAGATAGGCGTATGCCTTTATTTGGTACATGTTGTGTACACCAACCACTTGCGCTGTAAAGGATCCATCTCTGCACTAGATTAATCCCTTCGTCAGGTAAGGTGGGGTATCTTCTGCTCAGTCATTGCCATCAAATCTCACAATAAATGGTTTGTCAAAGGAACACTCCGGAGCAATGCAGTCCATGTCCATTTGGCAGTGGTAGATAGTTGCTCATTTAGGCGTAACCCCGATGTTTACATAATTTTCAGATGTATCGATGCACGCTAGAAAAACCACGGTACCTGGTGGAACGATTCAGTTCCAGCTTGATTGTAATTCCTGCAATCTTTCGACATAGATGATCTCCAACTAACTGAATGTCAGGTTTTTGGTATTTTATCTTTTGAGTATCCGAGAACACAGTTGCCACCCCTTCTGTGTCCCGTTGCGATATGGACCGGATCGCGATTGCTTCAGAGATTATTTATTTGAAATGTTAAATAAATTTTGATTTTATTGGTATTCCACCGTCCCTTGTTTACCAATTTTGCTTGTTTAATAGTTTCTATCTAGTAAAGAACGTTTAGTTCCATTCAGTACTTGTCATTTGTCAAGAATAGTAAGCAGCTGAACGAGCTAACCAGAGCTGTGCACCCATCCTAGAATTGCATAAACCCAAACATCTATGAGAGGCTTGAAGATTAGTTAATTCGTAGATCCATTTTCCCTACCTACAAATAATCGATTAAACTGGTTATTTGTGGTATAGGCTAGCTACGTTTTGTATAATTTTGATTACTGTATCGTAAATAGAATGCTGAAGAGCCAAGTGTTACAAGAAATAGTAACATTTATAACAACCTGAAGGAAGCTATAAATGATCTAAACATGAAAGGCATTTCATTTAGGAGGACTGCATCAAAACATGTTCCCTATGAAAGGTAGGCATTTCGACATCGGCGCTTTCAGCTTGTATTAGAGATACTCGCTTTCTGTTATTTTTTATCGAAGCCATGAAAACAGCTAGACAGGGTGATACCAAGTGGGAAACGCAAGTCAGGCTTTTTCTGACTACTTTTACAATCCTATGATGTTCAGCTCGCGATTTTGTTTTAGTTACGTCTAGCAATGGCTTATTGAAATGAAATTAATATGCCCACACTGTTAATTTACAGATCAAATATCTATTGGTCACAATTTTTTGCTTGCTTGATAACAGTTTAAGTAATTTTGGATTTTTGCTAACGATATTTTTGAATTGTGAATAGAGTAGACGGGTACCTTGTCTTTGATGGTGCACTATGGCGTTTAGTGAAAGCTTATTTTGTGCTGCAATAATTTCAGTATCAATGCGCTTCGTTTTTGCAAGGCCTTTGCGAGCAGCGTAACGCGATAAAATTAGATAAAAGCCTTTTGTAAACACTTACCGAGTTAGTGTAATGTTGTAAGAGTGCTTGTTTTGATAATTAAATAATTAGTTACGGAATCCTTTTTTTGAATTGTACAAACGCGGTGTAGCTTTGTACGACCCTTAAACGAGGGATCGACACGGCCTGGGCTAGCTCTTTTGATTCTCATCAGAATATGGCGTGGTGTAAGAACTAGGCAATAAAATGCTTCGGGCTTTAAAACTGAGCAGTAGGATTATTAAAATTTGAGCGCCTTGTCGTTACAACATAAAAACAAAACTAGCTACTTAATACTACGCCACCTACCTTTTGTGCTTCGTTGCATACCTATATAACTCGTACAGCTAGAGGTGTTGCGGAAAGAGCACAAACAAATAACAGCAAGATGGGCATTTAATCAAACCCAAAAATCGCAGTAACACATGAATTATATACATAAGCAGTTAAGGCTAAGTGACAACAATTTAGGTTTGTAGGATCATTGCCTATCAATTAAATTAAAATAGGAGTCAACTTCCAAGTATTTATATCACAAATAGCTAAATATAGCTCGGGTTCCAACTTCAGGATAACCATCTGTGATATCGCAATTGACATATTGCACTACTCCCAAAAACGCAAATTTTGAGTTACAGGTGCGTGCTTATTTCAGCAATTTGGAAATGCATAAATTTTCTCTTTAGCGGTAATAGTTGATTGAATAAAAGAGTAATGAAGCACGCTTCAGTTTGAATTTTTAAGGCCTTAGTAAGAACTGATATAGTTGCGGCGATTACCTTTGTCGATCAAAGAAACGCTGAAAAGTGCATGTAATTACAGTTTAGTTCTTTGCTAATGTCCAGCAATAGAAAGGGAAAATCCTGATAAGTTTCATTTGGTCCAAGTATATTTCTAAGCCGAATTTGGCTGCATAATTCTTAGAATCCCAAAGAACGCCACTGTTAACCACTGCTAGCTTGCAGAAGCGAAATCGGGAGACTGAATAAGCCCTATGGTAGCCGGCCTAAATATTGAAATAACGTAGTATGCGAAATTGAGCTCGTTTATTGAAAGACGCATGAAGGCCAGCCTAAACATCGAAATGAGTACACAAAGATAAATTAGATGAGCATTCTTACCAAGCTGTTTGCGCCCGTTTGCGAAAAATCAACGCGCTAGCTGTTTTCGTTTGTTTAAAAACAAGAACGGCTTCAACCTACCCCAACAATTAGATCAGCAAAACGTGCTTCTTGAAAAATCTATATGAATGAATGCCCACTAACGTGCTGCGACAGGAAAAGGTACAGGTGTCTTATCTATAAAGGCAGACGCTTGGTGCGATAAAAGACAATTTTTTTGATACAATAGGTATTTAGATATAACGCAATCCGAAAGAAGGTGCTAATTGCAGGAACGCCCTTGAAACGAAATTGAAACAGGGCGTTACAGCTTATATGTACATATATTAGGTAATCATTTTACAGGTTCTTATAGAATATATTTATCCCTGTCTAATTTTTACACCTTAATACTTCATTTAAAATGTTGGGTTTATTTTGCATTAGTGTGATAACCTGGTTCTCTTCCTTAAATTCGCATTACTTCCTCATTCGTGATCACCAAGCCACTTTTATATTTAGGAAATTTTACCAAATTTCTTCTTTTTGGACGTATGTGCTTAAGTACTCTATAGACTACCGGACATCGACAATTATTTTTATTATTTGGTGAAGCCTTCCGAGCGGATATTATTTTTATTCCTCTTGTTATTTCTTTCTTGAGTTCTTCGGTCCTTCATATTTCTGATGTATATTTAGAGTTACTTTGTATTTGCACGTGCCTTCACCATAGCATTGTTTATAGTGGACTTAAATTCTGACCAACTTAGCTCAACATTTCCATTTTGAGGCATGTTCTTCCTCATGGATTTCATCCTATATACTATAATTTTTTCGACTTTAAGTGGAAATCATTTCTCCCTACAATCCAGTGCTGCTACTACAATTTCACTGTCTCTGTTCACTATGGTGAAGTAAGCCACCTATTTTGCTTATTTTTCAATAAGAATAACACAATTGCTGAAGGTTTGTCTACAAAAACGACGAAGTCTAAGCCTAAAATTGTTTTGAATATATGTGAAAAGAGTTCCATTAATTTATACCTCATATTATACTAGCCAGCAGTAAAGCAAAAATTAAAATTTTATGATTTGAAATTCAAACTAATTTTGCGTTTCTCGGTTTTAGTGCAGAAGCCAAACTAAATATGGATTATGTTTTGTGGAGTTTAGCTAAACTCTGCAGCTGCCTATCTGCGCTAATCAATACCTGAAAAGAGATAATAATTAAATTTAGAAATAAATGGCAGGTCCATCCATACATTAATGAATAATGGATACGTTATTGGACGAGGTTTTCATGGAAGGACAATACATTAACAAAGTCATTCAAACGTGTTTTGTACATCAGTTCTGTTGCTGTTTGCTCGGCATAAGAGGTGTCTTTATTCTTAAGCGATGGGTTTTAGAAACAATTTCGGAATTCCTCTAACTATAAACCATAATGGAAACAATTTTTAACGTAATTGGTTTTGCTTATGGGTTGGTTGGCATTTTTGTTGTAAGTTTTCCTCAAAAGTAACATTTTTACCACAACACACTTCATGTTCCGCTGAATTATAAAAGTAAATGTGAAAGGGAGACACACAGGATCTATATTATACAAATAATTATGGGGTTATATATTTCTTTATTTTTTTTTAAATATCCAAGTCCACCAATTACATGTTTTCTATGTAATTTTATATACTAGCTCAGATCAGTAAAACATGAAAGGCTTTCTCAGTTTCGGATATGCATTTTATAATTCTAATAAATTTGTAACACCTTCCCCGTTCAAACTTAATACCGGTTATTTATATTTCGCTAACAGCTTATTTAACTTCAGAATTCCATAGCATTTGTGGATATCACTTAACAACCAATTTCAGGTAATTAATATTTAGAAATTACCTAATTTTATCTTTTGATCATAAATCTTGTTTAAGAAGTAATTTATACCAGTCTCCAATGTTCAACATTTGTTTAACATTTTTATGACTTTCTCTACTACTTTGAAGTTCTTCAAGACAGCAACAGTAACTCCTTCCATTATCTGCACCATAGTCGAAGTTGCTGACACTCCCATTATCAGGTACGGGCCAAATAATAACAGGTTAATTATTGGACATCACTTATGTTCCGGTACAATTTGATTTATTACAGCATAACAAATATGGGTGTATTTTTCTTATTTATGAGACTACACATTTTTAAATCAGAAATTTCACTAAGCAGTCATCCTAGTTACCTATTCTTAGTTATCTACTGTGAAACTTTGAGATGTCTTATATCAATTTGACATATTAAATACAATTACATTAATATATTACATATAATATAAAGTTTCTTTATAATCAACAACACAACTTTTATACACTGCCCAAAATAAGTCTGTTACCTCCAGTTCCAAATATGGCATTTCTTAACGAAATTTAAAAATGCACACATCCTTATTCACTTTTGCACATTAAAACTCCATCTGCCAGAACTGTACTCCTTTTCATGTCCCTTACTAATTCATTCATCCAAATTCCACCTTAACAGTTTTCTTTCCTAAAAATACTGTTTAGGATTAATGTTTTTTTCTTTCAGGTCGTCTGGTGGTTTCTACACGCCTTGGCTGCTTAGTTCTAAGTATAAACAGAAACAAAGCGGTCCATCGTCACCTTCCAATGAAAATAAATTGTGTCCATAATTTGATCCAATTCTGAATTAAGGTCCCTACTTTTAGCGTTATTAATTAATTATAAGCCAAAGAATACCACGTTAATGAAAATTTATTTCTGTTGGGCTAGAAAATTTCAATTAGAGTGGATATCCAATCCTATAATACAATTATTCAGTTCCGAAGCACAGAATCATCGCACCTAAGTTATTCACAAGGCACGGCTTATATGCACAAAAAAGAATCAAAGCATGGGAAAGTATACGCACATGAAATCCAGAATATATACACTTTTACAGTTATATGCCCAGTATTCATCTTAACGTAAGTAATATGTAGATTGCATTTTGCTTTGGTACAGAAGTTTGGGGCTCATGAAGTTGTTCGGCAGCTAAGTTAAATTAACGCAACATTCTATGTTTATCGTATAAAACATAATTACTAGTGAAAAAGAACAAAGCTGGAGATTAACTGTACAGAATTTGGGTGAGATTGTTACATTGCTAACGATGGACTTCTACGAAGCATCCGTTCCAGGGAATGATGCTCAATTTGTGTTTAGTTAGTTGTTTGCACTTATATCCAAGTTCTACCGGTGGTACATACTTAAAGCAGCATGAGTAAAGCATTTGCACTGTATAATAAAAGTACAGAGCTTGCGCAATCTTAAAAAATTCAAAGACGAACAAACTCAAAGGTTTAAAAACAATGATTCTCACCTTAAATCAGATTTGTTTGACTCCAACTTTATTTCAGTAAAATAATGAGCTATTTTTTGAGAACCCACAAATCCTAGACAAAATAGGTACTTCAGATAGTGTTATTCTAGTAAACATCACTTTAATGTAGAAAAAACAGGCCAGGCAGCTATTAGCCGGTATTACCACATCGATTGCAATGTGCTTTACTATATTATCAGCAATAAATGACAACATTCGATTAGGTTAGGTTAATTACGAACAAGTTAAATTAGGTGAGATACAACTACTATGAATACTATGATAGGCATTGCTAGAATAAACTCACTTTACTATCAGTATTTTTGTAACTATAGCTTTTAAAATACAAGCTTTTATACAAATGACGTATGCCGTTGCACATTAGTCGATACCCTTTATCAAACTATGTATTTATTTCCAATAGATATCATTAGAGGTGATTTTGAACATTTTTCTTTTATGGAAATTGTCTTTCTTCCCCTTATATTAGGTCAGTGAGTAGATGGCACAGAAATTTCTACTTATTGAAGAACAGCTAAATTCTCTGCGTTTACCACATATTTTGTTGTGACGTTGTTGAACCTACATTTGTCCCAATTTTTACTACTCAACTACGAAACAGAAACAAAGTAGGCGCCAATTGCTGTCTTGCGACAACACTAACAGTGCTATTCACTAACTTACTTCGTTATCTAAACGATTTTCGTTAGGAACGAATTCGTACAGGAGGGTCATCCGATTTTCGTTATAATTCGTATTCAGTACGGGAGCCTCAACGAATTCGGTAACAATTGGTTCGTAAACAGTCCGTAACGAAAGAGGGAATGTTTTTAACTAGAATAGTACAGGTAAAGCAACGCGTCTTAAATCCGATCATCTAGTGGTCAGCTTTATAAGTAGTTGTGACGTGCCATCTGTCTCTTTCATATTTATAAGTAGATGTATATCTATTGCATTTTAACTACCGTTGCTACAAATATTCTGCTTGGCGGCGGCAACTTTAAATAAAATACGATCAGTCTCAAACGTTTTTGGTTGTGTGTGAAATGGTTATTTAACCAACAAGTGTGTTAATAAAGGTGATTAATAATCGAGAGATTTTAACGCGTGAGCGAGTGGAGCGAGCGAACGCGTTAATGAGCGAGATTATTAATCACCGATTAACATAAGAGTTGGTTACAAGACTTTTCCGTCAATCGTACGTTTATTAAAATTCATCAAAAATATTTATTAGTTTTGACATTTCAGATACATTTGACGTTTATTACGTATGGTTGCCGATGCCGGAGAAATTTTGCGGCAATTAAAATACTTGGCGGTTGGAAATCCACCTCTGTTGGCGAAGGATACATTGAGAACTCGATAGGTATAAAATACAAACTGCCACAAAGATATTGAGCGAAGAGTTTTCTAATGTAAATATTTATATTAATACTTCCACGGAATAATTTAACCTTTAGTTTTGACATTTCAGATACATTTGACGTTTAGTACGTATGGTTGCCTATATAAAATCATTGCGAAAACGGGTCTATTAATGCATGATTTTTTAGACAAAATCATGCATTAATAAGTCGATATATAAACGATTGACGGAAAAACAAATTAATGCCAAAACAAACACCGAAAATGAGGAGTGGCAGCTTTTTTTTGACTATGAGTGGTATATTAATAGAGGGAGATCCGTCATGTTTATAGTAGAGATTTCTTGATATAAAGCAATAAAAGTTATGCCATCCCGGATGTCGTACACTTCTTATCTTGAAATTTTTAATTATTGTGTTTTAAACCAATGTAATCATTTGTATAATGTAGTTTACTGGTTAATTATTTCTGATTGATGTTTTAATGCCTTTTTACTTAAATCTGTTCAACTTTTAAATTTTAACCTCACTTTTTATTATTTGCTTCATACGTTAATAAGCAGGATTGTTATAGTCTGATGCTGAAACCAATCTGATTTTGAAAGATGTCGCTACACACAACAATAATAAAATCGTGGACAAGAGTTTTATTGCTTCATAGCATAGTTATATTTTAATCATATTATTATGTACATAGTTATAAGTATTATATAAATGCAATTGCACTAGTATAAATTTGCTGATAAATCTTTCCACTGTATTTCCGGTTAATATAAATCTTGTATTGTAGCGACCATGTGGTATAGTAAGTTCTGCACCAATAATACACGTAAACCGCCAGGGTTGCAAGGGGTAGCCCACGTCACCTCACAATCATGACGATCTTTCACCTGCAACAATACAAACTTCTTTAAATAAAATGTTTATTTCAAATAATTTTACTTGCTGTTGCAAGAGAAATTATTGATATTAATAAATTATAAATAACGCATGTACCTTCAACAAACTGTCGCAAGTGCTGGTTTATAATGGATGTTGGCCATATTGCCGCATTGTCAACTGATTCTGGATACCACACATTTACTGCCAGCAATGTTAGGTCAGCATCGCATATGACTTGCACGTTGAAGCTGTCATAGTTTTTTCGGTTTATATATACTTGCCCTGGAAACTATTTGTCTTCAGCGGGAGGAGCTACTATGGCTATATTGTTACCTGGGGCGTGGGAGGTGGCTTAATTTCACTCCGCACTGGTGCACAGTTTAACGAAGAAGTCACAAGGTGTGTGGTTACTAAGTTTATTACATAAACATCACACAAAAGTATACAGAAAAATAGCACACACAAGAATAAACATACAAATAAAGAAATACAAATAATTACAACTTACTCTAGAACTTAAACTAACTTACTTGCTAACTTAACTAAGGAGGTCTTCGTGGTCCCGGTTGAGAGCAACGCCTGCCAGTCGGATGCGCACGGCCGCGGGCGCGTCGTGGTCGCAGATACCAGCCAGAGGGAACTCCGGTGCTGGGCGAGCTGGGGGGCGATGTCTCAAACCCCTGACTTGTCTTAGAGGGATCTATCCATCTAACCCTCTAAGAGCAAGCCTGACTAGTCTCGGTGGGATCAATCCTTCTAACCCTCCAAGAACAAGTGCCTTCTCAACCTCTCGTTTCTCCTTATAAGGAAAACACGGCAGACGACGCGTAGTGGTGGAAGAAGCAAGCGTATGGTTTTCTACAGTACTTTTTGCTATGTCCATATGACTGGCAGCGGGTGCACTGAATTATGCTGGTTTTTTTCCTTGGTGGTTCGACAGTAATAATCATATTTTGTAGAGAATTCAGTCCATATATCTCCTTGTTATTTTTGTCGGGCTCTAAATCCACAAAGAATAAGGGAAGTGGTGTTTTTTCTACTCTATGTCTTATGTTCATTAGGTTACGTACAATGTGCCCTTTTTCTTTCAGTTCTTCTTTTATTAGATTAGTATTTACTGTTGGGTGGAGACCTCTTATGACAACTCTAAATGCTCTTTCTTCTTTCGTTTGATATGTATGAAACACTCGTTTTTCATCATCGAGATGTTTTACGAGTTTCCGGTATGTATCAGAGGTGTTAGTGTTTATCTTAACAGTATTGTTTGATAGTGTTTTAGAGCTGTATTGTTCGGCTTCTAAGATGTTTGTCAGATCTTTGATCATTGCATCGTAGTTAGCAACTCCGTGTATATATATTGGAGGGGGTTTGTTTAATTTAGGTTGTGGGTTATCTTTGCTTAATTCCATAACGTTGTTTTCTTGTGTGTCATCTAACAAGCTAAATCTATTGTAATCGCTGGCTGGACTTTGCAGTTCTATATTATTATCAGCAGGTCGAAAAGACCTTTTTCTCTTTTTTATTATTTGCCATTCGTGTGCACTTGTTTGAGGTTGGTTATCATTTATTTCTTGCATTTCAGTTTCTGATTGCGAAATGCATTTTTTCACGTCGTCAATGGTAACGTAAATAAATATAACATTTTTTAACACGTTAAAAAATGGCACTTTTTGGATTTTGACAATTTCGAAAAACGTCATTTTCTAGCTAAGTCAAAATCACTCGGTATATCTGATTGTAGCTAAATAGGTTATCAGATAAGCACAAATTATTGCCATTTTTTTAAAATATCAAACATGAAATTGTTTTTCATTTGATGCCGACCATTTCCTGTCACTGTCTAAATTATTTAAATATTTATGGCAAATCTTAATACAAATTAATTACCAAAAATAAAGCGTTAAAGGTTGATGTGAATTAAAAAAATAATAAATTCAACAAAATTATACTCGTAGATTATTCTCGTTTAATGTAGTATTTCTTTACACAATCATTTTTATAAATCTAGAGTGAGAAACCATCGAATAATATTAGAAAAAAAGTAAAATGTAACAAAATATCTAAGATTGACTTTATCAAAGCTGTCCAATGTCTAGCAAAAAAATTCATTAGCTTTCTTGCATCAACCAAATATTTAAACAAAAATATGGCATACCAGTGCACGAATCCTTATTAAGTACTATCGTTGATCTTGACACGAAAAAATAGAACAAACACTAAAAGATTTAAAAGAAATTTTACTACCTATATCAATGAAATTTGAAATTTTTAATCATATCTAATAATCCAATATCAACTCTAAACTTAAGTTTACAATTGTAAAAAAAAACATTCAAAGCTCATTAAATTTTCTAGATTTAGCATTACTAAGAAATCAAAATGGTACTTTAGACACTAATTGGCAGAGAAAATAAATCAAAACAGAAAAATAGTTAAATGTTAGCTTATTTGCAACTATAAAATATAAAAAAAGTTTAATTAATAATTTAGTAGACCGAGCTTTAATAATTTCATTTAAAAAATGCACCATAAAAACTTAAATAAAATCAGTATAATGTTGGAGAACATAATTTCTCTTTAAAATTCAGCAATACAAATATAACGAATGGAACAAGAAAGTTTCAAAAAATACAAGTAACATTAATGTAACAACCTACAATGTAATTCTTTCGGCCAAGAATTTAATAATAATCAAATTAATAATATACCGTATTATAACATCATTTATTCCTAAATAATCAATAGTATAGATTTAAAATAACAATTTTCAAACAGCGTTTAAAAATTATAATAGACTGGTTAAAAAAATGCAGTAATCTAAAAGATAAAACATTAATTAATAATGAAACGAAAGTAGCTATATCAAATTAATTGTGACTATTTCTTTTAAAAAATGTTGACCTATCAAAGTGCTAAAATTGAACAGTTTATGCCAATCACATGAGAATAACATGGATAATTTTGCACTAGTGCAAATTGTCGATAACTTTGAAGTTTTTGCAGTAGTGCATATTGTCAATACATTTGGAATATAAAAGTAATTTTGATTTTATATCTAGGTTAATGTATTTTTTTTTAAATTTAAAGATATATACTAACGTGAAAATAACCTGTCAGGAAATAGTCTGTCGAATAATTTTTTCAAACGCGCTCAAACTGCGCTTTTTCGCACATTTTAAAAAAATTTCGACCATTTGATATGCACTAGGTATATTGCTATTGATAATTGCGAAACTGCTTATATTAGTCAAACTAAACAAAATTTAATAAAAATTAGAAATCAACACAAAAATGCAATTAAAATCGCCAATAAACCTAGTACAGCATTATTAGACCATGCTAGAGGAAATTTTAATAATATCAATTTTGACTGCCCAAAACTGTAAAAAAATTATAATATTTTAGAAATTAAAAAGCTCAAATTCTGTAAATTACTAAACTGACGTTGAAAAATCGAATACTATTTATTATAATAGCTATTTATGTTACAAGTTCGAAATTAAGGAGTTTTTTTGGACGAGCCGCAGTTTATGGTCAAGCGAGCGTAGCGAGCGTGGCACATAAGTAAGGCTACAGCTTTGGAAGCGATTTTTTTCTAATTATAAAATGACAGCTTAATCGAGGAAGTCAAGAAAAGTCGAGGTCATGATCATACCCCGGGAGTATCCATTTTGATTTCGACCAATGGATATATATACAACGGCAAATATTTGTGTTAGTCTGAAAACCTATTTAGCCTTTATCAGATATACCGAGCGATTTTTAGTTAGTTAGAAAATTGAGTTTTTCGAAACTGTCAATATCTAACAAGTGCTAGTTTTCCGAAATTAAGCAAGATTTCAATGAGGCCAGAATATAACTTTTTCCTTAAACTTCCGTGAGAATAACTTTTTTAACTTTTGGAATATTTTTCATAAATTTCATATACCGAGACTTAATTTCAAATTTACTTAGGTGAAAACTTGAAAGATCTATAATTAGACAAAAACAATAGAAATGTTAGTTGGTCCTTTAGCTTTTTATTATTTACCGAAAACTAATATTTAGCATAATTTTTACGTTTTTGGTGCAATGGGATTTTTAGGAAAAATGTTTTTCAGTGATAATATCTATTTAAATGGCTATTAAAAACTCTAATCTACCCCTGTTAATGAACTACTTTGACAAAAATGCTGTTAATGTTCTTTTACAGTTGTCTAAATGAGGTAATTTTTCCTTATTCAGTTTAAATGTTCTAAAAATGTCGGATTTTATGAAAATGTTGAGCTAAAATTTGAATTTGGATAGAAAATCAAATTTTAAACAACTTTTTTTGGCAAATTTTTCTCTATCTTAGCTAGTAAATGCATTTTTTGTAATTATTTTCTACGAATTTATAATTTGATGGAGGTCACGTGACAACTTTTGTGCTTGATTTTTCAAAAATTTCCCATTTGATGCCAACTTTTTGGCGATCACTCTACAATTATAAAAGAATATATAAACACGTTATTGAAACTTAATCATATTAACTTTACATAAATTAAAGATTCTAAACACACTTAGTGACCCCGCCGAAACTAGATAATTCTGGATTTCGGAATTCGAGATAGAGATTGGCATTTTTCGATCTCGAATATTTTAGACGAGATTAACCAAATTCCCGATCTTGAAATTTTTTCAATCGTATTTTAAAATACGCACAAAAACGAAGCAGAATCGGCTTTTCTTTTGAGAAGAGGCTGTTAGACATTAATTGTCCATGCTTGTCAAAGCCAGATTGGAGAATGGCAGTGGATTCAGCTCTCGATCTCTTCTGGCTGTTGGAGTGGGAATCAAACCGACATATTCTGATCTAAGACCGGAGGCTTTACCTCTGAGCCAGCTCGATTACTTTCTTCTTTCAGTATAGTGCCACAAATATCGGCAGAGGAAGCCTAAAACGCTAATATATGGATGACATGCTTGTTTTGGGCTTTACGCAGTCGTAACTGCTTCAATTTGGCACGCATATATAGGGTGTCTCACAAAGAATGGTAGGGATATTAGTCATATGTTTCTTAGGTTATAATAAACCGATCCTTTATCTAATAAACTCTAATAAACGCTGGTCCGTCCGGGACGCTGTTTCAGCAGCCAAACCGTAAGAGATAGAGAAAAAAGTTATTAAAGTTATATGTTTGGAATGGTCATGTCAGGTCAGGAACCGAATTTCAATCACGTAATTTAAAAAAATATTATTGGTTTTATTTAATACGCGTTCTATTTGAAAAACGGTCTTTTTTGTTTTATTAAATGAGACATTTGTCTCACTGGTTGCTAGTTAGACCTAATATACCTTAGTATAAACTCCAAGTTATCGGCCCTTGAATTTTTTTAAATTTTTATGTTAATTTTCACAAGCCCATTAAGGGTGTATTATAATTATAATCTAAGGAAAATATCATCATCATTCGAGAACCAAGATTCTCGAGTTGGAGATCGAGAATCGATGTCCGAGTATTTTCGAATTTGATATTGAAAATCAACTTTCGAGAATTTTCGAATCGAGAATGCGATAGGTAAAATCTCGTCTCGTCTCGTCTCGTGGCAACACTAAACACACTTTATTTCCTCGATAATTGCATTAATGAAAAATTGTATCCATGAAGAATTCTTTTCAACTATTTGAGTTTGCGCAACTAACCATACTAAAGCTACTCTATCTTTAAAAAATGTGCGTATAACAACAAAGAAGTGGTGTGCTTAATTCCAGCACAACTAAGAATTAAAATCATCGAATTAAAAATCTTATCAACAAGTAAGGAGTTGTTGAGAACTTTTTCGAGACATCAGATGTAAATAATTGTAATAATATCAAATTTTCCGTCAGTTTTGACACAAACTGACGCAAAACCTAACCTGCTAACATCGAATTTGACATAATTCTGAGCTCTTGTCATAATGACTTACAGTGCCACCAACATATTATTCATACAACAAATATTTCAAAGGCAACTTGAACGGAATAATTAATGAACACCCGTTATTTTCACTGATATATAGTACTGACTATAGACTTTTTAGACTCTTGTCTTGTTTTGTCTAGATATCAATACAAGACTGGTTAAAGTCTTGTCTAGAAATTTCAAGATAAGACAAAACACTCTTATTATAGATTAAGACCTTAGACAAAGTTTTAGAGTTTTCAAGACTCTATATTAACTTGCAGGTTGTAGGTAATATGAATTGTTTACTCCCATAAATTATCAGGTAAGTACAAAGTTCCAATAAACATTTCAAGTATTTCTATCAAGTAAGTTTACTTATATTGTTATACTTACCTACCTCGCCAAAGTATCAGGAAAAATCACCACTGATACCAAAACTCAAACTTTAAATCACTCAAACTAAATAAAATTTCTGACCTAGTATAACCATTGGCGTTTTTGGCGTTCTTGTACCCTGTACCCACAGTCACCATGGAATAGTTTATTTACGCCGGTCAGAAAATCACGCTTATTTTCCTTGGGAACGAGGATAACTCTTTGTCACAGGATTTCTTCTAAGAAGTTTAGGGTTGCAGATGCTTTAATTCAAGCTAACTGCATGGCTGTTTCTTGAATCCCCTGTCAGGTGATCCCTTGAATTTTCAGCTTACAGATATGTGCTCATTATGGTTTTTAAAATTTAATTTTAATTTTGTTTTCGTTAAACTCGCCTTTCCCATGGATGTGTACGAAGATGTTATTGTTTGTAACAACTTACTTGAATATGCACGGAGACAGTAACGTAAACTTGCTTAGACGCTCGTTTTTGATCAGCTGCAATACTATTATTTATACTCGTAGAGCCATAAGTAAAATCAAAACGATGGATAACATTCCATTTATTTACTCAGGAACTGTCATCTCAGGTACACAACATGAACAAATTTCTGCATGGAAATTGTCATACACTATGTTTTGTTTCTGGGAATAAACAGTTGTATAGTTTATGAAGCAGCAGTAAAATGGTAAGAGATCCTTGCCTCGGCTCCCAAAAGCTTATATAGAAAACAAAATTTTGTTTAACATAATCCCTACCACGAATCCTAACTTTACTGAATTAACCAATGAGAACCGACTAGCAATATTAAAATTAAATACAAAACCTATAATTACAAATAAGTAATAAATTAATTAATCACAAATTAAACTATGCCATCATTTTGCTCAGAAAACTGCAGTCGCTTTAATACCTTACTTGACATAAATCTGGAAAAAATAAACTTTCCTCACTTATACCTAATTAACACACACCTAAAATTAATTCAATTTAGACTATAACAATATTTAAAGCAACCCATTTCTTAAATTGGACCATATTTACATTAACTTTTAACTTAAAGTATAAGAGATATGACAAGTTTTAGTTGTAACATGTGGCAAACATTTCCAATTCACAGTTTATGCCCAAAAATCGCTTTATAGGTTAACAATAAAATTAAATTCTACTTGTGCGCCTCGTATCACCTATCTAATGGCATATAACGGGATATACGAACCGAGTGTTAAACCATGGAATATCAAATACGAATCAAGGACTACATGTAAATAATATTACATTCAAATCCGATGCAAAATGATTGAGACATCTTAAATCGTAAAATTCAGCCTAAATTACTACTAAAATTTAGCCAGAACTGCGATATTTAACGAACTTATCCTAACTATGTGCAATTATTAACATTATTCTCAAATAAAGTATTTTCGATTGTATGTTTATAGTCAAATCACCTTGCTTTTTTTATTTTCAAGTTCTTTAGTAGATTTTATTTTGCAACCATAACGAAATATATGAGCTGTAAAGGTGTTTACAACTCATCTTAATTTTTGTTGTTTTATGAACAAAGTTGCTTGGTAAAACCACTCGGAGTAGCCGGAGTGCTCACAAACCAGGAGACAAAGATCTTGGAATAACATATCCAAGATCCTAAGAGTTGTAGTGAGCCTTTACGTGTATCTAAAAGCTATTGATACTTCTGATTATTTTGCCAGTTGCATATGAAAATCAAAGTTTCTCATCCATTCCGAAATAAAGTCAAACGCAGAGTGCTCAAGTTGGTCATTTAATATTCAGAATAAAATAACAAAATCTCTTCAAAATTTATGGTAACAAAAACTATATACAGAGAGAATAATCTAAGACTGTACATGGCTAAATTATGCAAAATTAGACATAGGGCATTTACATAATGTTACCATGGTGTTTGTAAACAAAATAACAACACAGTGAATACAGAAATTAATTGAAACTGGATTATTTCAATTGTTACTAGCATAGGTAAATTGATTAATATTAAAATAAAGTTGCCAATGTATAGTCTTACATTATTCACATGGTATATTGATATGATCACTAAATAATAAACCATTCAATAGCTACACAATAATAAAACAGCTTAAAATAATGTTCCTAAAAGGATAGATGGTTTCGTTTTATCATTGCAATTTCGGTTTCTTGCAACGGTATTTGCAATACATTTGTAAATAGTCCATTTTTGATTGGAATTGTAATGCAAATTAGTCAAGACTTATCTGAAAGAAGTAATTATTATTATAAAATGTAATATAAAAGTTTAATTCTCACATATTTGGTCATGTAATTGAAGACATACACAATGTAAAACTGTTAGCCTAAAAATATGATTTATGACAATTCGAAAAATCATAACAAGTAATAAAAGAAAACTGTATTATCATTTGTTTCAGAACCATTGGTTTTGGCAGGTAGTTTAAAAATAAACAGAACAAATGGGTTGTATAAAAATATAAATTGAATTGACATAAGTCCCAATTGAAATTGCATTTAATAGTCAATTTTAGACGTTAATGTACTAGTATGTACCCGTTTATATTGTCATACACCTAAAGAGTGTGATAGGCAATTATTAGTGCGAAAGAAAAGACTTAGTGAGTGCATCGTTTACTACTACACAAGGATTTGCTGCCAACCACAACGAGGATAGCTGTAGCAAAGATCTGGTGAATAGAAGATTATAGACGATAAAGAGCTCGAAGATAGAAGCTTACAAAGTGAGTCTATTAACCTTCAACTTAAAAGAAGACACATATAAAAGGAAAGCAGTAATATAAAATATATCTGCTACTCACAGAGTTATTAAAATTGAATTCAATTGAATCATAAATTGGATAATCATAAAATTGTAAACAGACAGTAATATTAATCTAAAATTGATTTAATTGATTGTAATAGTAACCCTGAAATAAAGTCGAATAACTAAGGTTATTACAATTGGATGCTAAAGAATGTGGACAAAAGATAAGATTGAAGCCAAATTTTCAATAAAACCTTAGGAATAAGATTTAAATTAAATAAAATCAAATCAAAGCTATTATACCACAGCAATATGTATAAGAAAAACATACTGTAAAATTGGAAAAGAAGATCCCACTTCTGATTATAAGATGATCATACATATGCATTAGTTAAAACAATTTGATGGAGGCTGATATGACCCAAATACAGGGAAAAATATAAAAAATATAATAAAATAAACAACTAGAGAGTCATCTCTTTTAACCAACAGAAATTTAAAAATTTTGGAAATACAATGTGTAGCTCATGCCAAGCAAGCCTTAACTCACCCAGTATGATGCGCGCATTTAAAATAAATTGCTATTGATATCTAAACAAGACACTAAGACTATTTAATCTAGATTTAGAATTATAGTGATATTTTAAGATAAAAAACAAGATTTTGCAAAATCTGTCTTGTTTTGTCTAGGTGGCAACACTACTGATATAGATAAAGTGCGCTGCACGTATTTCTATAAATAATTTAGTTATACGTAAATAAAACTATTGCTTTCGTAGTAGAACCATGTTAAAATAAGTAGATTTTTAAAATTCTATAGAAAGTCATTAAAAGTGAAATTGACGTTGGTGTCGAAATTCTCCATTTCTTAACAGTATGTCCTTCACCTTTCACTAGACCAATAAAATTGTCACAACTGAGATCTAGACACAGTTTTGGCTTAATAGGAATTTACGTTGTGGCAAATTTATAGGAAGTGTGATCTAGTTGAAAAATAATTTAGTGGCGAGAGTAATTTATACTTAATGTGACTCAGTTGCAAATTATTGTTGCTGATGGTTTCTATAATAAAGTATTTAAATAGTTGCAGGGATTTACAAGGCGTGGTAATTTTTAGTTTACACAAATTTATACGTATTGAGGCTTTGTTGATTCTGTTACATAAAGCGTTGATTTCTTTTATACCTAGTGGGAATTGTGTGCACATAGGTATGTGTAGTGATATTCATACATAGCGGGACTTTACCAGCAACATTATTAAAATAAATTAAGTTTAATAACAATTTAAATTGTACAAATTTCTAGATAGTGAGATCTGGTTGCAAAATATTTTAGTGCTGGGAGTAATTTATACACAGTAAGATTTACACTTAATACGACTCAGTTGTATATTATTGTTGCCGATGGGGTAATTTATACGTCGTAAGGTTTCGATGTTCAAGTTTAAGTAGCTGAAAAACTTTACACGTCGTTGTTATGGCATACATGTTGTACATGAACTGGGATTTATATGAAGTGAGAACTTAGATGACAAACCTTTACATGCTATGAGGCTTTGTAGACTCAGTCACATAAATCGTCGATTTCACATATACCGAGTGAAAATTGTGTCGAATTATATGTACTGAAATTTATACGCAATGACATTTTACCAGCAACGTTATATAGGTCATTTAGGTTTAATAAGAATCTATATTGAGACACATTTCTATAAAGTGTGACCTGATTGTAAGATATTTTAGTGGTGAGGGTAATTTATACACAGTAGGATTTATACTTAATGCGACTCAATTGTAAACTATTGTTGCAGATGGGGAAATTTATACGTGGTAAAGTGTCGATGATCAAGTTTAAGTAGTTGGAAAAATTTACACGTCGTTGTTATGGCATACATTTACATGAAATTGGATTTACATGAAGGGAGAACTTGGATGATAAACCTTTATACGCTATGAGACTTTGTTGACACAGTCACATAAATCGTTGATTTCACTTATACTTAGTGAAAATTGTGTGGAATTATATCCACTGAAATTTATACGCAGTGACATTTTACCAGCAACGTTATTTAAGTCGTTTAGGCTTAATACCAATTTATATTGAGACACTTTTCTAAAAAGTGTGACCTGGTTGTAAAATATGTTAGTGGTGAGAGTAATTTATACACAGTAGGATTTATACTTAATGCGACTCAGTTGTAAATTATTGTTGCTGATGGGGTAATTTATACGTGGTGAGGTTTCGATGATCAAGTTTAAGTAGTTGGAGAAATTTACACGTCGTTGTTATGGCATACATTTACACGAAATCGGATTTATATGAATTGAGAGCTTGGGTGATAAACCTTTATAAGCTATGAGGCCTTGTTGACTCAGTCACATAAATCGTTGATTTCACTTATACGCAAAAAATATTATTGCTTTCATATAGACAATGTTTGAATTCACATCTCTAATTTTAATCGTGGCATAGACGATATGTTTACGTGCTTAATTAATGTTTTTGTAACTACATTAAACTGCATTAGTTTTTCATGCAACATAAGTAGATTTTTAAAAATTCCATAAAGAGGCGTTAAAAGTTAAACTGACGTTGGTGTCGAAATCACTACTATACTACTATACTAAACTAATAAAGTTGACATAAATGAAAATCCAGCTACACCCCAATCCGTCATTAAAAGGTGTAGCAATAGTAGCATAATTTATTGCAATCAATTTAATAATCGCCCTATTTTATATGTGCAAACTATTTCCTGGTAGCTCATATACTACTAGCCGAAATTTCCACTTAATCTCATCTAAAATGGGAAACCTTGCAAATAGTTTCACTTTCCATTTCTGGTAATTTTTTTAACCCTATTTTTCAAGCTTATTTAAATTAGCGCCGCAAACTAAAGAGATTTACTTAGATTCCAACGCATCATGTTAGGTGCAATTACAACCCACCTCAGTAAAGCGGCGCCGCAACTCGGCCAATTTTACTTTCAAACTCAGAAGCCGACGCGCCATCGCCCGGCGGTTCGCCGAAGTAGCGCTCCGGCGCCATCTGGGGGCCGGTAGTGCAACCGCGCGCCTGCCTTATCGGCGCATCCGCGCCGTTTTTCAGGTAAATAAAAACGCGAGGGTTGATTTGTAAAAACCACAAAAACACCCCTATAATTGTTCTTTAATAGACACACGGGTTTTTCAGCGAGGGGCGAGCGCTTTTAATCTGTCAGCGCCGGTTTTTTCGCTGTTTTTTCTGGGGTTTTTCGACGTATCAATTGCACCGGCTTTGAATGCCGAACGCTTTGTGTTTTTTTTATACACGCGCGCGTTTTTTGTGCTTGTTGCGGCAATTTGGGCTTGGGCTATTGGATTTCGATGGGCTGTTTGTGGGGCTCTGCTTTTTCAATGTTTTTTTTTTAATAGGGCAGGTTGTCTATGGTAGAACTGGGCTGTGCAGTAGTTTGTTCCAATTAAAAGTTTGATGATATTCGATAATTTTTTTTTGCATTTCAGAGAACTGTTGCATCTGTTACAATGTTTAGACGTAAATCGTCAATTAAGGAGCACAAGGTATAATTTGTATACCTTTGTATTGCAAAATATGCTTTGTAGAATATAATTTTAAGATCTATGTGAGGAGTACTTGCTGTATGAGAAGTTTCCAAAGTAATTTTTAAAGTAATACGTACATTATTTTACTTAAGACAAGGTCAAATTTCCTGCCCACTTTCTAGAAATTCTATGAACCATATTGCCTTAACTAATTTCGAAGCTCCACAAAACGCATCATCACAAAAATTGCCTGTAAATTACCACCATCACTCACGTGTTTTCATATTTTTCCAAATTTAACAATACTTTTCATAGACACATGCCACCAGCATGTTGCATCAGGCAAGAATGACAATAGATTAATTTAAAATATAAATTTTCATTAAAAAGAGAAATGGTAAGGGTAATTTTTCATTGTGAATTATATGCAGTGAAGGTTGTACTATCAAATTTATTGAAGTAGTGGGAATGATGTGTATTTATACGTAGCGAAATTTATACCTGATGGGTTTTGCATGCTGTATGCTTTTTTTTGTAGTAGTGAAAATTTGATGCATTGATACTTAGTGAGATTTATATTAAATGGAAACATGGTAGAACTTAGCTAATGGCATAGATGTTATATACAGATGTTTAAAATTTAATAATACTGGCCCTAGACGCATATAATCAGTGCATTCGAGCAAACAACAATTACATTAACTCAATACTTACTTAAAAATTTAAAAGGCAAGAGTTATTTTTACCTAAAATAGTGAACCTTTGCTAGAAAATGTATTGAGCTAGTGGGAATTCTATGTCTTTATATGCAATTTGTTGTTTATTAAGTCTCGTGAATAATAGAAATAATTGATACTCAATGGACATTATGTGCATATTTATACGTAGTAAGGTTTATATGAAATGGTGACTTGGATGGCAAGTACTTCAGTACAGTACAGTACTTCGTTGAATAAGTCATGTAGATAGTTGATATAATTTATACAAAGTGAAAATCTATTTTTATGCGTAATGAAGAGACTTATATATGTGATAGGGTTTCGATGATTAAGTTTAAGTAGTTGAAGATATTTTCTCGCTGTTGTAATGGCATACATTTACATGGAGTGGAATGTATAAGAAGTATTATATTCAGTAAGGCTCAGTCAAATAAATCGTTGATTTCTTTTATACCTATTGGGAATAATGTAGATCTACTTATGTGGAGTGAAATTTATGCACACCGACATTTTACCAGCAACGAAATTTGAATAGTTTAGGCGGAATATAATTTTATAGACACATCTGATGGAAGTGGGACATGGTTGAAAAATATTTTAGTGATTGGAGCAATTTATACACAGTGAGATATATGCTTAATGAGACTCGGTTATAAATTATTGAAGCTTATGGTGCAATTTTGCATGGCGGAGTTGCGATGTTTAAGTATATTACGAAATTTAGACGTCGTTCTTATGGCGTACACTGAGATTTGTATGAGCTTGGTTGACAGACTTTTGTTGTCTCAGTCATATAAAACGTTGGATCATTTATTTCTAGTATAAAATGTGTGCATTTATGTGTAGTAAGTCTTATATACAGTGAGATTCTACGGGCAACGCTATTTAACTACTTTAGACTTACTAAGAGTTTACGGTAAGACACATTTACAGAAACTGAAATAAATATTTTACACCAAGTGAATTAAACATATCTTTGAGTGAATTAATGTTTAATTCACGTGGCCTATATATGTTTTTATGCAATTTTGACGAAATTTTGAATACAAAATATTCAAATGAAGATATAAATTTGCTCATTCATCGTCAATTTAATATAAATTTTAGTAATTATGTATTACACACTACAAAGAGAAAGAGTAATTGAATGTAAATATTTGTTAAATAATAAAAATATGTTGCTCTTCCTTGTAACTTTTTTTAATTAAACCACTTTTATTTCTCTTGTGAATAATAGACTGCTTATGAAGGTTGTTGTGGAGTTAATAATGTCACTTTAAACTGTCAAAATTAAATAAAATATTTTATTGTATTTATTGAAAAGATTTTCTAACAGTGCCATTTATATTTAATGTGACCCAGTTGGGAATTACTGTTGTCGATGAACTGATTTATACGTGGATGGGTTTCGGTTATTAAGTTTTAAAATATTTGAATGAATTTACACGTCCTAGTAATGCTATGCATTTAGATAAACTTGAATTTATATGAAGCGAGAGCTTGTTTGATAAATCTTTATACGCAGTGAGGCTTTGTTAACTCCGTCACACGAACTTTTGGTTTCTTTTACACTTAGTGGGAATTGTGTACATTTATATGTTGACAGTGATATTTTACCAGAAACGTTATTTAAGAAGTTTAGGCTTAATAGCAATTTATACCGAGACAAATTTATATGAAGTGAGACTACGTTGAAAAATATTTTAATGGTGAGGTAATTTATACACAATGAGATTTATGTTTAACTGCTGAAGGGGTGACTTAGACGTAGCACAGTTTCGATAATTAAGTATTAAGTAGTTGAATGAATTTACACGTCGTTGTTATAGCACACATTTACATGAACTGAGAAGTGACAAACCCTTTAGACGCAGTGGGGATATCTTGACTCAGCCACATAAATCATTGTTTTGTTTTATACCTAGTGAAAACAGCGAGCATTTATGTGTAGTGAGCTTTATACACAGCGAAATTTTATCAACAAGGTTATTTGAGAAGCTTAGGAACAGGAATTTCTATTGCGACAAATTTCTAGAAAGTGTGACCTTATTGAAAAATAATTTAGTGGTAACAGTATTTTATACATAGTGTAATTTATATTTAGTGCGGCTCAGTCGTAAATTATTGTTACTGATCGGGTAATTTATACGTAGCACAGATGTTGCTAAGTTGTTTAAGTAGTTGAAGACATTTACACGTCGTTGTAATGGTATACATTGACCTGAACTGGGACTTATATGAAGTGAGAACTTGCTTGAAAAATATTTTAATGATGAGAGCAATTTATACACAGTGCCATTTATACTTAAAGTGACTTAGTTGGAATTTATTGTTGCTTATGAGGTACTTTTTACTTGGTAAGGTTTCGATTATTAATTATTTCATAGTTGCAGAGATTTACACGTGGTATACATTTTCATGAATAGCGACTTATATAAAGTGAGAGCTTGGTTGACAAACTTTTATACTTAATAAGGCTTTTAAATTTTAAACTCAGTCGCAGAAATTGCTGATTTCATGTATAGCTAACGCATTTATGTATAGTTAGATACATAGGCAGATTTTACCAATAACGTCATTTGATTAGTTTAGGCTTAACAAAAATTTATATTGTGACAAATTCGTAGGAAGTATATTTTAGCGGTTAAAGTAAATTTGTACACAGTGAGATTTATACTTAATGGGAATAGTTTGGAAATGATTATTGTTGATCGTGCAATTTATACGTGGTAAGGTTGTGATGATTAAGTTTCAGTAGTTGGAGGAATTTACACGACGTTGTTGTCGCATGCAATTACATGAATTGAGATTTATATGAAGCGAAGTTAGCAAACCTTTATACGCAATGAGGCTTTGTTGACTCAGTCACTTAAATAGCGAATTTCTATACCTAGCGAAAATTGTGTGTTTAAACACAGTGATTTTGTACCAGCAACGTTAGGTCATAGTTTAAGCTTAATAAACGTTTATATTGGAAGAAATTTATATAAAGCGAGACTTGGTTGAAAATATTTTAGTGAAGAAAGCAATTTATATACAGTGGGATTTAAAGTTAAAGTGAATAAACTGGAAATTATTGTTGCGAATGGGATAAGTTATACGCGGCAGAGTCACTACGACTAAGTTTTTAACTAGATGAAGCAATGTACACGTAGTGATTATGCAGCCTTTTATATGCACTGGGATTTATATAAAGTGAGGACTTGGTTGACGAACCTTTATGCGTAATAGTACTTTGTTGTCTCAGTTAGATGAATCTTTTAGATCCAGTAGGAATTGTGTACGTTTATGTGTATTGAGATTTATACACAGTGATATTTTACCAGAAGTTGTTTAAATAGTTTAGGATTAATGAGAATTTATATCAAACAAATGTACAGGAAGTGATACCTAGTTGTAATATATTAGAGTGGTAGGAGCAATTTATACACAGTGAGATTTATACTTAATGTGACTCAGTTGTAAATTATTGTGGTGGGGTAAGTTGTACGTCATGGTAATGGCATACATTTACATGAACTGGAATTGATAGAATGTGAGACCTTGGTTGACAAAACCTATATACGCAATGAGGCTTTGTTGACTCAGTTATACAGGGTGCTCTACGAGCTCTATGACAAACTTTGGCAGATGATAGCTGGGTTAATTTCAAACATTTTTTCTTAAATGAACGGGGGTCCGATTCGTTTTTGTTTAGAAGTTACGTGGTGTTTAATGTTTAAACCTTTATTAACAATTAATAACAAAAATTTATAATAAAATAAAAATAACAAACGTTAAGACTATAAATTTTTTTCGAAGTGGTAACCCTCGGCTCGAATGCAAGCCCACTCGACGGATGAGATTTGGATCATTTCTTATCTGGTTAGCTGCATACGCCTCAGTTGTAAATAAATGCATATTTATTTAGCACTTTCACGCTAAGTGTCAAATGAATAATTAAAATGACACAAATAACAATTATTGTTATATCAACCATCATTTTTATTTATCAGCCTACTTTTTATTAAAATATAAATATATTTGTTAAAATGAAAAACTAATCGGACACACGTTTATTTAAGAAAAAATGTTTGAAATTAACCCAGCTATCATCTGCCAAAGTCTGTCATAGAGCTAGTAGAACACCATGTATAAATCGTCATTTTCTTTTATATCTAGTAGGAGTTGCGTGAATTTATGTCTAGTGAGATTAATGCAAAATGAGATTTTCCAGTAACGTTGTTTAAATAGCTTAGGCGATGAGAAGAATTTACACGCATGTTATTTATACTGAAAGTGGCCCAGTTGGTAGCTGTTGTTGCAGATGGGGTAATTTATACATGGTAAGATTTCGATTATTCAGTCTTAGTAGTTGAGGGATTTACACGTGGCGGTAATAGCATACATTTACATAAAGTGGAATTTGTAAGAAGTGAGAACTTGCTTGACAAACCTTTGTAAATGAGGTGTTCATTTATGTGTAGTGAGATTTATACACAACGAGATTTTACCAGCAACGTTATTTAAGTAGTTTGGGCTTAATAATAATTTATATTGAGACAAATTTATAAGAAGTGAGACCTTGTTAAAAAATATTGTAGTTTCTACACAGTGAGATTTGTACTTAACGTGACTCAGTTGGAAACTATTGTTGCTGATGGTATAATTTCTACGAATGGTTGAGTTTCGATGATTAAGTTTTTAAGTAGTTAAAAAAAATTACATGTCGTGTTTAAAGTGAGATTTATATGAAGTCGGAGCTTTGATGACAAATATTTATACTTTGTTGACTCAGTCATATAAATCGATGAAATCATTTATAGCTAGTGAGGATACTGTGCATTTATATGTACTAGTTTTTTTTTAATATAGTGAAATGTACAGTCGTGTGCAAATAAATCTGGGACAGTGTTTTTTTCACATGCAGATTCAGTTAAGAATTGAAGAATATCTCAATGGATTTCCTGCGATCAGAAAGAGTTACATTAAACTTTAACAGGAACTGAAACCCGTAACTCTCTCTGATAAGAGGAAATCCATCGAAATATTCTTCAAATTCTTAACTGAATCTGCATGTGAAAAAACACTGTCCCAGATTTATTTGCACACGACTGTACCTACACAGTGAGCGGACTGCGAAGCGTGTTTGCAAAATATTTTAGTAATTAAATCAATTTATACACAATACGATTTTGAGGTAGGTTATACTTGAACGCAACTGCTTTAATGCTAAGGGTAGTTTATACTCTGCGAGACTAAGTCTTTTAAATAATACTGTGAGTAATTTTTGCGTATAGGGGATTTATACCTAGTGAGACTTTGTTGACAAATGTTTTTTTCTGATTTATTTACTGTAATACTTTGCTGGCTAACCAATATAACTAATGGAAAATGCATGCGAATTGGAAACTTGTACACCGTGATATTGGGATGGCCAATTTTTTGGTAGTGGGGTACTTTATACGAAGTTGCAGATTTCAGACTAATTCGTTTAAATTATAGTTATAATTTATGTTGAGAGATTTACACGCTGTGAGACTCGACTGATCAATATTAACTTACAGCCATTTTCAGTATTGGGATTGGTACGTTGGAACTTTACTCACTAAAAACATTAAAATAGTCGAAACAATGTTTACATACTTGGAAATTTTATACGAATAAGGGTAATTTATACGCGTAGGATTTAGACTTTAGGGAATGCTTTTTTAATTTAAATCTATGTTGAAAAAATACCTACTTTAGTTTTTTTTTGTATTAAACCACAGATACTATTCTAAAGCCAATTTGAAAAATATTATTTTCTCTATCACCGAGTATCGCTTATCGTTAAAATTCTGTACGTATCATTTTTGAAATAATGTTATACAGTGTGTTTCAATTAAGATAACGATTACTTGATATGTTTGTTAATTTTAGACATAGCGATATTAATATTTACAGAGTCGTAGACTTTACAAGGTGAACTTTTTAGGTCATAACTTAAATATAATTTTCATTCTAGCTATAACATCGTTTTGGAGATATCGAGGAGTTATTAAAAAAATTGGTCGGAATTTTAACTGTAATATCGCAAATTTTATCGCAAATTTCGCGTTTTTAGTAATTTAGTTCAACTAACTCATTTGTTTCCATGGCGCTCGTGTCAGAACAGTCAATTTCTACGAGTGTACAACCATTTACGTCCTAAAAATTATGAAAAGATCAGGCTGACCTCATCTTAATTGCGACACACTGTATGTGCTCTATCGATCATTTTACAAAATAATTATGTCATCTGTTTACAATGAATGTTTTTAATATTAAACGTTTTTTATTGCAACCCATTAGCCTATTAGAATAAAAAATAAAACCAAATATAAAAATAAACATAGCAGTTCTTGTTTCTACAAATACAATTGAGAAAAGTTGTTTAGAATTATATGAAAACCTACTGGAGAATTTTACAAATATTACTTTTTTGCCACTCGTAATTTTTTTTTCGATAATTTTCGACAACACGAACTAAAAACTTTTTTTATTTAGGGCACCCTTATATAAATAAGTCAAATTTCAATCAACTGGTCGGTACATATTGTAATCATATAGACATTGGAATTTTCTGGTGAGTTTTGAGCAAAATAATGTATTTACATTCTTAAATGCCTAGATCCGGCCCTGTACCAACCAAGAGGATATTTTATTTGAACCTGAAATGAGTGTGCTATATTTTATTGATCATAGAACGACACCTCGGTAAACTTCCACGGCATTTTTTTTGTGAAAATAAGAAAAAAATGTAGCACATTTTAATGTTAAGTACAAAATTTCGCCCTAATTGCTTTTAAAATTTCGGTATGGTGCAGTGTGTAGCGTCAAAAGCGCTGTAATTGAGACATTCAGCCAACAGAACGTGGGAACGAATAAAACGCAAACATTTTTAAGGCATAGAAATGCGGGGCGAATTCGAGCTCCGCGAACCTCGTCCGCGCAAAGAATATAAAACACGTCGTAAAATACGCCGCCGATTCGGCAAAATCCAGCTATAAAATTGAATAAAAGAGATCCACTTTCGAACGAGAAGAAAGGCACGCGCGAAAAACACCTGTCCTTGTCCATCGGGCGTCTCCGTCGCTCGCGCACGCCTTGCATGCGCCCGTCCTTGTCGATAAAAATGCTCCATTCCACTTTAGTCCGGAGAAAAGGAGCTGCCTCGTCCTTTTTTAAAAGAGTCGGATTCCTTTTTCGCTTCTGCTCATGCAAGGTGGATACAACCGCCTCTTTCCAGCGTCTGAAGAGAGTCGTAGCGTCTGAAATACCGATCAATAAAACATCTGAACATTGCAGAGTTTTCATTGGTCGACCAAGGAGTTTTTCCCCCACTTTTCCGCGGAAATGTCCGTCAGAAGCCTTTCTTTTGTTTCAGGTTTTATATTAGATTTCGCCTGGCGAGATACTAAAATGAGCTTGACTCGCAGCAAGCTGGAGAACGGGGCGACGTGGGGTGGGAATTTTCGCGGGTGGGGAATGGAAAAATGTAAGACGAGTCCTGATTTTTCCGAAGTCGATGATTAATCACTCGCGGGGCTTTTTTGCCAGCAGCGGCTAAGAGTGTAGCCGGTAGATCGTCGAGGCATTCACAGAAACAAAGATGGCTGCCTTAAAACTAACCTTAATTTATCAATGTCTTCAAGATAACGAAACAATGGAGTGTGTAAAACATCCTTTGTTTCTGTTTATACTGCAAAACAACGTAATGTCGTCGAAACAAAACAGCACACAATGACCAAGGCCTTCTATTAAATTTACTCGGGAATTCGAGCTGCTCTGCTACATAACCTCACATTTTATGGCTTATACTTTAACTATTTAGTGAACTAAAAGTTGGAATTGCTACCAATTATCTTGGCTATTTTCGTAATTATTTAAGCAGCTGGTTTACGTTTTACGTGCTCTTTTCACACGCGTGGAAAATTAGAATTTATTTGTTGATTGAATTACGAATTAATAATCTAGCTCCGATAGTTTTTTTTTTATGAAACGAGTGTCGTAAAGTTTTTCAATTCGATTTTTACATTAGGTATTATATTGAGCGTTCCAATTAATCACTTAAGAAATTGTACCGTGAAAGAGAGCATCAATTTGGAGAAAAGTTCATGCTCCTCGATTTTGGTTGATTAGTTATTTGATTAGCTACAATTTTAAATGTCCCACGTGTTAGCAATCTGTATTAATTAAAATGTGTGATTAAAATTAGACGACATTACGATTATTAGGGAAATAAAATTAGTATAAAAACAAATTCTTTCTCTCATCGAGTTCAAATTGCCATTAAAATAAATTCATTTGTGAGATAGTTATCAATCGATTGAAGCATAGTAATGTTTAACAATTGTACTTAAATCGTTGCTTATAAATTGCTGTTAGATGTTAAAAAACATATAGGTTTACAATTTTTACAAAAAGAAATTGTTGCATAGTTGTAAGACTACGTAAGACAAGTACCTTGGTAAATTCTCTAAATTCAACTTCGTTAAATAGATGCGTAATGTAAACTGCAATTGTTTAACCCGAGATAAATGTTATACTGTCTTTTGCTTTCATTTTAAACTATCGATTGCTATTAATATACTTGTGTAGGTCAACATATTTGGTCTTAAAATGACATATCAAACCTTTAATTTCAAGTTTTTTAAACAGAAATCGGTACGATGAGTGGAAACTGCTTATGTATTTCTATGAAACAGTTTTATAGGAAAACTACTTTATTAGCTTAATTTTTTCCATAAATACAGCAATATAAGCAAACAAATTATTATACAAACAATGACGTTGAATATACGTTGATTCAACGTTGTCTAAGTTGATACGGTAGTGTAGGTTGAATAGGCCAACGTTGAAATCACGTCTAATTATAGCGTAATGCATAATAAGACATGCATAAAAAGTATTAAAACCAAATACTGTAGGATAACTATTACTTCTGTCGCCTTTTTCGTTAGATTGTTAGCTTTAGATAAAAGTAATTAAGAATTTTAAAAGTAGTTAAGTACAGATTAATACAATTTTTTCTCTGTGTTAAAAATCTGTTAATAAAATTGGCAGTACGATTTGGAGAAAGCTGTATTGCAACGAATCTTTGTAGCCAAATATAGGCCACATACTGAATACTAAATAGGCCTTCTATAACGTTAATTTTGAGAGTTTGATATAATGTGACGGTTCTTTTGTAGTCCAAGTTGGCATACAGTGCAATGCACTGCAAG
>OW679203.1:43974058-44105221 GCA_940337035.1 Agriotes lineatus | reverse complement strand
AACTTAGCTAATGGCATAAATGTTATATACAGATGTTTAAAATTTAATAATACTGGCCCTAGACGCATATACTAATCAGTGCGTTCGAGCAGACAACAATTACATTAACTCAATACTTATTTAAAAAATTAAAAGGCAAGAGTTATTTCTACCTAAAATAGTTAACCTTTGCTAGAAAATGTATTGAGCTAGTGGGAATTCTATGTCTTTATATGGAATTTGTTGTTTAATAAGTCTCATGAATAATAGAAATAATTGATACTCAGTGGACATTATGTGCATATTTATACGTAGTAAGGTTTATATTAAATGGTGACTTGGATGGCAAGTACTTCAGTACAGTACAGTACTTCGTTGAATAAGTCATGTAGATAGGTAGTTGATATAATTTATACCAAGTGAAAATATATTTTTATGCGCAATGAAAACACTTGTATATGTGATAGGGTTTCGATGATTAACTTTAAGTACTTGAAGATATTTTCTCGCTGAAGTGGAATGTATAAGAAGTGAAAGGTTGGTTGACAAACCGGTAATTATATTCTGTAAGGCTCAGTCAAATAAATCGTTGATTTATTTTATACCTATTGGGAATAATGTAGATCTATGTGAAATTTATGCACACCGACATTTTACCAGCAACGAAATTTGAATAGTTTAGGCGGAATATAATTTTATAGACACATCTGATGGAAGTGGGACATGGTTGAAAAATATTTTAGTGATTGGAGCAATTTATACACAGTGAGATATATGCTTAATGAGACTCAGTTATAAATTATTAAAGCTTATGGTGCAATTTTGCATGGCGGAGTTGCGATGTTTAATTACATTACGAAATTTAGACGTCATTCTTATGTCATACACAGAGATTTGTATGAGCTTGGTTGACAGACTTTTGTTAACTCAGTCATATAAAACGTTGGATCCTTTATTTCTAGTATAAAGTGTGTGCATTTATGTTTAGTAAGTCTTATATACAGTGAGATTCTATCGGCAACGCTATTTAACTACTTTAAACTTACTAAGAGATTATGTTACGACACATTTACAGAAACTGAAATAAATATTATACACCAAGTGAATTAAACATACCTTTGAGTGAATTAATGTTTAATTCACGTGGCCTATATATGTTTTTATGCAATTTTGACGAAATTTTGAATAAAAAATATTCAAATCAAGATATCAATTTGCCCATTCATCGTCGATTTGATATAAATTTTAGTAATTATGTATTACACACTACAAAGAGAAAGAGTAATTGAATGTAAATATTTGTATAATAATAAAAATATGTTGCTCTTCCTTGTAACTTTTTTTAATTAAACCACTTTTATTTCCCTTGTGAATAATAGACTGCTTATGAAGGTTGTTGTGGAGTTAATAATGTCACTTTAAACTGTCAAAATTGAATAAAATATTTTATTGTATTTATTGAAAAGATTTTCTAACAGTGCCATTTATATTTAATGTGACTCAGTTGGGAATTACTGTTGTCGATGGACTGATTTATACGTGGATGGGTTTCGGTTATTAAGTTTTAAAATATTTGAATGAATTTACACGTCATAGTAACGATACGCATTTAGATGAACTGGAATTTATATGAAGCGAGAGCTTGGTTGATAAATCTCTATACGCAGTGAAGCTTTGTTAACTCCGTCACACGAACCTTTGGTTTCTTTTACACTTAGTGGGAATTGTGTACATTTATATGTTGACAGTAACATTTTACCAGAAACGTTATTTAAGAAGTTTCGGCTTAATAGCAATTTATACCGAGACAAATTTATATGAAGTGAGACTACGTTGAAAAACATTTTAATGGTGAGGCAATTTATACACAATGGGATTTATTCTTAAATGCTGAAGGGGTGACTTATACGTAGTACAGTTTCGATAATGAAATATTGAAGTAGTTAAAGGAATTTACAAGTCGTTGTTATGTTATACATTTACATGAACTGAGAAGTGACATAACCTTTAGACGCAGTGGGAATTTCTTGACCCAGTCACATAAGTCATTGATTTCTTTTATATCTAGCGAAAATAGCGTGCATTTATATGTAGTGAGCTTTACACAGCGAAATTTTATCAACAAGGTTATTTGAGAAGCTTAGGTACAGGAATTTCTATTGCGACAAATTTCTAGACAGTGAGACCTTATTGAAAAATAATTTAGTGGTAACAGTATTTTATACACAGTGTAATTTATACTTAGTGCGGATCAGTCCTGAATTATTGTTACTGATCGGGTAATTTATACGTAGCACAGGTGTTGATAAGTTGTTTAAGTAGTTGAAGACATTTACACGTCGTTGTAATGGTATACATTGACCTGAACTGGGACTTATATGAAGTGAGAACTTGCTTGAAAAATATTTTAATGATGAGAGCAATTTATACACAGTGCCATTTATACTTAAAGTGACTTAGTTGGAATTTATTGTTGCTTATGAGGTACTTTTTACATGGTAAGGTTTCAATTATTAATTCTTTTATAGTTGCAGAGATTTACACGTGGTGTAACTAGTATACATTTGCATGAATAACGACTTATATGAAGTGAGAGCTTGGTTGACGAAGTTTTATACTCAATGAGGCATTTAGATTTTAAACTCAGTCGCATAAATTGCTGATTTCATTTATACCTAGGGCATTTATGTATAGTTAGATACATAGACAGATTTTACCAACAACGTCATTTGATTAGTTTAAGCTTATCAAGAATTTATATTGTGACAAATTGGTAAGAAGTATATTTTAGTGGTTAAAGTAATTTGTGCACAGTGAGATTTATACTTAATGTGAATAGGTTGGAAATTATTATTGCTGATCGTGCAATTTATACGTGGTAAGGTTGTGATGATTAAGTTTAAGTAGTTGGAGGAAATTACACGACGTTGTTATGGCATGCAATTACATGAATGGAATTTATATGAAGTGAGGTTAGCAAACCTTTATACGCAATGAGGCTTTGTTGACTCAGTCACTTAAATAGCTAATTTCTATACCTAGCGAAAATTGTGTGTTTAAACACAGTGATTTTGTACCAGCAACGTTAGGTCATAGTTTAAGCTTAATAAACGTTTATATTGGAAGAAATTTATATAAAGCGAGACCTGGTTGAAAAATATTTTAGTGAAGAAAGCAATTTATATGCAGTGGGATTTAAAGTTAAAGTGAATAAACTGGAAATTATTGTTGCTAATGGGATAAGTTATACGCGGCAGAGTCACTATGACTAAGTTTTTAACTAGATGAAGCAATGTACACGTAGTGGTTATGCAGCCTTTTATATGCACTGGGATTTATGCGTAATAGTACTTAGATGAATCTTTTAGATCAAGTAGGAATTCTGTACGTTTATGTGTATTGAGATTTATACACAGTGATATTTTACCAGAAAAGTTGTTTAAATAGTTTAGGATTAATGAGAAATTATATAAAACAAATGTACAGGAAGTGAGACCTGGTTGTAATATATTAGAGTAGTAGGAGCAATTTATACATAGTGAGATTTATACTTAATGCGACTCAGTTGTAAATTATTGTGATGGGGTAAGTTGTACGTCATGGTAATGGCATACATTTACATGAACTGCAATTGATAGAATGTGAGACCTTGGTTGACAAAACCTATATACGCAATGAGGCTTTGTTGACTCAGTTATACAGGGTGCTCTACGAGCTCTATGACAAACTTTGGCAGATGATAGCTGGGTTAATTTCAAACATTTTTTCTTAAATGAACGTGGGTCCGATTCGTTTTTGTTTAGAAGTTACGTGGTGTTTAATGTTTAAACCTTTATTAACAATTAACAACAAAAATTTATAATAAAATAAACGTTAAGACTATAAAAATTTTTCGAAGTGGTAACCCTCGGCTCGAATGCAAGCCCACTCGACGGATGAGATTTGGTTAGCTGCATACTCCTCAGTTGTAAATAAATGCATTTTTTATTTAGCACTTTCACACTAAGTGTCAAATGAATAATCAAAATGACACAAATAACAATTATTGTTATATCAACCATCATTTTTATTTATCAGCCTACTTTTAATTAAAATATAAATATATTTGTTAAAATGAAAAACGAATCGGACCCACGTTCATTTAAGAAAAAATGTTTGGAATTAACCCAGCTATCATCTGCCAAAGTTTGTCATAGAGCTAGTAGAACACCATGTATAAATCGTAATTTTCTTTTATATCTAGTGGGAGTTGCGTGAATTTATGTCTAGTGAGATTTATGCACAATGAGATTTTACCAGTAACGTTGTTTAAATAGCTTAGGCTTGAAAAGCTTTTATATTAAAACAAATTTATAAGAACCTGATTGTAAATAATTTAGCGATGAGAAGAATTTACACGCATGTTATTTATACTGAAAGTGACCCAGTTGGTAGCTGTTGTTGCAAATGGGGTAATTTATACATGGTAAGATTTCGATTATTCAGTCTTAGCAGTTGAGGGATTTATACGTGGCGGTAATAGCATACATTTACATGAAGTGGAATTTATAAGAAGTGAGAACTTGCTTGACAAACCTTTGCAAATCAGGTGTGCATTTATATGTAGTGAGATTTATACACAACGAGATTTTACCAGCAATGTTATATAAGTAGTTTGGGCTTAATAATAATTTATATTAGACAAATTTATAAAAAGTGAAACCTTGTTAGAAAATATTGTAGTTTCTACACAGTGAGATTTTTTAAGTAGTTAAAAAAATTACATGTTGTGTTTAAAGTGAGTCGAAGTTTTGATGACAAATATTTATACGCTTTGGTACTTTGTTGACTCAGTCATATAAATCGTTGAAATCATTTATAGCTAGTGAGGATTCTGTGCATTTATATGTAGTGAAATGTATACACAGTGAGCGGACTGGGAAGCGTGTTTGCAAAATATTTTAGTAATGAAATCAATTTATACACAATACGATTATCATAATGGCCTGATTTTATACGTAGGTTATACTTGAACGCAACTGATTTAATGCTAAGGGTAGTTTATACTCTGCGAGACTAAGTCTTTTAAATAATACTGTGAGTAATTTTTGCGTATAGGGGATTTATACCTAGTGAGACTTTGTTTTTTTCTGATTTATTCACTGTAATACTTTGCTGGTTAACCAATATAAATAACTAATGGAAAATGTATGCGAATTGGAAACTTGTACCCCGTGATATTGGGATGGTAAATTTTTTGGTAGTGGGGTACTTTATACGAATATGCAGATTTCAGACTAATTCGTTTAAATTATAGTTATAATTTATATTGAGAGATTTACACGCTGAGAGACTCGACTGATAAATATTTACTTACAGCTATTTTCAGTATTGGGATTGGTACGTGGGAACTTTACTGACTAAAAACATTAAAATAGTCGAAACAGTGTTTACATACTTGGAAATTTTATACGAATAAGGGTAATTTATACGCGAAGGATTTAGACTTTAGGGAATGCTTTTTTAATTTAAATCTATGTTAAAAAATACCTACTTTAGTTTCTTTTTTGGATTAAACCACAGATACTATTCTAAAGCCAATTTGAAAAATATTATTTTCTCTATCACAGAGTATCACTTATCGTTAAAATTCTGTAGCGTATAATTTTTGAAGTAATGTTATACAGTGTGTCTAAATTAAGATAACGATTACTTCATATGTTTGTTAATTTTAGACATAGCGATATTAATATTTACAGAGTCGTAGACTTCACAAGGTGAACTTTTTAGGTCATAACTTAAATATAATTTTCATTCTAGCTATAACATGGTTTTGGAGATATCGAGGAGTTATTAAAAAAATTTTAACTGTAATATAGCGAATTTTAACGCAAATGTCGCATTTTTAGTAATTTAGTTCAACTAACTCATTTGTTTCCATGGCGCTCGTGTCAGAACAGTCAATTTCTACGAGTGTACAACCATTTACGTCCTAAAAATTATGAAAAGATCAGGCTGACCTCATCTTAATTGCGACACACTGTATGTGCTCTATCGATCATTTTACAAAATAATTATGTCATCTGCTTACAATGAATATTTTTAATATTAAACGTTTTTTATTGCAAACCATTAGCCTATTAGAATCAAAAATAAAACCAAATATAAAAATAATCATAGCAGTTTTTGTTTCTACAAATACAATTGA
This sequence comes from Agriotes lineatus, assembly GCA_940337035.1. Taxonomy (NCBI): domain Eukaryota; kingdom Metazoa; phylum Arthropoda; class Insecta; order Coleoptera; family Elateridae; genus Agriotes; species Agriotes lineatus. Next base: position 44,099,055 of record OW679203.1, on the reverse strand, counting down.
GAAAAGTTGTTTAGAATTGTATGAAAAAAACCCACTGGAGAATTTTACAAATGGAGAATGGGGTGCTGGATACAAATATTACTTTTTTCTTTCGATAATTTTCGACAACACGAACTAAAAACTTTTTTTATTTAGGGCACCCTTATATAAATAAGTCAAATTTCAATCAACTGGTCGCTACATATTGTAATCATATAGACATTGGAATTTTCTGATCAGTTTTGAGCAAAATAATGTATTTACATACTTACATGCCTAGATCCGGCCCTGTACCATCCAAGAGGATATTTTGTTTGTACCTGAAATGAGTGTGCTATATTTTATTGATCATAGAACGACACCTCGGCAAACTTCCGACGGCATTTTTTTTTTAGTGAGAATAAGAAAAAAATGTGGCACATTTTAATGTTAAGTACAAAATTTCGCCCTAATTGCTTTTAAAATTTCGGTATGGTGCAGTGTATAGCGTCAAAAGCGCTGTAATTGAGACATTCAGCCAACAGAACGTGGGAACGAATAAAACGCAAACATTTTTAAGGCATAGAAATGCGGGGCGAATTCGAGCTCCGCGAACCTCGTCCGCGCAAAGAATATAAAACACGTCGTAAAATACGCCGCCGATTCGGCAAAATCCAGCTATAAAATTGAATAAAAGAGATCCACTTTCGAACGAGAAGAAAGGCACGCGCGAAAAACACCTGTCCTTGTCCATCGGGCGTCTCCGTCGCTCGCGCACGCCTTGCGTGCGCCCGTCCTTGTCGATAAAAATGCTCCATTCCACTTTAGTCCGGAGAAAAGGAGCTGCCTCGTCCTTTTTTAAAAGAGTCGGATTCCTTTTTCGCTTCTGCTCATGCAAGGTGGATACAACCGCCTCTTTCCAGCGTCTGAAGAGAGTCGTAGCGTCTGAAATACCGATCAATAAAACATCTGAACATTGCAGAGTTTTCATTGGTCGACCAAGGAGTTTTTCCCCCACTTTTCCGCGGAAATGTCCGTCAGAAGCCTTTCTTTTGTTTCAGGTTTTATATTAGATTTCGCCTGGCGAGATACTAAAATGAGCTTGACTCGCAGCAAGCTGGAGAACGGGGCGACGTGGGGTGGGAATTTTGGGATGGAAAAATGTAAGACGAGTCCTGATTTTTCCGAAGTCGATGATTAATCACTCGCGGGGCTTTTTTGCCAGCAGCGGCTAAGAGTGTAGCCGGTAGATCGTCGAGCCATTCACAGAAACAAAGATGGCTGCCTTAAAACTAACCTTAATTTATCAATGTCTTCAAGATAACGAAACAATGGAGTGTGTAAAACATCCTTTGTTTCTGTTTATACTGCAAAACAACGTAATGTCGTCGAAACAAAACAGCACACAATGACCAAGGCCTTCTATTAAATTTACTCGGGAATTCGAGCTGCTCTGCTACATAACCTCACATTTTATGGCTTATACTTTAACTATTTAGTGAACTAAAAGTTGGAATTGCTACCAATTATCTTGGCTATTTTCGTAATTATTTAAGCAGCTGGTTTACGTTTTACGTGCTCTTTTCACACACGTGGAAAGTTAGAATTTATTTGTTGATTGAATTACGAATTAATCTAGCTCCGATAGTTTTTTTTATGAAACGAGTGTCGTGAAGTTTTTCAATTCGATTTTTACATTAGGTATTATATTGAGCGTTCCATTTAATCACTTAAGAAATTGTACCGTGAAAGAGAGCATCGATTTGGACAAAAGTTCAAGCTCCTCGATTTTGGTTGATTACTACCTAGTTATTTGATTAGTTATAATTTTAAATGTCCCACGTGTCAGCAATCTGTATTAATTAAAAAAATAGATTAAGGTTGTATTAATGTGTGATTAAAATTAGACGACATTACGATTATTAGGGAAATAAAATTAGTATAAAAACAAATTCTTTCTCTAATCGAGTTCAAATTGCCATTAAAATAAATTCATTTGTGAGATAGTTATCAATCGATTGAAGCATAGTAATGTTTAACAATTGTACTTAAATCGTTGCTTATAAATTGCTGTTAGATGTTAAAAAACATATAGGTTTACATTTTTTACAAAAAGAAATTGTTGCATAGTTGTAAGACTACGTAAGACAAGTACCTTGGTAAATTCTCTAAATTCAACTTCGTTAAATAGATGCGTAATGTAAACTGCAATTGTTTAACCCGAGATAAATGTTATACTGTCTTTTGCTTTCCTTTTAAACTATCGATTGCTATTAATATACTTGTGTAGGTCAACATATTTGGTCTTAAAATGACATATCAAACCTTTAATTTCAAGCTTTTTAAACAGAAATCGGTACGATGAGTGGAAACTGCTTATGTATTTCTATGAAACAGTTTTATAGGAAAACTACTTTATTAGCTTAATTTTTGCCATAAATACAGCATTATAAGCAAACAAATTATTATACAAACAATGACGTTGAATATACGTTGATTCAACGTTGTCTAAGTTGATACCGTAGTGTAGGTTGAATAGGCCAACGTTGAAATCACGTCTAATTATAGCGTAATGCATAATAAGACATGCATAAAAAGTATTAAAACCAAATACTGTAGGAAAACTATTACTTCTGTCGCCTTTTTCGTTAGATTGTTAGCTTTAGATAAAAGTAATTAAGAATTTTAAAAGTAGTTAAGTACAAATTAATACAATTTTTTCTCTGTGTTAAAATCTGTTAATAAAATTGGCAGTACGATTTGGAGAAAGCTGTATTGCAACGAATCTTTGTAGCCAAATATAGGCCACATACTGAATACTAAATAGGCCTTCTATAACGTGAATTTTGAGAGTTTGATATAATGTGACGTTTCTTTTGTAGTCCAAGTTGGCATACAGTGCAATGCACTGCAAGTTCATTGAATCAACATTATATAAGCACGCTGTCATATTCAGATTCCAACGTTGTTCTAATTACTTTTTTTTAATGTAATTGTGCCTACTGTAGAAGGTGCATTAACAGGTTATGGCTTTATGATACACAGTGGTAGGGAAGTGAGGTCTTAAGAAATAAATCACAAATAATTACTATAAAAAATGGTCTATTTGTACTCTACTATTTAGCCAAATTCCTAAAAGTAAAGATTGGTAGAAAGGTGCATTAGAACGTATGTATGTAACAAACTATAGACCAGATGTTGAATAATAAATAGGTCTACGATAACGTTAATATTGAGAGTTCAATATAATGTGACGTTTCTTTGTAGTCCTCAGTTGGCGTACAGTATAAAAACCTACTTAACGTTGATTGAATCAACGTTATAGAAGTACGCTGCTTTATCCAGACTCCAATGTGTACCAACTACTGCAACATTACTGTAATGATTGATCCTAGTTGTGTCTGCTGGACAGGATATTCTTTCAATTGATGTCTTTTTGACACAAAGTGATAATAATAATCACAAATAAATAACAAATAATCACTATAAATATTTTTCTACTTGTAGTCCATTATTTAGCTGAATTACTAAATGAAATTTAAAATTTAGAAAAAGTTAACATATCTGTGCACTGTATATTATCTTCACCGTGTTAAAAATCTGTTAATTAAGTTTGGTAGTACGACTTATAGAACGCTGTATTATAACGAATTTGTGTGAAAAAATATAGATTGGATATCAATTGTAAATAAATTTACTATTACGTTAACAATGAGAGTTCAACAGCATGCAACATTTCTTTTGTAGGCCAAGTTGGTATACAGTGTAAGGAGACATACGTACTTAACGTTGATTGAATCAACGTTGTATAACAACGCTAAGGTTTTTTTATCGTAGTTTTGTCTGTTAGACAGAATACATTTTCAAGTTATGCCTTTTTGACACAAAGTTGTAGGAAAGTGGAGTCCTAATAAATGAACCACAAATAGTCACGATATAAAACTGTTTACTATTCAGCCGAATTAGTACTAAAAGTAACTTAAAATAAAAAAAAGTTAATTTAGCTATACACTACCTGCTATTTCCACTCTTATAAAAATCTGGCAATTAAGTTAGTAACACAATTTGGAGAAACCTAATGTATAAAAATTTTTTGTAACAACTGTAGATAAAATAAGTATAATAATATAACGTTAACATTGGGAATTCAATATAATGTGACGTTTCTTTTGTATCCCAAGTTGGCATATAGTGTAAGGAAACGCACTTAACGTTGTTTGGATCACCGTTATATAAGCATGCTGTCTTAATCAAATCCCAAAGTTGTTCCAACTACTACTGCAACTTTAAATTGAAATGTTTTGATTGTAGTTCCATCTGCTGGACAGGATACATTTTCAAGTTGTGTCTTTTTGGCATACACTGATAAGGAAGGGAAGTCTTATTAAATTAATAACAAAGAGTCACTATAAATAAATGTTCCATTTTGTAGCATACTATTCAGTTGAATTACTTCCTAAAGGTAATTTAAATTTAGAAAAATATAAGTTACCTGTGCACTGTACTGTATACTATTTTCACCGTGTTACGAATCTGTTAAGCAAGTTAATAACACAATGTGTAGAAAGCTGTAAAATAGCAAATTTTTGTAACAAACTACTATACACCACATACTTGAATACTAAATAGGTCTATTACAAAACGTTAACAGTAGGAGTTTCAATATTATGCGACATTTTTTTTGTAGCCCAAGTTGGCATGATGTGTAAGGAAACGTACTTAACGTTGATTGAATCAACGTTATATAATATATATCATCAATATATAACAGATGGTCATTGTAAACGAAATATTCTAGTTGTACTTTAATATTTAGCTGAATTACTGAAACTAACTTAAAATTTAGAAAGAGCTAACTTAGCTGTACGTTGTGTGCTATTTTCACTGTATTAAATTTTTTTTAACCAAGTTGGTAACACGATTTGTGGAAAGCTGTAGGTATTATACCAAATATAGGCAAGATACTCAGCACTAAATAGGTCTGCTACAACGTTAACATTAATAGTTTTAATATCAGGTACCAGTTTTTTCTAGTCCAAGTTGATACAGTAAAAGAAAACATACTTAATGTTAATTGAATCAACGTTATACTGGAACGCTGACTTATAAGGATTTTAACGTTTTAGCTACTGCAAAGTTAAATTAACGATTATTGATATCAGCTTACGCTTTTTTCAGCCCCGGTTGCCATGCAAAATAAGAAAAGGTACTTAACGTTGATTGAATCAACGTTAATATAAGCAGGCTTTGTTATTCAAGTCTTAATAAACGAATAATAAGTAAATAATCACCATAAAGAATGCTGTACTTGTAGTCAGCTAGTCAACCGAACTACGGAAGTAACTGAAACTGTCTGTTGACTGCATGTTTTCATTCTGTTACAGATTTGTAGGAAGCTGTATTATAGGCAAGATACTGAATACTAAATAGGTCTGCTAGAATGTTGACATGATATTTCAATATCAGGTAACTTTTTTCTCTAATTCAAATTGACATAGATACCTTATGAGAAAACGTACTTACCGTTGATTAATTAAACGTTATATAAGCAGGTTCTATTATTCATATTCTAACTTTGTTCCTGTTACTGCAACGTCAAATTAACATTTTTACATTCAAAATTATGTCTGTTTAACACAGTAAAATAGGAAAGTTGACAGTCTTAAAAATGCATAGCAAGTAATCATTATACAGAAAATTCTATTTGTGGACTACTAGTCAAGCGCATTACTAAAAGTAACGTTAACTCTATGTGGACTGCATGTTTTCCAAGAGATATCTTAATGAAGTTGGTAGCACGATTTGATGGAAGCTGTAATATAGCAAATTCCTGTAACAAAAATTGGCAAGATACAGAATAGCAAATGAGTCTACCACAACGTTAGCATTTATAGTTCAATATTATGTAACGTTTTTTAGCCCTAGTTGACGTACAGTAGAACTTAACGTTATATGAATTAACGTTACATAAGCAAGCTGTATTATTCAGATTCTAACTTTGCTTTATCTACTGCAACATCACGTTTGTTGATCATACTTCTTTATACTGGTTAGGATACACTTTTAAGTTATGCCTGTTTCACACTGTAAAATAAAAAAGTGAAATAAATGAATTATAAATAATTACTATAAAAACGTTTAGCTGTAGTCTGCTAGTCAACCGTACTACTAGTAACTCACACTGTCTGCGAACTGCATATTTTGTAACAAAATATATGCAAGATACCGAATACCAAATCGGTCTACTACAACGGTAATATTCATAGTTCAATATCACGTTACGTTTTTTCTCTAGCTCAAGTAGGTATTTAACGTTGATTGATTCAACGTCACATAAGCACGTTGTTTAATTCAAATGTTAACATTGCTTCAATTAGTGCAGCGTTCAACTAGCGTTTGTTGATCGTAGTTGTGTCTGCTGAACAGGATACACTTTCAATTTATGGCAGTTTAACACAGAGAAATAGGGAAGTGGAAGGTCTTAAGAATTGAATAACAAATAATAATTATACATCAATTTATATTTCTAGTTTAATAGTCAACCGGACTACTAAAATTAACTCAAACTGGACTGGTTGTTTTCACTCTGATAAGATCTCTTAATAAAGCTGCTAACACAATTTGGAAGAAATTGTATTGTAGCAGATTTTTGTAACAAAATATAGACAAGATAGTGAATATTAAACAGGTCGGCTTCAACTTTAACATTGAGAGTTCAATATTATCTGACGTGTTTTCTAGCCCAAATTGCTATTGCAACGTTTGTTAAACGTGGTTGTTAGGCTAGATACGTCTTTAAGCAATGCTTTTTTGACACGGAGTGACAGAAGTTTTGACAAATGAATTATAAATAGTCACTATACCAAATGCTTTAACATGTTTGTTCTAATATTCCAGCGAATTGCTACATACAACTAATAATTTTTAAAATAGCTCAAAATAAAAAGAAGAAAATCGATGAAAAACGACTGGAGGCATTCGAACTGTGGATGTACCGGAGAATGCTGAGAATTTCGTGGGTAGAGAGAGTGACAAATGTGGAAGTGATGAGACGGTTGAATAAGGAAAAGGTAATGTTACTGACAGTTAAGAGAAGAAAACTGTTATATATGGGACGTATTATGAGAGCGAAAATATACCAGCTATTTCAGGTCATTATACAGGGGAAAATTAAAGAGAAGAGATTCATATGAAGAAGACGTAACTCATGGTTGAATAACCTCCGGGAGTGGTTTGCCTCAAAACTTAAAACCGCTTTGATGATTGCTAACCTCCGGATCGGAGATAGCAACTGAAGAAGAAGAAGAAGAAGCTCAAGACGGATTTTCTCACACTGTTAAAATTTTGCTAATAAAGTCGGTAGAGAAATTTGTATTCAATTATTTTAATGAGCCTGTATGATGGCGTATTCTCGCAAGGAATTATTGTCCAGCTAGGTACTGAACACTGAATTGCTCCTTTCACTATTACGACGTTAACAGTTGGAGTTCAGTACCATGTAGCGTTTTTTGAAACCTAGGTTGGCATAGACTACAACAGTGATTTTAACGTTGGTTGAATAAACGTTATGTAACGACTATAATTTATTCATATTCAACGTCGTTTAAAATACTGCAACGTTGAATTACCGCTTGTTGAACGTAGTTTGCGCTTGACGTGCTTAAGTCTTGTTGTTAAATTGTAGTATTCGTAATTGCTCTGTCTATTCAAAAATAATTTCCTTCACAGAGTCTAAATAACCTGAAAGATAAGTCGATAAAATGTTCTTTTCACAAATTGAACTATTTTCTTCATACATATTTTGAAGATACTATTTGTTTCAAGCCCGCATCACTGTCATTTTACTCATTGAACCCATGCATTTGGCTTTTCGGAATATATATTTTTTAGTATTATAAGTAGTAATCCTGTTGTATGGTTATAAAACTGAGAAGGGTTTCAAACTCATCTTTCCTTTAAACATTATGCGATATCGATTAAAATTTTGCTGCGAACATTTCTTAAAATTAATATAACTTTACAGGCGGAACTTTTACGGACTAGTAACCTAGTTATTGCTACAAATCGAATATTTGATTGGAAAATGATAAAAATACCGTGTAGTTTGGTCAAAGTTACACTTATATTCGAAGAACTTCGGCTACATGCTGACAAACGGAGGTTTACTTAGTTAAAAGCTTTCTAATTACTTGTGTGTGAGTCTGCTAAGTACAAAACCTTTTGTAGAAAGCGCACTGTTGTTTGTCTGGGCCACTCTTTCACCTTCGGCAAATGCTGAAAAATCGTCAGTGGTTTAGCTTGGACAGTTTGTGACCGTGGCAACATGTAAAGTACGTAGCGTGTTTTGTTGGAATTTTTAATGTTGTCAGTTTTAAAAAGCTTTTGTAAGTAGACGTATAAATCACATCGCTTGACCTTTTTTCATAAATTCGAAGCCAAACTTAATCATATACTTACATAACGTAGTAGCAAAGTTTTCATTGTTGCGGTGCTTCCAACTGTAGTGAACTGTGTGACTTGCCGTTCGTTTCATTGTCTTTGGCGACACAAATTGCACATTTAATTTAAAAAAGAAGTGGCTCAGAGGGGATTCGAACTAACAACCCAGATGTTTGTATTTTTCTATTTTGGTCCGACTTAAGGACCAAAGCACTGACGAGTACCGAATTATTCTAAAAAACAGGTATCGACTTTTATTCTGTGCCAAATACCATTCAAATAGTCAAATAAGAGGTGTGAGTGGTGTTAACTAATAAAATAATTAACATAGTCTTTTTTGATAGTTGAATTTGTATACATACGCGACAATAACCTCATTGTTTTGAAATTACAAGCATTCAATATTTAACAATTTAACCAAGTTGATATACGCAAAATTCGACAATAATCTTCTACTAAGCAACCGAACTCAACGACTTCAGTCATCTATTAGGTTTGAAAGGAACCAAGACGTTAGCTTGTTACGATCCGAAATTGGTCATGTGAATTTTTCGCCGCGTTTGCTGCTAGCCAAACCATCCTGAGCGCTGGAGTGCGATTTAAACAGCGTATTTCATATAGTAGGCTTTGAATAAAAAACCTTCGACCGCATCGAAAAGGTCTCCTCTAACATCGTCCGTCAAAAAGTTGCCCTTAAACCTAAACATACTAATACTTCTCCTAAATTGTTAAGTAATTTGTCGCTGATGTCTTCTAAGGCTGTGGTTATAGAATCATTGAGTTAAGCTTGTATTGGCATGGAATTTTGTATCTCTGTATAGTTCTTTCAAGTAACATCAGCAAGAAAAGTTCATACTCAATCGTAACCATCTCTATTGTAAAGTTTCGAGATTCAAGTCAATAATGCATATTTCTAACCGAAACCCAAATTAGAAATTTACTGCAAATTTCAAATAAAAACAATTATTGACAATATACTCTTCGGATTCACACATTGCTATTTGAAATTAGCGACATCCAGAAAAGTTCAAACTCAATTGTAACAATTTTTATTGTAACGTTTGGAGATGAAAATTTATAATGCACGTTTCTAACCGAACTCCAATTTAGAGACTTACTGCAAGTTCGTAATGAGAAAAATTGTTGACAATGCCGATTAAAACTAGCATCATCAAGCAAAGGTCAAACTGAATCGTATGTATGTATGTATAATCTGTAACCTCATTTACCTTGCGGTGTAGAGGCTGGTGCAATAATTTTTATTGTAACGTTTGGAAATCAAAGTCAATAATGTATACCTTTAACCAAACTCCTTATTAGAGACCTACTGCAAGTTTGAAATGAGAAAAGTTATTGACAATTTACTCTTTCCATTCACACATCGTTAATTAAAAGTAGCATCATCTAGCTAGTTAAACTCAATCGTAACAATTTTTATTTTAACGTTTGCAGATGAAAATTTATAATAACGCACGTTTCTAACCGAACTGCAATTTAGAGATGCCCTGCGAGTTTGAAACGAGAAAAAATATTGACAATTTATTCTTCCCATTCACGCATTGTTAATTAAAACAAGCATCATCAAGCAAAGTTCAAACTGAATCGTAATAATTTTTATTGTAACGTTTGGAGATCAAAGTCAATAATGCACGTTTCTAACCGAACTCCAAATTAGAGACGCCTTGCGAGTTTGAAATGAGAAAAATTATTAACAATTTACTCTTTCCATTCACACATCGTTAATTAAAAGTAGCACCATCTAGCTAAGTTCAAACTGAATCGTAATAATTTTTATTGTAACGTTTGGAGATAAAAATCTATAATGCACGTTTCTAACCCAACTCCAATTTAGAGACTTACTGCAAGTTCGTAATGAGAAAAATTGTTGACAATGCCGATTGAAACTAGCATCATCAAGCAACGTTCAAACTGAATCGTAATAATTTTTATTGTAACTTTTGGAAATCAAAGTCAATAATGCATACCTCTAACCGAACTCCTCATTAGAGACCTACTGCAAGTTTGAAATGAGAAAAATTATTGACAATTTACTCCTTCCATTCACACATCGTTAATTAAAAGTAGCATCATCTAGCTAAGTTCAAACTCAATCGTAACAATTTTTATTGTAACGTTTGGAGATGAAAATCTATAATGCACGTTTCTAACCGAACTCCAATTTAGAGACTTACTGCAAGTTTGCAATGAGAAAAATTATTGACAATGCCGACTAAAAGTTATATCATCAAGAAAAGTTCAAACTCAGTCATAACAATTTTTAATCTAACGTTTGGAGGTAAAAGTCAATAATGCACGTTTCTAACCGAACTCCAAGTTAGAAACTTACTGCAAGTTTGAAATGAGAAAAAATATTGAAAATGTACTCTTCGAATTCACACAGTGCTAATTGAAAGTAACATGATCAAGGAAAGTTCAAACTCAATCGTAACAGTTTTTATTGCAACGTTTGGAAATCAAAGTCAATAATGCATACCTCTAACCGAACTCTAATTAGAGACCTACTGTATGTTTGCAGTGAAAAAAATTATTGACAATGTACTCTTCGCATTCACACATTGCCGATGGAAAGTAGCATCATCAAGAAAAGTTCCAACTGAATCGTAACAACTTTTATTGTAACGTTTGGAGATGAAAGTCAATAGGTACTCCACATCTCTAACAGAAATCCAAATTAGAGACTTACTGTAATTTTGAAATGAGGAGAATTATTGACAATGTACTCTCTTCACACGTTGCTAATTAAAAGTGGCATCATCAAGCGAAATTTAAACTCAATCATAAAATTTTTTATTGTAACGTTTAGAGATTAAACTGAATCAAGCATATTTCTAACCGAATTCCACATTAGATACCTACTGCAAGTTTGAAATGAGAAAAATTATTGACAATTTACTTTTTCTATTCTGACATCGTTAATTAAATGTAGCATCATCAAGCAAAATTCAAAGTCACTCGTAACAATTTTTATTTAAACGTTTGGAAATCAAAGTCAATAATGCATACCTCTAACTGAACTCCTAATTAGAGACCTACTGCATGTTTGCAATGAGAAAAATTATACACAATTTACTCTTTCCATTCACACATCGTTAATTAAAAGTAGCATCATCAAGAAAAGTTTAAACTCAATCGTAATAATTTTTATTGTAACGTTTGGAAATCAAAGTCAATAATGCGTACCTATAATCGAACTCCTAATTAGAGACCTACTGCAAATTTGAAATGAAAAAAAATATTGACAACTTACTCTTTCCATTCACACATCGTCAATTAGAAGTGGCATCATCAAGCAAAGTACAAATGAAATCGTAACAATTTTTATTGTAACGTTTATAGATCAAAGTCAATAATGCACGTTTCTAACCGAACTCCAAATTAGAGACGTCCTGCGAGTTTGAAATGAGAAAAATTATTGACAATTTATGCTTCCCATTCACACATTGTTAACTAAAACTTGCATCATCAAGCAAAATTCAAACTGAATCGTAATAATTTTTATTGTAATGTTTGGAAATCAAGGTCAATAATGCATACCTCTATCCGAACTCCTTATTAGAGACCTACTGCAAGTTTGAAATGAGAAAAATTATTGACAATTTACTCTTTCCATTCACACATCGTTAATTAAAAGTAGCATCATCTAGCTAGGTTTAAAGTCAATCGTAACAATTGTTATTGTAACGTTTGGAGATGAAAATCTATAATGCACGTTTCTAACCGAACTCCAAATTAGAAACTTACTGCAAGTTTGAAATGAGAAAAAATATTGCAAATGTACTCTTCGAATTCACACTGTGCTAATTGAAAGTAGCATGATCAAGAAAAGTTCAAACTCAATCGTAACAGTTTTTATTGTAACGTTTGGAAATCAAAGTCAATAATGCATACCTCTAACCGAACTCTAATTAGAGACCTACTGTATGTTTTGAGTGAAAAAAATTATTGACAATGTACTCTTCGCATTCACACATTGCCGATGGAAAGTAGCATCATCAAGAAAAGTTCCAACTGAATTGTAACAACTTTTATTGTAACGATTGGAGATGAAAGTCAATAGGTACTCTACATCTCTAACAGAAATCCAAATTAGAGACTTAATGTAAGTTTGAAATGACGAGAATTATTGACAATGTGCTCTTCGCATTCACACGTTGCTAATTAAAAGTAGCGTCATAAAGCAAAGTTCAAACTCAATCTTAACGGTTAACTGTTTTAACGTTTGGAATACGAAAGCCTGTAATGATTATTTTTAACAGAACTTCAAATTAGAGATTTAATTCAACCTTGAAACCTGAAAAACTATTGAACATGTACACTTCGCATTCGCTCATTGCTAATTGAAAGTAGCATCATCAAAGGCATTTCTAATACAGTCGTAACAAATTCTATTGTAACGTTTGGAATATGAAACTGAATAATCAACATATCGCATAGAACTTCACAATTAAGCACCTTATACAAGTTTTTAATTTGATTTGACGAAGCGAGAAGAGGTCATAGTTTTTAGATATTCTATATTAAACAATTTTATTTAAACAATAATTGACTTTTCATGATTAATTAATGCAAGTAATAGCAACATGATTTTTGTAGCTTTTCAGCCTCTCCTAAAGCGACTCGCTAATATACGAAAATTTAGAACATACGTAAACCGAAGTTTGATTTTTTAAATGTAATTGACCGCAATCTACTTAACTAATCTTATTGTTGGTCTGTATTGAGACCTTTAAATGATTCTAATCCATTTTTTATTTAACATCGAGCTTTTCTTTACAAGAAGTATCTTTAAAAACTAGCTCTGAGTAATAGCAGCGATATTTCAATCATTACGAAAACTCCTTCAGATAAAAAATGCATCACAACGTGGTTAGCAAAAGTTTGCTGTAAAAAATATTGCTAAATAATAATTTTGAATATCGCCCTCAACAATTTCGCTTTCAAAAGTATTGGTCTTCCAAAAGTTGTCTTTTAACATACTTGATTTCACCAAAAACTGAAGGGTTCGTGTTGAAATACTTTATGACAGTTGAAGTGCCAGTACTATAACAAATTAAATGTTCTTAAGCATATCAGTAATTATTATCACTAAAAGTGTTGCATAACTTGTGGCTGATGTCTAGTAAATTTGTATTTAGCGGATTATTGAACTAAGCTTACATAAGCAGAAAGGAATCGATATCTCTTTAAATAGAATGATTACGAGAATGAGTATGTTGTTTACAAACAACCTTTTTAAAAGCAACATTTCAAGTAACCAAAATGTTAATAGAGCTTAGTTTTGAAGGAAACATTGAGGACACCTGACGGGTTATATGATTAATAACCGACATATTTGCGAGGCAGCATTTTTGATTAGCTACTATTAAAAATGGCTCGAAGGACAAGTAAAGACAGCAGTACAAAAATTCGAAGTTGTCCTGCTTAATACTATTAGCTTGAAAAATTAAAGAACTTTTAAAAATTAACGAAAAAAGTTAATCATCTTGTAAGATACTGCAAAGCCCAAAATTATATGTCCTCACGTTTTCAATTACTTTCTTTTAAAACAATTTAGCGGCTGTTATGGTTATTTCGAGGCTAACTTCCATTTTTGGCTTTATTTCCTAACGTTAGTCCTAATAATCTAACTCACCTTAGTTTCTCCGTAAAAGCTACTTATTGGATATGCAAATTTAAAGGATATAGTTGATTTTAACTGCTACAGGTTGAAGTTGAAGTTAGTTACAGGAATATATTTGGTTTTAGAGATTTCTCGAATTATCTATTCACGAGTAATGCTATCTCTCCTTATTTATTTCATAAAGCCTCCGTAACAGTGCCATTTCGATTAATTCGCTCTGGTAACTTATATACTTACCTGTTTGTTAACGAAATGTTTACTGTCAAATTGATTTAATTTTAACACGTTGAAGACTACAGTAAGCTGTGTCTATTTTACGACTTGTGTGGATTTATTTGACAGTTCATTTCCAGTATTATGTTGTTAGGCCTATTTGAGCAAATCTGCGCGTGATATCTTGTATTGAGCAGCTTTTTAGGTTGTTTCTGTAGGGTTTTGACGTATTCATAATCTGCTACACGATGTCGTGCATTTGGTTTCCGTGGCCGGTTTCGTTTTGGTTGCCAAGTAAACCGGGAAGTAGCTAAGAACTAATTCTTATTGCTGGATTAAGTAAATGGATTCTGGGGAAAGCACCTTCTAGGTGGATTTATATGAAGACGGCGCATTTTTTGTAAGTCGTACCATAAACCCATATATTGGCGATTTGGCTTTACACGTTGTAATTAACTTCTATATAGTTTGCAGTCTGCAGCGCCTGATTATGCTGCTTGATACTGGGAAGAAAACGTTTAGCCAATTTTCACCAGAAATAAGTTTTATAAAGGCGCTCCGCTTCTATACTCTGATGGCGTTCTATTGTTTAGTATTTTTTCCCTTGTGGATATTCTTTTTCTTCTTAGATTATGAATTGTTTGTGTTTATAGAGATTTGGATTTATAGCTTTGGATTTCTACTTGCTGGATTTGGGATTCTAGATTTAGTTTGCTGGATTTTCGAGATTTGGGTTTGTGAATTGGATAGCTTGAAGTTTCTAGTTTCGAATTTGGTCCATTGATTTCGTTTTCGTAATACGTTTGATTCAACAGATAAGCCATTACCTTGATTTACTATAAATTACTATTTTGCGGCAATTGAAAATGTATTATCATGAATAAGTTTATGATCTTGCTGATTTGATATTTAAATTTCCTGTTTATACCGGTTTTACCATTTATGTATTAAGACAGTAGTGATTTATGTACGTATTTCCACGTATCTTCCGATTTGTTTATTTTTACTTTCAACTTACATTTGAAATTAGAAATTACGTACGTTACGTTGTAAACGCTACTTGCATTCGTAGTTGATTTATTGTTCGCTTCGCACCAATTACTTTGTTAATAGATAACTTAGAGTCAGCATCTTATATCGATACCGAGTCACCGAGTCACGAATTCTATTATTTGTAGTCGCGCCGCATTTATGTCTTGTTCTTAAGTTAGAACTTATCAAAGAGTCTGCGTCTAATAAGTGTATTTTTGATATAACCCGTTCAATGTAAGATGGGATTACTATATCACCAACTTAGATTCGTGAGTTGTGAACAATCACGTTGGTGGCGCCCATATTTGATTTTTATCATCTTAATGTTAAGTTGCTCCTTCCTCTGGAGGAGCTTAGCTAGCCCACTGAACGCTGTTGGTTACGAGACTGTTTTGGGCATTCACAGCTCGTATTCGGCTTATATTGAAGGGTTCTAAATTTATTGTTTATTCTATTGATATTGCGTTAAAGCGCTTAAGGGTGACGAATTACTTACTTTATTGTTATATTCTGTATTTTAATAAAACTGCCGATAATTACTAAATTGCTCCGTTTGCCAACATTAAATTATTTTCTAATTCTAGTTCTACCGGGGCTGTTCCAGTGAAAAGTAGGCAGGCAGGTAGGTATCCTCCAAACACCTAGGAAATAAGACAATGGACAGCAGGAAGCATCGTATAGAAAGGGTTTTCGCAGTTGGACATCTCTTACTTTATCCACAGACGCGTGTGGATTTACTCTGGTTATTTTTGTAATTACTTCGTAACAAGCTAAAATGTTCAATATTATTTTACACATTAAAAAACTGCCTGTAGCAACGGCAATGGCTCCTTAAGACTTCCAACTGCTAATAAAATTTTAAAAATGCAAGCTTTCGATTATGTCCCTTCAGGGGCTGTATCGAGTAGATTGATGGTAGTCGACTATGTAGGTCTTTTTGTTCAATATTTCTGTAATCCCTTACACATGTCTTTCCTCTATTGTATTTTATGGGGTTTTCTGTTTGTTCATTTGTAATGGACAAGCTCTAGGCATGCAAAAAACCAGGTACCTTAGACACCAACTGCTATGGTCATATGGCCAAAGTCCTACTTAGAATTTTGCCGGGACTCTAGCAAGGAATATTATACATGCTACACGTCGTAGTAACATGGGACCCAAGGCTTTACATCACTTCTGAATGATGGAATTCTGTAGAATCTTTCATTCGCATTTTCTATTTTTTAAAAACCTCACCGGGACGGGAATCGAACTAGCAACCTTAGATCAGTAGTCAGAATACTTAACCACTGAGCTACTGACCCTGGCTGATTTTTTCTGTGGGTTGATTTGGTATAGTACATTATTTGTTGTGATATTTATGAATCTGAGTTTTTAATACACTTGTATTGATCAATGGGGTTGGGTGTTTGACCTTGTGATTGTGGTTTGAGATTGGAATCGATGATTGTGAGATTGTTGTTGCTAGCGTGTTTTTTTTTCATTCAATGGCAAAGACTAGTCTTTAACCAAATTTGGTATCGTGAATTTTGGGGCTTTTGTCCTACAAGCTATTTCGAACTTCTAGTCTCTTCTTTCCTGAGTGTTCCAAAGTTGTTTTTGTGTTTTAATATATTTTGGCAGTCATTTGGGTGGCTAAGCTTCTTTTTTGGTATGGCGGATTATCGAAACAAATAGGGCATGTGCTTATATAGTTTTTAGTAATTTAAGGATCTGTTTTTAAAGTTTATTTGGTACATTTTAATTGTGAGACATAGAGATTACCATGTCTGCATTTGAGGCTGTAGGTTTGCATATACCATTTTAAAACCTTTAAATTTTGTTCTATTAGGTAATGCAATACATTTGTTTTTTTTTTATTTTTGTATCTCTTCAGACAGCTAGCAAAGAGCTTCTTGTGGAAGCTATGCTTATCATTGTTCCTTAAATTTCCTCAGAGTAATGCAGCGAAAATATTTTCTAGCGTGGAAGTAAATTTGGCTTAAAACCCCCTCTTGAGTAGAGAATTTGAGTGTTTTATTGTAAAGATCGTATTGAAAATACATTCATTTACTGTGAGGCACACTTATCTACAACTTTCATCGATCCAACCTAAGCGATCAACCCTATAACGTACATTCTAGCGTGCAATAAGTAACCTATTATCGTCAGTGCGACGTAAGCAAGTACTGTAAACACTATCGTTTTGATGTCATTCAACGTCGTGGCTGTATCTGGCTACCGATCCACATTACTGTATGCCATTGTTTATGGTTTTGCTGCTCCTCGATATCGTACCAGGTAACATCGTTACCACAGATTAGCCACCCAACATCTCAGCCTTTTTTCAAGTAAGCCTCCAACATTCTCAATGTCTTTACCGAAAATCTTCGACTGTTCGAGGAACCGTACGTTGGTATTCTCCGTCTGTTGGACTACGACCATACACTGGGAAAAACCATATCACTTGGTAGTACGGATTCGTTCTGTTCCTATTATGGATTCTTCGTCGTATGTGGTTAACGCGCTTTTCGCTAAGATTGCAACGTAAAGCTTGTCGATTCACGTTTGTTATGGATATTTCAGATTTTAAATTAGTCGCAATTTTGTAAGTAACAAACGTCAGTTCTTTATCAATTTCTTTTGAATTGTGAATGGTCAATATTTATGCTGTATTTTCTATTTGGTAAGAATAGTAGCCCAACGATTTCGCTGATATATGCGCGCTGTTCATCTATTGAGCGAAGAATTTGCTTTTTAATGAGATAAACAGTACCTTCTTTATAACTGCGACTGACTGGTGAGGCCTCGTCAAACTACGTAAACCTCGAATCATTTTATTAAATAGTCTTTTAATACAAGGTGTTTATGTGTTCAATTAGGATTTATTCTACTTAGCTAAATCAATTCCGAGCGCTTTTATTTAATGAAACTACTATTTGCTTACATTGTGATAATAATTTTTAGCTAAACCGTTTAATTAAAGTTTACTTTGCATATAAAGAGTTTGTTGTTATTAACATATTAACATTGCCTTTAAATGTACCTATTTGAAGCACGTATAAATGGTACTTTCACTAGCCTTACATTATCAAGGTTGATTTTTTAAAGTGTGGTAGGTTTAATTAAATCTTGTGTGTAGATGAACTGGGACGACATTTTTAGCGTACAAGTTAGAAATCTAGAATTTTTGTTTGAGCTGATTTGCAGACTGTAGGTGCTTCATAGTTCTGGGTCTAAAATTACAAAGTTATGAAATAATGTTCCCGGTAATTTTTTATTGTTTACAGTAAGGATTCAAGAGCGGTTGTGTATTTCAAATATACTATTGATCTACAACTGTAACAGGTCCGTGCTAAAAAATCACAAACCGGAACATTTACAACCGAACACATCCCACAAACTTTCGATCTACCTCCATCCCGAAAACGGTGCAGCGGCAGTAGTTCCAATTCGTATGAAAGAACGGAATTCCGAAGATAAATTGTCTCGCTGCAGGATGAGATAAAGCCAGTAGATACTTTAAGACGTGCAGTTACCTAAGCTACTTGTTCTTTTCCTTAACAGTGGTTATCTATCAAGCTGCGCCGCCTTCGCTTAGCCATTCGTCTTGTCAGATCCCACCCTTGCCTATTCTCCTTTCTCCATTTGCACTTCTTGCGATCCCGCACCGACAGCTGTTTGAAAATATTCGGCGCGATTACTTCGCGTGATTGATCGGGTGGCCACAGGTGCGGACTGTCACTGTCCCTATTCACAATTCGATAATGATGTGAAGCTATTTTTGACAAGTTTTCAGTAATAAGTAACTTCCGAGAAATTTCGAGCTAATAAGCGCTCTTTGCTGCGGAAATCGAATATGAGTCGAAGCTGAGAGATTTCCAAAGAGCGCAAGTAAAATAGAAGGAATGAAACTTCAATTACCCCGACGCGTGCTTTGTAAGGTAATATCCATTTTCAAATAAGTTTGAACGGTATTTAATAGATAGTTTTTTAAACAAAGCCGAAACCTTTCCAACTTTTTGCCAATTCGATTTGGAATACAGTTCGAAAAGCTGATACAAAACCTACCCTGCTGGCAGGGCACGAAATCACAAACTGAAAAATGCTTGGTATACGAAATAGTAAAATTACCAATCTCTCTGTTAAAGCAATTGCGAGACCACATTTGGTCGAAACAGGAAGCGGCGAGCATCTGCTAATAAAAATAAGTGGCCAAAGTAATGCAAATTCAATGAAACCCTGTTTGCTACTGGGTTGGAAGCACCGAAAGCATAATATACAAGAGTTGAGATCTCAAAATCAAGAGCACACGGTAAATAATTGACTCAACAACAATTCATCTATAATCCAACAAAGATCCTGTAACCACATAAACGAAAAGATTATTATTCTTCTTCCTCTTATAACCACAAAGTGGTTCTATGAGCCCTCTTGGTCCTTAGGCCAGGTAGGTTAGCCACCTATTTCTCGTTGAAAGTGAAGAAGAGTTTCCTTGTTTAAGGGTTAACAGTAGAGTACCTAGGGGGATTCTGGACCAAAATGTGTCACTGCGCAGGTTTTCTGCGCAGGTGTCTGCGCAGGTCTGCGCGCGCAGGTTTGTCAAGGTCGTTGGTCTAGCCGCCGAGGTCAAGGTCACAGGCCTAGCCGGTGGGCGTGGCCTAGTCGGGTCATTGACCTCGGCCACTTCCGAGAATTTTTTCTAGGTCACGGATCTAGCCTAGGTCAAGGTCGGAGTCATTGGCCTAGTCGGGGTCATTGACCTCGGCCACTTCCGGGAATTTTTTGGGTTAAAAGTGTAGTTTTTGAAATTTTCCCACGCTCGAGCGTCTGGGATGCAGACATGTTCATTCTTGCAGGATGTTATCAGTAAATCAGAAGCTATCAACATTTTCTCAGGCTCGACCGGATGTGAGTCATCGTCTGACAGACATGCCTATTCTTGCAGGATGTTGTTGAACAATGACATCCATTGTTTTAAAATCAGCACGATAATTGGACAATGAAGCTATTGTTGTCTGGAGGAATTTTTGCTGACAGTCACTGTAATATAGGTAAGAAAGAGGGGTTGGGCTGCTATTCAACTACCCTGTTTTAACTACCTGTTTGAGAAAATGTGCAAGGTTGCTAAAAAATAAACCGAATTAATTGTGGTCTAATAGTATATATCGAATTATTTCCAGCTAAAAAGATGCAATATAAAAATCCAAACCATTTTAAATAACTTGTTAGGTTTTTGTTTTATTACGCTTTCGACGAGATGTATGTCTGGATATTTAACTCGAATAGGCCGATTGGAAGCATCTTTTAGTAGATAGGTAATGTGTTCGATCCCACTGGAGGACTGTTTAAGCGGTAGACAGTATATAACATAATACAAAAGTGTTGGAGACATTGTTTGTAAGCAAAGTAAATATTATGTGTTTTTTCCCGTACTTTATTAAATACACAGTCTCGGGCCGATAGTTATATATATTTCGCTTGGATTTATGTACAGCACCCCCTCGCTTTAGCAAGTTCCTAAAGAAATATTATGATGCTGTAGAGATTTACACGTTACAGGTGTGTATAAAAATTACGTATTTATTAAATATTACTGTTAACAAAGCTGTTAAACGTATGATACAGGCAGTTATTAATTAGAGTGGTGGTTTAATTTTATCATTGGAATTTCGGTTTCTTACAACGGTATTTGTAAATCATTCGTAAGTAGTCCACCGATACACATTTATTTACGTTATGCATGTGCAGACTTGCTTGTTATGCAAGGTCGTTGACTTATCGTATGCAGTGTAGGAAATGTTATCATATGACTTTGTCAGCACGCCATAAAAGTTGGTTTTTGTAGTATAAGACATCCGCAAGCTAATTCGGTAAAGAGGTGGAAAAATACTTAAAGAAAATATTAGCAGATAATACATTTGAAAAATCTGCACGACTAATACTCAACATTATTACAATTACATGCTAAAGACTGCAGACAAAAAGTAAGATATCAAAATTTTAAAATAAAACCCAGAGAATAAGAATTAAATAAAGCCAAGTCAAAGCTATTAGATCACGACAATATATTAGTAAAAAACCAAGTTCCTAAAGAAATATTATTATGGTGTAGATATTTACAGGTTACAGTTCGGTGTGTATAAAAATTACGTATTTATTAAATATTACTGTTAACAAAGCTGTTAAACGTATGATACAGGCAGTTATTAATTACTTAATAAAACAATTGTCCTATATCCGGTATTCATGGTTTATGTCTTAATCTGATTTTAATAGTCGATTAGAGTTGAATAACTAAGGTTATTACAATGCTAAAGACTGTGCGCAAAATGTAAGATTAAAATCAAAAATTTTAAAATAAAACCCAGAGAATAAGAATTAAATAAAACCAAATAAAAAGCTATTAGATCACTGCAATCACTACAATAATAAGGAGAGACAGTATAATTTTGAACTTATCTAGAAGAAATATTATTATGGTGTAGATATTTACAGGTTACAATTCGGTGTGTATAAAAATTACGTATTTATTAAATATTACTGTTAACAAAGCTGTTAAACGTATGATACAGGCAGTTATTAATTACTTAATAAAACAATTGTCCTATATCCGGTATTCATGGTTTATGTCTTAATCTGATTTTAATAGTCGATTAGAGTTGAATAACTAAGGTTATTACAATGCTAAAGACTGTGCGCAAAATGTAAGATTAAAATCAAAAATTTTAAAATAAAACCCAGAGAATAAGAATTTAATAAAACCAAATAAAAAGCTATTAGATCACTGCAATCACTACAATAATAAGGAGAGACAGTATAATTTTGAACTTATCTAGAAGAAATATTATTATGGTGTAGATATTTACAGGTTACAGTTCGGTGTGTATAAAAATTACGTATTTATTAAATATTACTGTTAACAAAGCTGTTAAACGTATGATACAGGCAGTTATTAATTACTTAATAAAACAATTGTCCTATATCCGGTATTCATGGTTTATGTCTTAATCTGATTTTAATAGTCGATTAGAGTTGAATAACTAAGGTTATTACAATGCTAAAGACTGTGCGCAAAATGTAAGATTAAAATCAAAAATTTTAAAATAAAACCCAGAGAATAAGAATTAAATAAAACCAAATAAAGAGCTATTAGATCACTGCAATCACTACAATAATAAGGAGAGACAGTATAATTTTGAACTTATCTAGAAGAAATATTATTATGGTGTAGATATTTACAGGTTACAGTTCGGTGTGTATAAAAATTACGTATTTATTAAATATTACTGTTAACAAAGCTGTTAAACGTATGATACAGGCAGTTATTAATTACTTAATAAAACAATTGTCCTATATCCGGTATTCATGGTTTATGTCTTAATCTGATTTTAATAGTCGATTAGAGTTGAATAACTAAGGTTATTACAATGCTAAAGACTGTGCGCAAAATGTAAGATTAAAATCAAAAATTTTAAAATAAAACCCAGAGAATAAGAATTAAATAAAACCAAATAAAGAGCTATTAGATCACTGCAATCACTACAATAATAAGGAGAGACAGTATAATTTTGAACTTATCTAGAAGAAATATTATTATGGTGTAGATATTTACAGGTTACAGTTCGGTGTGTATAAAAATTACGTATTTATTAAATATTACTGTTAACAAAGCTGTTAAACGTATGATACAGGCAGTTATTAATTACTTAATAAAACAATTGTCCTATATCCGGTATTCATGGTTTATGTCTTAATCTGATTTTAATAGTCGATTAGAGTTGAATAACTAAGGTTATTACAATGCTAAAGACTGTGCGCAAAATGTAAGATTAAAATCAAAAATTTTAAAATAAAACCCAGAGAATAAGAATTTAATAAAACCAAATAAAAAGCTATTAGATCACTGCAATCACTACAATAATAAGGAGAGACAGTATAATTTTGAACTTATCTAGAAGAAATATTATTATGGTGTAGATATTTACAGGTTACAGTTCGGTGTGTATAAAAATTACGTATTTATTAAATATTACTGTTAACAAAGCTGTTAAACGTATGATACAGGCAGTTATTAATTACTTAATAAAACAATTGTCCTATATCCGGTATTCATGGTTTATGTCTTAATCTGATTTTAATAGTCGATTAGAGTTGAATAACTAAGGTTATTACAATGCTAAAGACTGTGCGCAAAATGTAAGATTAAAATCAAAAATTTTAAAATAAAACCCAGAGAATAAGAATTAAATAAAACCAAATAAAGAGCTATTAGATCACTGCAATCACTACAATAATAAGGAGAGACAGTATAATTTTGAACTTATCTAGAAGAAATATTATTATGGTGTAGATATTTACAGGTTACAGTTCGGTGTGTATAAAAATTACGTATTTATTAAATATTACTGTTAACAAAGCTGTTAAACGTATGATACAGGCAGTTATTAATTACTTAATAAAACAATTGTCCTATATCCGGTATTCATGGTTTATGTCTTAATCTGATTTTAATAGTCGATTAGAGTTGAATAACTAAGGTTATTACAATGCTAAAGACTGTGCGCAAAATGTAAGATTAAAATCAAAAATTTTAAAATAAAACCCAGAGAATAAGAATTAAATAAAACCAAATAAAGAGCTATTAGATCACTGCAATCACTACAATAATAAGGAGAGACAGTATAATTTTGAACTTATCTAGAAGAAATATTATTATGGTGTAGATATTTACAGGTTACAGTTCGGTGTGTATAAAAATTACGTATTTATTAAATATTACTGTTAACAAAGCTGTTAAACGTATGATACAGGCAGTTATTAATTACTTAATAAAACAATTGTCCTATATCCGGTATTCATGGTTTATGTCTTAATCTGATTTTAATAGTCGATTAGAGTTGAATAACTAAGGTTATTACAATGCTAAAGACTGTGCGCAAAATGTAAGATTAAAATCAAAAATTTTAAAATAAAACCCAGAGAATAAGAATTAAATAAAACCAAATAAAAAGCTATTAGATCACTGCAATCACTACAATAATAAGGAGAGACAGTATAATTTTGAACTTATCTAGAAGAAATATTATTATGGTGTAGATATTTACAGGTTACAATTCGGTGTGTATAAAAATTACGTATTTATTAAATATTACTGTTAACAAAGCTGTTAAACGTATGATACAGGCAGTTATTAATTACTTAATAAAACAATTGTCCTATATCCGGTATTCATGGTTTATGTCTTAATCTGATTTTAATAG
This sequence comes from Agriotes lineatus, assembly GCA_940337035.1. Taxonomy (NCBI): domain Eukaryota; kingdom Metazoa; phylum Arthropoda; class Insecta; order Coleoptera; family Elateridae; genus Agriotes; species Agriotes lineatus. The sequence continues at coordinate 44,074,530 of OW679203.1, read as the reverse complement.
TCGATTAGAGTTGAATAACTAAGGTTATTACAATGCTAAAGACTGTGCGCAAAATGTAAGATTAAAATCAAAAATTTTAAAATAAAACCCAGAGAATAAGAATTTAATAAAACCAAATAAAAAGCTATTAGATCACTGCAATCACTACAATAATAAGGAGAGACAGTATAATTTTGAACTTATCTAGAAGAAATATTATTATGGTGTAGATATTTACAGGTTACAGTTCGGTGTGTATAAAAATTACGTATTTATTAAATATTACTGTTAACAAAGCTGTTAAACGTATGATACAGGCAGTTATTAATTACTTAATAAAACAATTGTCCTATATCCGGTATTCATGGTTTATGTCTTAATCTGATTTTAATAGTCGATTAGAGTTGAATAACTAAGGTTATTACAATGCTAAAGACTGTGCGCAAAATGTAAGATTAAAATCAAAAATTTTAAAATAAAACCCAGAGAATAAGAATTAAATAAAACCAAATAAAGAGCTATTAGATCACTGCAATCACTACAATAATAAGGAGAGACAGTATAATTTTGAACTTATCTAGAAGAAATATTATTATGGTGTAGATATTTACAGGTTACAGTTCGGTGTGTATAAAAATTACGTATTTATTAAATATTACTGTTAACAAAGCTGTTAAACGTATGATACAGGCAGTTATTAATTACTTAATAAAACAATTGTCCTATATCCGGTATTCATGGTTTATGTCTTAATCTGATTTTAATAGTCGATTAGAGTTGAATAACTAAGGTTATTACAATGCTAAAGACTGTGCGCAAAATGTAAGATTAAAATCAAAAATTTTAAAATAAAACCCAGAGAATAAGAATTAAATAAAACCAAATAAAGAGCTATTAGATCACTGCAATCACTACAATAATAAGGAGAGACAGTATAATTTTGAACTTATCTAGAAGAAATATTATTATGGTGTAGATATTTACAGGTTACAGTTCGGTGTGTATAAAAATTACGTATTTATTAAATATTACTGTTAACAAAGCTGTTAAACGTATGATACAGGCAGTTATTAATTACTTAATAAAACAATTGTCCTATATCCGGTATTCATGGTTTATGTCTTAATCTGATTTTAATAGTCGATTAGAGTTGAATAACTAAGGTTATTACAATGCTAAAGACTGTGCGCAAAATGTAAGATTAAAATCAAAAATTTTAAAATAAAACCCAGAGAATAAGAATTTAATAAAACCAAATAAAAAGCTATTAGATCACTGCAATCACTACAATAATAAGGAGAGACAGTATAATTTTGAACTTATCTAGAAGAAATATTATTATGGTGTAGATATTTACAGGTTACAGTTCGGTGTGTATAAAAATTACGTATTTATTAAATATTACTGTTAACAAAGCTGTTAAACGTATGATACAGGCAGTTATTAATTACTTAATAAAACAATTGTCCTATATCCGGTATTCATGGTTTATGTCTTAATCTGATTTTAATAGTCGATTAGAGTTGAATAACTAAGGTTATTACAATGCTAAAGACTGTGCGCAAAATGTAAGATTAAAATCAAAAATTTTAAAATAAAACCCAGAGAATAAGAATTAAATAAAACCAAATAAAGAGCTATTAGATCACTGCAATCACTACAATAATAAGGAGAGACAGTATAATTTTGAACTTATCTAGAAGAAATATTATTATGGTGTAGATATTTACAGGTTACAGTTCGGTGTGTATAAAAATTACGTATTTATTAAATATTACTGTTAACAAAGCTGTTAAACGTATGATACAGGCAGTTATTAATTACTTAATAAAACAATTGTCCTATATCCGGTATTCATGGTTTATGTCTTAATCTGATTTTAATAGTCGATTAGAGTTGAATAACTAAGGTTATTACAATGCTAAAGACTGTGCGCAAAATGTAAGATTAAAATCAAAAATTTTAAAATAAAACCCAGAGAATAAGAATTAAATAAAACCAAATAAAGAGCTATTAGATCACTGCAATCACTACAATAATAAGGAGAGACAGTATAATTTTGAACTTATCTAGAAGAAATATTATTATGGTGTAGATATTTACAGGTTACAGTTCGGTGTGTATAAAAATTACGTATTTATTAAATATTACTGTTAACAAAGCTGTTAAACGTATGATACAGGCAGTTATTAATTACTTAATAAAACAATTGTCCTATATCCGGTATTCATGGTTTATGTCTTAATCTGATTTTAATAGTCGATTAGAGTTGAATAACTAAGGTTATTACAATGCTAAAGACTGTGCGCAAAATGTAAGATTAAAATCAAAAATTTTAAAATAAAACCCAGAGAATAAGAATTAAATAAAACCAAATAAAGAGCTATTAGATCACTGCAATCACTACAATAATAAGGAGAGACAGTATAATTTTGAACTTATCTAGAAGAAATATTATTATGGTGTAGATATTTACAGGTTACAGTTCGGTGTGTATAAAAATTACGTATTTATTAAATATTACTGTTAACAAAGCTGTTAAACGTATGATACAGGCAGTTATTAATTACTTAATAAAACAATTGTCCTATATCCGGTATTCATGGTTTATGTCTTAATCTGATTTTAATAGTCGATTAGAGTTGAATAACTAAGGTTATTACAATGCTAAAGACTGTGCGCAAAATGTAAGATTAAAATCAAAAATTTTAAAATAAAACCCAGAGAATAAGAATTTAATAAAACCAAATAAAAAGCTATTAGATCACTGCAATCACTACAATAATAAGGAGAGACAGTATAATTTTGAACTTATCTAGAAGAAATATTATTATGGTGTAGATATTTACAGGTTACAGTTCGGTGTGTATAAAAATTACGTATTTATTAAATATTACTGTTAACAAAGCTGTTAAACGTATGATACAGGCAGTTATTAATTACTTAATAAAACAATTGTCCTATATCCGGTATTCATGGTTTATGTCTTAATCTGATTTTAATAGTCGATTAGAGTTGAATAACTAAGGTTATTACAATGCTAAAGACTGTGCGCAAAATGTAAGATTAAAATCAAAAATTTTAAAATAAAACCCAGAGAATAAGAATTAAATAAAACCAAATAAAGAGCTATTAGATCACTGCAATCACTACAATAATAAGGAGAGACAGTATAATTTTGAACTTATCTAGAAGAAATATTATTATGGTGTAGATATTTACAGGTTACAGTTCGGTGTGTATAAAAATTACGTATTTATTAAATATTACTGTTAACAAAGCTGTTAAACGTATGATACAGGCAGTTATTAATTACTTAATAAAACAATTGTCCTATATCCGGTATTCATGGTTTATGTCTTAATCTGATTTTAATAGTCGATTAGAGTTGAATAACTAAGGTTATTACAATGCTAAAGACTGTGCGCAAAATGTAAGATTAAAATCAAAAATTTTAAAATAAAACCCAGAGAATAAGAATTAAATAAAACCAAATAAAGAGCTATTAGATCACTGCAATCACTACAATAATAAGGAGAGACAGTATAATTTTGAACTTATCTAGAAGAAATATTATTATGGTGTAGATATTTACAGGTTACAGTTCGGTGTGTATAAAAATTACGTATTTATTAAATATTACTGTTAACAAAGCTGTTAAACGTATGATACAGGCAGTTATTAATTACTTAATATATACAATTGTCCTATATCCGGTATTCATGGTTTATCTGATTTTAATAGTCGATTAGAGTTGAATAACTAAGGTTATTACAATGCTAAAGACTGTGCGCAAAAAGGTAAGATATCAAAATTTTAAAATAAAACTCAGAGAATAAGAATTAAATAAAATAAAGCTATTAGATCACTGCAATCACTACAATAATAAGGAGAGACAGTATAATTTTGAACTTATCTAGATTGGTTACAAATCAGATGTATAAGAGAAAATCTCAAACTTGTTTTAAAACATTTTGTAACTAAACAATCACATTTAAAATTGTCTAAATAAAGCTAAAATTAGAAGGAGGCGCAGACTATAGAAAATACGTGTCAATACTTGCGGATGTGAGCGTCTAGGGAATGTGCAAGGTTGCTAAAAATAAACCGGATGTGAGTCATTGTCTGTAAATGCCAAACTTGTCAGAACCTGCCTGCCTGTCTGCTGCCCAATTAAACAACGAAGCCATTGTTTGAGAAATGTGCAAGGTTGCAAAAATAAACCGGTTGTCTGGAGTTTCTGCACAGGTCAGCGCGGGAGTCTGCGCGATGGTTTTTGCTCATGCTTGGCGGTAAATTTAAATTACACTCAGGTTTTGACGGTAAATTTAAATTATGATCAGGGTTTTGGCGGGAAATTTAAATTCTGCGTGTTGTCTGGGGTTTCTGCACAGGTCAGCGTGAGCGTCTGCGCGAGGGTGTTTGCACATGCTTGGCGGTAAATTCAAATTCTGTGCAGGTTTGGCGGAAAATTCAAATTCTGCGCATGCTTGGCGGTAAATTCAAATTCTACACATAATTTTTGGTGGGAAATTCAAAATAAAACCAGTGTTTTTGTCGGGAAAATCTGGGAATGTACAAGGTTACTAAAATGTATGGGGTCTTTACACCAGATGTAGTTAATGACCTCCATTATCAGTGTCTATAAACTTGGTAGACCGACAGGCAGGCAGACCGACAAACAGACAGACAGACAGACAGACAGACAGACAGGTAGGCGGACAGACAGACAGACAGACAGACAGACAGACAGACAGACAGACAGACAGACAGACAGACAGGCAGACAGACAGACAGACAGACAGACAGACAGACTGACAGGCAGGCAGGCAGGCAGGCAGGCGGGCAGGCAGACAGACAGACAGACAGACAGACGGACAGGCAGACGGACAGGCAGACATTCTTAACACCATTTATTGTATAGATTGTGAGCAGTAATAGAAATAGGTGTGAGAGAGATACCTGTACCAGTTAAGTATAAGTGTCCAAAATGTAAAGGGAAAACCGATCAAGAAGGACGAAAATGTATTGCTTATATTGCACGAACATATGAAAGAAAACAGTGGTGGTAAACATTATCCTCAATCATACTTACAGGTAAACAGATAGGTAGACAGGCAAACAGTCAGACAGGCAGTATGGTTTATGTCTTAATCTGATTTTAATAGTCGATTAGCGTCGAATAACTAAGGTTATTACAGTGCTAACAACTGTGCGCAAAAATTTTAAAATAAAACCCAGAGAATAAGAATTAAATTAAATAAATCCGAGTAAAAGCTATTAGATCACTGCAATACTCTAATTAATAAGGATGGTGAGGGACAGTATAATTTTGAACTTATCTAGATTGGTTAAAAATCAGATGTATGTATAAGAGAAAACTTGTTTAAAAACATTTTGCTAGATTGGTTAAAAATCAGATGTATGTATAAGAGAAAACTTGTTTAAAAACATTTTGTCAGACCTGTCTAGACCTGCGCATGTGAGTCATCGTCTGGGAATGTGCAAGGTTGCTAAAAATAAACCGGTTGTCTGAGGTTTCTGCGTAGGTCTGCGCGGGAGTCTGTGCGGAGGTTTGGCGAAAAATTCAAATTCTGCGTAGGTTTTGGCGGTAAATTCAAATTCTGTCTAGGTTTTTGGGCGGGAAATTCAAATTATAGTCAGTGGAAAAATCTGGGAGTGTACAAGGTTGCTAAAATGTATGGGGCCTTTACACCAGATGTAGTTAATGATCTCCATTATCAGTGTCTATAAATTTGGTAGACAGACATACAGGCAGGCAGACAGACAGATAGACAGACAGACAGACAGACAGACAGACAGACAGACAAATAGGCAGACAGACAGACAGACAGACAGACAAATAGACAGACAGACAGACAGACAGACAGACAGACAGACAGACAGACAGACAGACAGACAGACAGACAGGTAGGCAGACAGACAGATAGACAGACAGACAGACAGACAGACAGACAGACAGGCAGACAGGCAGGCAGACAAACAGACAGATAGACAGGCAGGCAAGCAGGTAGGCGGACAGGCGAGCAGGCACGCAGGTAGGCAGGCAGACAGGCAGGTAGGCAGGCAGACAGACAGACAGACAGACAGACAGGCGGACAGGCAGGCATTCTTAACACCATTTATTGTACAGATTGTGAGCAGTAATAGAAATAGGTGTGAGAGAGATACCTGTACCAGTTAAGTATAAGTGTCCAAAATGTAAAGGGGAAACCGATCAAGAAGGACGAAAATGTATTGCTTATATTGCACGAACATATGAAAGAAAACAGTGGTGGTAAACATTATCCTCAATCATATTTCAGACAATTCTAGCGAATAACTGAACTCAGCTTGGTGGACGCTATCGTCATGAATTTGATTCTTATATATACATCTAACAATTCTGATATCTATCATTTGATAAGAAACTGTTGACGTGTGAACTAGTTTGAATCTGTCAGTCTGTCTGACTGGCTGTCTACCTGTCTAGCTGTCTACCTGTCTACCTGTCTAGCTGTCTACCTGTCTAGCTGTCTAGCTGTCTACCTGTCTACCTGTCTAGCTGTCTACCTGTCTAGCTGTCTACCTGTCTAGCTGTCTACCTGTCTAGCTGTCTAACTGTCTACCTATCTAGCTGTTTACCTGTCTGTCTGTCTGGCTGTCTACCGCTTACATACTTGTGACAATAATGAAAACGAATGTAGCGACAGAACTTATCAAAACTATCTATCATTTGATAAGAAACTGTTGACGTGTGAACTAGTTTGAATCTGTCAGTCTGTCTGACTGGCTGTCTACCTGTCTAGCTGTCTACCTGTCTACCTGTCTAGCTGTCTACCTGTCTAGCTATCTAGCTGTCTACCTGTCTACCTGTCTAGCTGTCTACCTGTCTAGCTGTCTACCTGTCTAGCTGTCTACCTGTCTAGCTGTCTAACTGTCTACCTATCTAGCTGTTTACCTGTCTGTCTGTCTGGCTGTCTACCGCTTACATACTTGTGACAATAATGAAAACGAATGTAGCGACAGAACTTATCAAAACTAAAAATATTATAAGACAGAAAGTTCGAGCTCTTAAGGAGGGTAAGTTGGTGCAACAACAGTTCCTCGGTAAACTTTTTAAACCTGTTACCGAACAAATACAAAGTGTTGCAAAAGAAATCAATACAAAAGAGAATCCTCCATCACAATTTAAGCCTTTCAAATTGAAAAAGAAAGAGAAAGTTAAATACAATTATGATGATGATCTTAAAAGAAAAACTAAATACGATTATGACGCGGATGATGACGATGATGAATATATCAATATATCAAATCCTCCAAAACTAGAATTATTTACACCAAAACCGGCTGATGAAGTATTGTGTGAATCCACCGAAGATGAACCTAATACAACTATAGCAAACAAATTTCAACCGCAAGCTATAAGTTCTTTCTTAGAACAGTTTGACGAACTTCCTAGGAAATATGTAAGCAATTATCTTATAGAAAGACCTAATCTAGGGAGGTATGGAATTAGATATGATTTTGATAAAAACCAATTTTATTTTGGTGGAGATGAGCTAGATATAAAGGGATCAGATATAATTGTTAAAAATGTGCACTATGAAGGTACGCCTGGTTTGTACGAATTACTATTTAAAAACGATCCTCAAATAACTCCAACGCTGACAGATAGTGCAAATTATAATGATATCATAAACAGAACCAATGCAGCGCATAGAAATTTTGATAAAAATGATCAGAAGGTAGGTTTCAACCAAGCGAAATACAAGAAATTTATAAAATCTAACCTGTCATCATCACCCTCGCCATCATCGATATCGTTAAGGACTACAAAGCTTACTGGTAAAGGTATGCAGCAAGTTAGCACTAAACCGTTGGATTATGTTTACTGGGATGATCCGAACGAATTAGTTGATCGATTAAGTTACTGTATGCCTCTCAAGCATCTGGCCATACAAATCATAGAAATGAAATTGTTAGTATAATAGAAGAGTTAAAAGAGGCAGGAATAATTGAATAAATCCAGTTCGGAAACAGCACGAGGAGATCCTCCAGACAGAGATGACAACAACACCTCTACCACAATAATTGACTAGTGTATAATATATTTGTAATAATTTTATACATGTACATTAGACAAATAAAATACAATTATATTTACAATTGTCGTTTTATTACACCATTGTGCCCATAAAACCGTTACAGAAACAGCTGTTTACCTGTCTAGCTGTCTAGCTGTCTGTCTGTCTTTCTGTCTGTCTGTCTGTTTGTCTGTCTGTCTGCCTACCTGTCTGTCTGTCTGTCTGTCTGTCTGTCTGTCTGTCTGTCTGTCTGTCTGTCTGTCTGTCTGTCTGTCTGTCTATTTGTCTGTCTGTCTGTCTGTCTGTCTGCCTATTTGTCTGTCTGTCTGTCTGTCTGTCTGTCTGTCTGTCTATCTGTCTGTCTGCCTGCCTGTCTGTCTGTCTACCAAATTTATAGACACTGATAATGGAGATCATTAACTACATCTGGTGTAAAGGCCCCATACATTTTAGCAACCTTGTACACTCCCAGATTTTTCCACTGACTATAATTTGAATTTCCCGCCCAAAAACCTAGACAGAATTTGAATTTACCGCCAAAACCTACGCAGAATTTGAATTTTTCGCCAAACCTCCGCACAGACTCCCGCGCAGACCTACGCAGAAACCTCAAACAACCGGTTTATTTTTAGCAACCTTGCACATTCCCAGACGATGACTCACATCCGCCGGTCTGGACAGGTCTGACAAAATGTTTTTGTTTGAGATTTTCTCTTATACATCTGATTTTTAACCAATCTAGATAAGTTCAAAATTATACTGTCCCTCACCATCCTTATTAATTAGAGTATTGCAGTGATCTAATAGCTTTTACTCGGATTTATTTAATTTAATTCTTATTCTCTGGGTTTTATTTTAAAATTTTTGGGCACAGTCGTTAGCACTGTAATAACCTTAGTTATTCGACGCTAATCGACTATTAAAATCAGATTAAGACATAAACCATACTGCCTGTCTGACTGTTTGCCTGTCTACCTATCTGTTTACCTGTAAGTATGATTGAGGATAATGTTTACCACCACTGTTTTCTTTCATATGTTCGTGCAATATAAGCAATACATTTTCGTCCTTCTTGATCGGTTTCCCCTTTACATTTTGGACACTTATACTTAACTGGTACAGGTATCTCTCTCACACCTATTTCTATTACTGCTCACAATCTATACAATAAATGGTGTTAAGAATGTCTGCCTGTCCGTCTGCCTGTCCGTCTGTCTGTCTGTCTGTCTGTCTGCCTGCCCGCCTGCCTGCCTGCCTGCCTGCCTGTCAGTCTGTCTGTCTGTCTGTCTGTCTGTCTGTCTGTCTGCCTGCCTGTCTGTCTGTCTGTCTGTCTGTCTGTCTGTCTGTCTGTCTGTCTGTCTGTCCGCCTACCTGTCTGTCTGTCTGTCTCTCTGTCTGTCTGTCTGTCTGTCGGTCTGCCTGCCTGTCGGTCTACCAAAGTTATAGACACTGATAATGGAGGTCATTAACTACATCTGGTGTAAAGACCCCATACATTTTAGTAACCTTGTACATTCCCAGATTTTCCCGACAAAAACACTGGTTTTATTTTGAATTTCCCACCAAAAATTATGTGTAGAATTTGAATTTACCGCCAAGCATGCGCAGAATTTGAATTTTCCGCCAAACCTGCACAGAATTTGAATTTACCGCCAAGCATGTGCAAACACCCTCGCGCAGACGCTCACGCTGACCTGTGCAGAAACCCCAGACAACACGCAGAATTTAAATTTCCCGCCAAAACCCTGATCATAATTTAAATTTACCGTCAAAACCTGAGTGTAATTTAAATTTACCGCCAAGCATGAGCAAAAACCATCGCGCAGACTCCCGCGCTGACCTGTGCAGAAACTCCAGACAACCGGTTTATTTTTGCAACCTTGCACATTTCTCAAACAATGGCTTCGTTGTTTAATTGGGCAGCAGACAGGCAGGCAGGTTCTGACAAGTTTGGCATTTACAGACAATGACTCACATCCGGTTTATTTTTAGCAACCTTGCACATTCCCTAGACGCTCACATCCGCAAGTATTGACACGTATTTTCTATAGTCTGCGCCTCCTTCTAATTTTAGCTTTATTTACACAATTTTAAATGTGATTGTTTAGTTACAAAATGTTTTAAAACAAGTTTGAGATTTTCTCTTATACATCTGATTTGTAACCAATCTAGATAAGTTCAAAATTATACTGTCTCTCCTTATTATTGTAGTGATTGCAGTGATCTAATAGCTTTATTTTATTTAATTCTTATTCTCTGAGTTTTATTTTAAAATTTTGATATCTTACCTTTTTGCGCACAGTCTTTAGCATTGTAATAACCTTAGTTATTCAACTCTAATCGACTATTAAAATCAGATAAACCATGAATACCGGATATAGGACAATTGTATATATTAAGCAATTAATAACTGCCTGTATCATACGTTTAACAGCTTTGTTAACAGTAATATTTAATAAATACGTAATTTTTATACACACCGAACTGTAACCTGTAAATATCTACACCATAATAATATTTCTTCTAGATAAGTTCAAAATTATACTGTCTCTCCTTATTATTGTAGTGATTGCAGTGATCTAATAGCTCTTTATTTGGTTTTATTTAATTCTTATTCTCTGGGTTTTATTTTAAAATTTTTGATTTTAATCTTACATTTTGCGCACAGTCTTTAGCATTGTAATAACCTTAGTTATTCAACTCTAATCGACTATTAAAATCAGATTAAGACATAAACCATGAATACCGGATATAGGACAATTGTTTTATTAAGTAATTAATAACTGCCTGTATCATACGTTTAACAGCTTTGTTAACAGTAATATTTAATAAATACGTAATTTTTATACACACCGAACTGTAACCTGTAAATATCTACACCATAATAATATTTCTTCTAGATAAGTTCAAAATTATACTGTCTCTCCTTATTATTGTAGTGATTGCAGTGATCTAATAGCTTTTTATTTGGTTTTATTTAATTCTTATTCTCTGGGTTTTATTTTAAAATTTTTGATTTTAATCTTACATTTTGCGCAGTCTTTAGCATTGTAATAACCTTAGTTATTCAACTCTAATCGACTATTAAAATCAGATTAAGACATAAACCATGAATACCGGATATAGGACAATTGTTTTATTAAGTAATTAATAACTGCCTGTATCATACGTTTAACAGCTTTGTTAACAGTAATATTTAATAAATACGTAATTTTTATACACACCGAACTGTAACCTGTAAATATCTACACCATAATAATATTTCTTCTAGATAAGTTCAAAATTATACTGTCTCTCTCCTTATTATTGTAGTGATTGCAGTGATCTAATAGCTTTTTATTTGGTTTTATTTAATTCTTATTCTCTGGGTTTTATTTTAAAATTTTTGATTTTAATCTTACATTTTGCGCACAGTCTTTAGCATTGTAATAACCTTAGTTATTCAACTCTAATCGACTATTAAAATCAGATTAAGACATAAACCATGAATACCGGATATAGGACAATTGTTTTATTAAGTAATTAATAACTGCCTGTATCATACGTTTAACAGCTTTGTTAACAGTAATATTTAATAAATACGTAATTTTTATACACACCGAACTGTAACCTGTAAATACCTACACCATAATAATATTTCTTCTAGATAAGTTCAAAATTATACTGTCTCTCCTTATTATTGTAGTGATTGCAGTGATCTAATAGCTTTTTATTTGGTTTTATTTAATTCTTATTCTCTGGGTTTTATTTTAAAATTTTTGATTTTAATCTTACATTTTGCGCACAGTCTTTAGCATTGTAATAACCTTAGTTATTCAACTCTAATCGACTATTAAAATCAGATTAAGACATAAACCATGAATACCGGATATAGGACAATTGTTTTATTAAGTAATTAATAACTGCCTGTATCATACGTTTAACAGCTTTGTTAACAGTAATATTTAATAAATACGTAATTTTTATACACGCCGAACTGTCACCTGTAAATATCTACACCATAATAATATTTCTTCTAGATAAGTTCAAAATTATACTGTCTCTCCTTATTATTGTAGTGATTGCAGTGATCTAATAGCTTTTTATTTGGTTTTATTTAATTCTTATTCTCTGGGTTTTATTTTAAAATTTTTGATTTTAATCTTACATTTTGCGCACAGTCTTTAGCATTGTAATAACCTTAGTTATTCAACTCTAATCGACTATTAAAATCAGATTAAGACATAAACCATGAATACCGGATATAGGACAATTGTTTTATTAAGTAATTAATAACTGCCTGTATCATACGTTTAACAGCTTTGTTAACAGTAATATTTAATAAATACGTAATTTTTATACACACCGAACTGTAACCTGTAAATATCTACACCATAATAATATTTCTTTAGGAACTTGGTTTTTTACTAATATATTGTCGTGATCTAATAGCTTTGACTTGGCTTTATTTAATTCTTATTCTCTGGGTTTTATTTTAAAATTTTGATATCTTACTTTTTTTCTGCAGTCTTTAGCATGTAATTGTAATAATGTTGAGTATTAGTCGTGCAGATTTTTCAAATGTATTATCTGCTAATATTTTCTTTAAGTATTTTTCCACCTCTTTACCGAATTAGCTTGCGGATGTCTTATACTACAAAAACCAACTTTTATGGCGTGCTGACAAAGTCATATGATAACATTTCCTACACTGCATACGATAAGTCAACGACCTTGCATAACAAGCAAGTCTGCACATGCATAACGTAAATAACTGTGTATCGGTGGACTACTTACGAATGATTTACAAATACCGTTGTAAGAAACCGAAATTCCAATGAAAAAATTAAACCACCACTCTAATTAATAACTGCCTGTATCATACGTTTAACAGCTTTGTTAACAGTAATATTTAATAAATACGTAATTTTTATACACACCTGTAACGTGTAAATCTCTACAGCATCATAATATTTCTTTAGGAACTTGCTAAAGCGAGGGGGTGCTGTACATAAATCCAAGCGAAATATATATAACTATCGGCTCGAGACTGTGTATTTAATAAAGTACGGGAAAAAACACATAATATTTACTTTGCTTACAAACAATGTCTCCAACACTTTTGTATTATGTTATATACTGTCTACCGCTTAAACAGTCCTCCAGTGGGATCGAACACATTACCTATCTACTAAAAGATGCTTCCAATCGGCCTATTCGAGTTAAATATCCAGACATACATCTCGTCGAAAGCGTAATAAAACAAAAACCTAACAAGTTATTTAAAATGGTTTGGTTTTTATATTGCATCTTTTTAGCTGGAAATAATTCGATATATACTATTAGACCACAATTAATTCGGTTTATTTTTTAGCAACCTTGCACATTTTCTCAAACAGGTAGTTAAAACAGGGTAGTTGAATAGCAGCCCAACCCCTCTTTCTTACCTATATTATAGTGACTGTCAGCAAAAATTCCTCCAGACAACAATAGCTTCATTGTCCAATTATCGTGCTGATTTTAAAACAATGGATGTCATTGTTCAACAACATCCTGCAAGAATAGGCATGTCTGTCAGACGATGACTCACATCCGGTCGAGCCTGAGAAAATGTTGATAGCTTCTGATTTACTGATAACATCCTGCAAGAATGAACATGTCTGCATCCCAGACGCTCGAGCGTGGGAAAATTTCAAAAACTACACTTTTAACCCAAAAAATTCCCGGAAGTGGCCGAGGTCAATGACCCCGACTAGGCCAATGACTCCGACCTTGACCTAGGCTAGATCCGTGACCTAGAAAAAATTCTTGGAAGTGGCCGAGGTCAATGACCCGACTAGGCCACGCCCACCGGCTAGGCCTGTGACCTTGACCTCGGCGGCTAGACCAACGACCTTGACAAACCTGCGCGCGCAGACCTGCGCAGACACCTGCGCAGAAAACCTGCGCAGTGACACATTTTGGTCCAGAATCCCCCTAGGTACTCTACTGTTAACGACTACCACAGGGGTTAACGTGGTAGCTGAGGAGCGTACGAGTCCACCGGGTTCGAATTAGTTATTATCAGTGCCGTTATATTTGTTCTTTTAAATTAAACAGAAGATGATAACCTTTTTTAGTCTGTAATACAATGATTTCGAACAGGTTCTGAAGAAAATTAGACTGCAGCATCCTCTTCAAATAATATCGGACACAAATTTGAAGACAAGCGAGGAAGAAAGATCAAGACGCAAAGAGTCTGAAATAGAAAAAGAGCAAAAAGAAAGAAATAAAGCGATTAGCAACCAACAAACGAGTAAAATATGGAAGGTAAGAAACCATTACTATACTGGCAAATACAGAGGAAAAGAAGAGAAAAAAAAGATACGAATAGAAGGAATGGAAGAAAACTTTAGAAAGTGGAAAGAAAATATGGAGAAACTAACCAGGGAAGAGCTAAAAGAAAAGAAGAAGAATAAAGATAAGGAAAGCAAGTGGTAGAGAACATATAGGCTGGGAAGTGATAAAATTAATTAAATAAGAAGGCAAAGAATGGCTGTTGAACATATGGGAACATGGAAAACGAATATAATTTCAAAAAATTGGAAGATAAAACTGATTGTGATAACCATACATCCTATATGCTTATCTACTGTGGCTTTTATAGTGTAGACGAGGATAATATAAGACAAGAGCAGAGCAATAACTGAAGACAAACTAAAAGACCAACGGACAGGGGTTTGGAGCTAAAAGAAAGCTCCCAAAAGAAAAACAGGTAGACCGAGAAGAACATGATTTGTAACAGATAGAGAAGATAGGTAGAGCAAACGCAAAACTGCTGAACGAAATGAAAAAAATTCCAATTGACCAGAAGGTTGAGAAGAATTGGGCGTGGGAAGCTAAAGCCTTCCAAACAGCCTATAGGGCAAAAAAAGTCTCGAGAAGAAAAAGAAGAAGAAATATGAGTATGTTATTTAGTTAAACTAGTTGAAAAGCAGAAACATGGTCTTTTCCCAGCTCTGTTATACCCTGTTATGAAAAATCGTGAAAAAATCACCATCCTAGATTTTTCAGATCTGCGTTTCAGGATACCTGAATGGCGAAAAACAGGTTTTCTCAATTCTGTCTGTCTGTCTACCTGGTGGCGGTATAAATCAAAAGCTATTTGTTGAAGGAAGACGATATTCTGCATGCTGATTATATGTCTACCTGACATGAAACCGAGAAAATTTTAGTAAAATATATACAGGGTGAAAAGCTTTAAAAAATAAAACTTTTCCTATTTTTGTTTTAACTGAGGAATAGATAGAAGATTAATTTGGACATAGCTCAGGGCTTACCCTTGACAAAAATTGAACCCAACAGATACGGGGTAATTGTTGTGAAAAAAGAAAGAGTGGGTAACATTAAGATGTTGAATGTAATGACGGTATGAGATACAGCTCCGTGGCAGGATGCGATCGACGGATGAGTTGCGCGCGGACTGCTTACTTTGCGTTCAGATGCCTTGCGTAGGCGCTGAAATTGCGCTGAGTTCGAATCCCGTCTGCAATCTTTTTTTGCTTGCAAATTGATCTAATTTGTATTAACAAGTTTTTTTTAATTATTTCAGTACTATCAAGAGCTTAAGATATTTTTACCGTAGGATGTCTTTAATTTGTCAAAATATTTAGTGTTGAACTTACACTTGCGAGGGAAGTTGTAAATATTGATCACCTCGATGCAATGTAAAAAGTTGTTGAATACCATACACGCATTTTGAAGCAGATTACTTTTCATTATAAAGCGTTTATTGATATCTCCCTAAAAAATTATCATACTTTTATAGATTATATGTTACTGTTTTTAACTACTGTCGAGGTTCCTTAAGTCGAACTTCCATTGAGCAATGAGAAAAATTCGAATAATAGAAAATTCTAGTTCCAAGAATACCCAAAATAGGTAAGGTGAAGCTTTTTGGTGCATTTGCTCACACGGTAACATATAAGCACACCATATAAATCAGCAAACTTCATATGTATTACGATGGTTATGTGATCGGCAACTAATATTGATTCGACATTTGTATTAAAAGAAGGGTACAGCCACTTTTATCGATATTTGCTAGTCCAATAATACTATACCTTCATTAACTTTATGTTATTTGGCTTATACTAAAGCTAAAACTAAGAACCTTAATCCAAAATGGGACTGCATTTGTACAGTTTCTTTTCAGTGACGATTGAGCTACTTTGTTTTCTGTTCGTTCTCATAGCAAGCTAGGTAGTTCGAAAAAACAGAAAAGACCTGTACAAGCAGCTGTAGGGCCTAACAGAAAAATAACATTAATAAAGCACACTGCTTTTACGAAAGAGAACGAAAGTAAATAGAAAGCGCGATGTGAGCGGATGGCGATGGTGGTGACTGTTAGCAGAACATCTTTGAGTCACCACTTTTGAAGCTACAGGAATTTTAAGTTATGGTGCTTAGACTATAATTTAGGTAGCGCAAATGTGGAAAACTTAAGAACGGACATGAACATAAAGGCAGGTCTGGCATTTGAAGTTCTCATGGAGAAATATGAACATAAATATGTAAATTTGCAAACTATTTTAAGAAGTGCTATGCTTAAAATCAACTGTGACAGATGGACTTGTTCAGGACTGTATATTGAAATTGTGGTATTACTGCCAAGAAAAATTTGGTTTGTGATATGTAATCAGTTAGTTTATATTTCTGACATGTAATTTATATTTTGAAACGTCAATTTTATGCAGTTGCTAGGAGTATCGTGGTAACTACGGTGAAAATAATGTATTTTCTTTAATTAGAGGAAATACACACATTTTTGCAATGCTTCAGAAAATAATCTAAATAAGAGCATAAATTGCCAAATGGTTGCTAATTAACCTAATATAGAATAATTAAAGTGTTGTCATTTGGTACTCATGTGTTCGGGAGTGCCAGCACCTTCGATATGGTGGAACTAACTGGTGGAATTGCTGTGGACCTGTGGAAAATTGCCTTCGGGTCTGCACAATATTTTTTTATTAAAGACCGCATTGAGATTCATCTGCTAGGCAAATATAGCAAGAAATAAATCAACAAATATAATATTTATAAAAAATATCTGCATGTGACAGCTGATAATTAATATTCAAGAATGCTGTCCAATACAGAGCTTAACTAAACTGGCAACTTACAATTCGTATTGAAAATATCTATTTTACTGGAATTTTATTTTGAGCAGAAGGAGTCGTTTCAAATTTATTTCATTCATGCAAATGCAATAGTAATTTATTATACAAGACGACAAAGTTAAATTTTATCTACGAGTGAATCGTTTAACGTCGAGTCGAAACGTTAATGATTCAAGAGTGGATAGTAATAACTGTTTTTCTCAAGATTCATCCTCTGTTGTATAGTTAAGCATTATTGAAAATTCCTCGATCCATAGGTTGTAGATTTGACGTCATGTATGGAGAGACGAAAGTTTTTGGATGCCTACGAACGGTTATCCACAAACAATAAGATATTACATTTTTCGACGTAGATTTTTTTGGCTAAGCTAAAAATTCGACTCAAGGAAGTTCGAGGTATAGAAGATAGACTGTATATTATGATTTAATATTTACAAGGCCGATATTTAGTGTAATAAAAATATTGATGTGTTGAAGCAACCGGCTCATTAAAAAAGTATTAAACCTCAGAGAATGTAGAGGTTTTGTGGTTTTCAAATTTAAGGACTTCAGAATTGTAACGTTACAACTTCTAATACATTGCTTTCGAGCAACATTCAGCCAGAAATTTTCAATAAAAAGCTAACTATTGTTGAAATTATTGAAAGAAATAATGACGTGCATGAGAAGAAGTATCAGAAGCATTCAAATGAAAAATGGAGCTCTTGCTGACACAAGCCCAACTATATGACAGCTTTATAATACCAACTTATTGGAAAATGTTATAAAAAATAGCACACTAGAAGAGGTGTCTAACTATAAAACTTTAGTAGTGTGTTGTGATAGTTTCTAGCAAGTGATGAAAATTAAACACCTGTCGGTGATTAAACTGTTGACTAGCAACGGTGATCATTTTACGAAAATAACTAAAAAGTTGAAACAGTTTTTCAGAATGTTTATCAAGTGTGGCAGAGCGGGGGGAATTATTATTGTTAAAATTGTAGCCAAGACGAGAATTAGGTTTGATAGATACTGCATGACATTTTGCATATGAATAGGGTTTTGTATGTTGACCCCGTGCACAAACGGGATAGTCAGGTTTTGCACCGTGCTGATGCAGATTCTGTCAACTTTTTGGCAGAATCATCATTATGGACGAAAGCTGTCTCCATACATCGCTATGACCTTGTCACCAAACAAGCTAGCAAATTTGTTTTTTGCTTTCAATAACTACTTCGCAGATGTTACATCAACAAAAATGTCGTATAGATTCAAACGTAAAATCAAGAATCCTCAAAATATCCGAAAACTGCGTATGAAACGTTTTCGAAATACCAGACACTAAGTATGTATTCATAGCCCGTAGAAACCCTATAGGCAACCTAAAATATAGGATGACGCTCAAAGTTGTCTTACTCACAACAACAGCGGGTGGAAATTCGAAGACACACTTTCGGACCGTAATATATTTCTTGCTTTTTACGATTTATTTATGTAATACAATAGCGTTATTTACAACTGCAACAAATGATATGACTTAACTTTGCGATTTCATGGAGAATATATTACTGATTTAGATTTTGTAATGGATCGGTTGCTTTTTCGCACAACTCATTAGCAGCCAATAAACTATCAAGCAAGACACCAAAAAGATTATTTAATAATGCAAGATGCATTGTTAATGTATCAATTTTATAGACCATTGTTGAACATTTGAAAGCTGATTCAAAAACCACTTTTTGCACAATCGTGTTTTATTCTGTACTTACCAATATTGTTGACTTTGGCAGTAAGGTGATTTCCCAAATCATTGTATGTTTCCATAGCAACCAAAGAAAGACGGTTTAAAATATTACAGAAGCATTAGTTCGGTAAGTGAAAAATTTGCATTTATCAGTATAATTCAATGAATTGTTAACAATTAAACAAAAATACAATTTTTATTTAGAAAAAAATAATTACAATTAATACTGAACGTACAATTATTAAAAACAACTGGAGCTTTATTTTTGCCAATTGTTCCCAAAAAACTTGAATTTTCTATAGCACTGTTACCATCATTAATATTTTTTCTTTTTGGTACTACGTCTTCAGCCTCCATAAATGAACTTGAAGCACCTTCTACTGCATCACATTGTGGTAGTAGTACAACTTTGTTACTAGTCGATGAAGATGCAGCGTGAGCCTCGCTGTAGCTGCTAGTGTTGTGAAATATTTCTTTACAAAACTGCAACTGCATAGAACTTCCATTCTCCATGGCGCTTTAATCCTAATACGCCCACGCCAGCGTTTGCAAGAAAAGTGGCAGAACTCCTTAATGCGTGACCAGTATAAGATTCAGGATCTTCTTAGTTCAAATACTTAACGATCTTAGAAGTTATTTTGCCCATTGTATTAATGCTAACCAATTTATTCACGCATTTACCATTACGAAATCCATAAAAAACCTTTCAGATGTAGCATTATTGGGACGAAGATTAACATTCTTTCTGAAGATTTCTAAAAGACGAATCTTCTCATCGCCTGGTTCGTTCATGATAGTAAACGTGCGAGGACTATTTGTTTTCGTGTTCGGTATATTAATAATTATTACTTCTTTTTTATCTTCAATCATTTTTATGCTCAAATTTGAAAGTTCTTTTCTACGGCAAGCCCCAGCAATCTCAGTTATCATTACTATCTAGAAAATTGTTAAAGATAAATATTTTGTTTTAATATTGAAAATAAATCGACATGTTACCTTCATCAACAGATATGCATCATCTGGGCTTCTTTCAAAAATTTTCTCATTTCCTCCTTTGTAAAGCATTTCGATTTTTTAATACGATAGCCAGCGTTTTTATTTTGTTGAAAAGCGATAACTTTTGCAAATATATTATGGTTCAGAGCATAGAGTACTCCGCCCATAAACTTGCTGGACATTTTAAAGTCGCATTGCGAAGAAAAAAATAGGTCAGTACAGTTTTTTCACTTAACTTCTTCATTTAACCACTGTTCAAAAGTTTTAAAGGCAATTTTGTAGCGAGTTTTGGATTTAGTTGGGATTAGTTGTTGGCATCCAACATTAAATGCCTCTTCAATTTCACAATAATTATTCTTGCCCATTACTATTAGACACAACAACACACTACTTTCATCAATACGCACTGTCAATAACGTTTGGATTGTTCACTTATTTATACGCATACTCGACAGCGACTATTTTGCATCTCGGCTAATAATTTGAAATGCTTACATTTTTCTATTTTTATTAAAACGATTGGGCAAAAAGTAGAATGCAATATTCGGGTCGTTAAGTGCTTCTGATCAAATCTCGAAAATTGAAAAATCTCGGGTGAAAATTGCTGGTTATACGTAAAAAACCTATATAATCTTTTTATAGAGAATTTCATGCTTGCATTTTTTGTAATAAATAAAAAAGTCATACGGCCCATATGAAGCTAGATATTTTCGAAAAACTTATTTCTGTGACCTTTGACCGTGAATAACTGAAAACGCAAAAGAGATATCGCTGTGGACTTTTGAGACATTATTTGCAATGTCAAAATAAATGTGTATGCAAAATTGACCTCATTTGGATTTTTTTTTGTGACGGATCCTAATGCGTCTCGAGTATCAACGACACTACACGACGGTAACACTAATAAAAGTGAAATTTCTGAGTTTGACGATTACAGTTAAACCAGTGGATCTTCTAAATCAATTGTGTGCGTGCATTTTAAAAGTCGCTTTAACGTCAGATTTGAGTAGTATTGTCACGCAAAGAATAAAAAGAACTTTTCAAACGTCGCGCTGTAGTCTCCAATCAGAACAGCGAGAGAATCGTGATCAACAATAGACACTCCATAAGGGTTACGAAACTATGCTTCTGCGTCATGCAAAAAGACCAATTGCATAGGGCAATAAACGGACGAGCGGTCGACTCGATTAACAATAGACCAAATGAAAGTGACAGGCAACCCTGTTGGACAATAGGACCATAAAACGCTAGCCCACAAAAAATTAAATTGAATTCCGTTTAGGCAAAAATTATTTCAACGACTTGGGCGACAATAGAGAGACGGAGTCCTGGCGAGGCAACCCTGTTGTATGCAAAGAACAGAGAACCCTTTCTCTTGAACAAGAAACGTGTATAAACGTAGACGCTCTGAGATTCCAACATTTCATCTTCATCCGTCTTGCGTCACTCTGACGAAGACAAGAGCGCCGGCCAGATTCCTCAACCTCTAATTACCAAATCAGCTTATGGCGTGTGTTTAGACTTAATTCACTATTTGTATGTGTAATTTATGTTCTAATATAAATAAAATGTTATTGTTTTCTACATTCGTTTATATCGTGTTGAACTAACCAAATACCTAAACGTCTATGATGATAAACGCTTTCGAACATCTGATTATTTTTTTAAGATCGATGGCTAGATGTACGAAAAGAGACTTATGGACTCAATTTCTTCTTTTGGTTTTCCGTTGTTTATAAATCACTTCAATATGTGACTTGTTTTCATAGTTTTTCCTTCCCATTTCTACCATCTTCATTTTCCGTAATCCTACATTAACTTTACCTATTAATATTGCTTGCAATTTTTTATAGCTTCTTCTAGAACTACGTTTAATGGTAGAGGAATCAGAATGCATTCTTCTTTCAGATGTACTCATTACTTTCACATTTTCTGATTTTTCGTTTTTGTTTCTTTGTGTAAGCTCTTTATATATATTTTTATATCAATAAACATCTTTTCTCTGAAATGACTTTGGTAAGTGACTACTTAGGATAAATGTGTTGTGTTGACTGGGAGAACCAGACTAATAAGTTTGGTAAGTGATGGAGGAATGGAAATTTGGTAACTGGACCTTTGCTGATGATCTTTCTGAGCAGCAAAGCCAAGCCACACTTTTCTTTTAAGACAGTTGTATCCTACGCCTGTTCTTCTCAAAGTTATTCCCTTGTATTTTTTACAATCTTCACTGTCTCCTGATTTGTATAATGGTGTTATAATTCTTATTTTAGAATTTTTTGATGCTGTTTTTCTATCTTTATCGAATTTTATAGATGCAGCAGTTATCGCTTTTCTCTTTTATGTAGATATTTTATAATTTTTCCGGTGATTCCACCCTGTCCTGGCTTTTTCCTATTTTTATTTTTTCTACAGTTTTTATACGTGTTCTCTCGTTATGATATTTACTTCTATTTGATCCCTATTATGTTCTCGTACTTCCGCTGCATCATACTGAATTTGTTCTTCTCTCTGTACTTGTTCTAAATGCTGTCTCCAACTAATGATTATTTATTCTACTCTAGTTAGTATATTTTATTGTTTATCGTATATACTTTTTAGTACTATTTCTTTAGCTTTCTTCATCCAGAGCAACTGTTGGTTTTCTTGATGTATTTAGCTGGATTTAGTTCAGATACTTTCCACATAATCCGTAACTACTATTTTTTTAAATTTTGTCTATCTTCTTTATATTTGTAGTAATTTATTTTAAGTTCTCCTATTGAGGTATTATTTCCAGTTCGCTGGGATTATTAAACCATTTTTTGCACCTATTTTTATATTGTAGGTCTATATGATTTGAAAACGAAAAATGCAAACCATAAAAATCTATATTCTGGACTAAGCGAAGAAGGTGGCCACAAGAAGGGGACATATGGAGTGCTAAATATAGGATAATAAACACAATAGCGGACAACGGAACATCAGGTGTTGGAATAACTAGGAGAAAAGAGAAATGCAAAGTTAAAGGGATATACACCAAAGGAAACCAAGAGGCAGTAATAATACAAGTACACGCCAACAATGGACTTATGATGAAAAAGTTGAAAAGACATATGCAGAAATAGACGAGATGGAACAGGGGATAAAAATACAATCATAATAGGTGATTAAAATGCAGTTGTAGGAGAAAAAAGAGGGGCAAGTGCAGTCAACCAGTAAGGTCTGGACAAGTGGAATAGAAGAGAGGACGGATTTATCAAATTCTGTGTGAAATATGACTTAATAATAACCAATACACTTTCCTAACACCATGTACGCAGATGGTACACGTGAAAATTCCAAAACAGGAGTTCTCCAGGTACGGACGCGGTCAGCGAATGAGCATGTAAAATGTGATTTGAAATAACAAAACTAAAAAGCAGAAAATCAAACATGGCATCTGGAAGTTACAACTAGAGAGATTCAAGAGGAAAATATAGAAGTTATTTTATAGCTGACTAAAGAAAGATATATGGCCAGCAGCAGATCAAGTTCTCAGGAAATAAGTATTTGAGAAGCGAAATCCTTGGAACACAGATGAGATAATTAAATTCATAAAAGAGAAGAGAAGAGCGATATAGAGAATTCAGAAACAGAATAAATCAAAAATGCATAAACGTAACGCTAGATTACATCCAGCAAAGATATGAAGAGGTAGATGAACACTACACAATCGGAGGAATAGACCTAACGGTAAAACAATTCTTTGGGGAAACAAAGAAGAGATTCAGGGGAATGCAAGGTGAAGATGGCAAAATCCTAATGAAGCAGAAGGTTGTAGCCAATATATGGGAGAAACTACATTAAAAAACTGTATGAAGACGAGGAAAAAGCACAGAATGTAACGAACCCCGACCATATGGACATGAATATAGAATGAGACATGATTACAGGATCAGAATATGATCAAGACCTAAAAATTAACAAAGCTACTGGCATAGATGACATACCAACAGAAATAATATTAAAAATAAAATATCTCCAAAAAAGGATTGATAAATATAGCACACGCATCAAAGATTTTGACGAAAATGATCTATCCATAAAAAACAGAAGAAAATATTGAAGAACAAGAGCTCAGTTTCGATTTAGAACAAATGCCGATACACGAGAAGCATATACAGCTATGGGAACCATCGTGGAAAAAAATACCATTTGTGGATGTGCAGAAAGCTTGCGACAATGTCAAATGGGCTAAGCTGTTAGAAGTACTAAGAGACATAAGAGTGAAAGATCACTGAGAAAGTTCAGGAGCGAAATAAATTCAGGAATAAAAATACAGGCAGAACACATTCTCATGCTAAGTTATGCTAAATAGTGACGACGTTGCTAAATTGCCAGAGAATAAACAGGAACTAGAAACGGTGCTAAACGTAATGAATGAGTTACTGGAAAACTATCAGATGCAAATAAGTAACAGTGTGCGATAATACGTTCGACGAGGTACTCACAGGACCATGATTTAGAAAAAATAGAAGAATTCTACTACTTAGGAAATAACATCATGAAACATCAGGGAAATGCGAAAGAAATTGAGAGAAGAATACATCAAGCAAAAGTAATGTTTCTCAAAAAGAAAAAAAAATGCGTACAATCGATTAGAGTAGCTCGGAAGGCAATGAAACAGTTGCTTCAACTTGGAGGCTTTTAAAATGTGGTGCTGCAGAATAGTTCTGAAAATAGACTAGGTAGATAAAATTACGAACAAATATTGGAACGAATTCAAGATAATCGAAGACCACTATGAAAAGAAGAAAACAATAATGAGACACCAAGAACTGATGAAAACAATCATCTAACGACCAATGCAAGAGGAGAATGGCATAGAATAACCGGCTACAGTGGTGAAATTGGCTACTTCATGGCGAATTGAATTAGAAGAACAAAAGTGACAGGAAGAAATGTTAACGAATCAAATGCAAATGTCCAATTGTGTGTACATTTATGTGAGTGATATAATAGTTGCCCCACTTAATTCTCGTTATAAGAATTGTCAAACCAAATTTCCAGATAATTATGCATCATTTTTCTTATTTCTCTTTTCGAAGCTGACGATAAGAAAATCAATCGTATGTAAGCAAATTAAATGGGTCAACCTCCGTCGAAGAGCTTGGCCTTAATACACATTGAAAATTGTAGATCCAGAGGTATTAATTTCGGAAAGTACAAGTAGATAATAGAATTATGTAGCATAATGCAATTCAGAAAAGGAGAGCTATACGGTAGAGTAGTATTACTAGTATTATTAGTTAATATTAATGGTAGTATACCCTTAGAATTAGAAAGCATTGTAGAATACCTACCTATTATATTCATTTCTTTGATGTTCTATGTTTGTTTTTCAAATTTTGGTTTGTCGTTTTGTCAAGAAATAACTAAAACACAAAATACATTATTATTATTATTTTATCTCTAACTTTGCACAAAATTACAACTTCCGTAAAGCTAACTACCCTGTTCTCTGTGGTACTTTGACATAATTATACAGACTGGTCATTTTTAAATGTTTTTACTAATGTAACTGATGTCACAAATGGATTTTATGTTGAACTTTGTAGCATCTTTGATGATGTTTCCTTATAGGTATAAGAAAAATCCTACAATAAGTATCTCTTTTGGTATAGTGTCGATATTAAAAATAATATTGTGTTCAAGTCCAAACACCGTTTCAAGTACAAACTGACGAACTCAGAAGAGAGAATTTAAAAGACTTAGGTGCATTGTAAAAGATCAAATTAAGGTAGCCTATAATAACTATCTAGAAAAAGTGCAACAATCTATTGCATCAGATTCTCATCAATTTTGGTCATATACCAAATCGAAAAACAAGCTAGTAGTATACCAGTTAGAATGCAAAGAGGCAATTTTGAATATGACAATCCTTCCGATATTGTAAATGATGTTCTTTATCTTCCTGACTTTATTGATGCAAATGAATGCATAAGTATATGTTCCGTCTTTTGCGAGGAAGTCATCGTCGCTATAAAGAAATTTAGCAATAATCTGACATGCGGATCAGACAAAATATCTTCATTATTTGTTAAAGACTATACTCAGACCCTTGCTCTTCCTCTACAAATAACGTTTAACTTGTCTCTACGATTGAATATATTTCCAAATAGGTGGAAAAATCTCCAAAATATGCCTTATTCGAAAAAGTCGCGACCCAGCAACATTGAAAATTATGGTCCGATAACTTTGTTATGCAATTTTGCAAAGGTTTGAAATTATCTTGCATAATCGTATCTTTTCATGTATTATAAGCTATATATCCCAATCTCAACACGTTTTTATGGGAAAAGTCAACTGTATCCAATTTAGCATGCTTCACGCAATATGTATCCGAAGTATTAGACGCCCGTGGTTAAGTGGATACGATTTACACAGATTTTTCGAAGGCTTTCAATCGTATTGATCATAATTCACTTTTGCAAAAGCATTTTTGGTTTGGATTCAGTACATTCGTACAAAATTTATTTACATTATATTTATGTAACAGACAGTTATATGTATTCTACAACGGGACGACTCAAATATATTTCTGGCTACGTCTGGAGTGCCCCATGGTTCTAATCTAGGACTATTGCTCTTTCTTTTATATATCAACGATCTTGGTCTTCAAATTTCCAGCCAGAAGTTATTCTTTGCCGATGACTTAGAAAACTCCGTAAGGGTTACAGGAACAATTCAATATAGTTGAAGGGTGATGTATATCTAATAAACTTCATCTGAATCCTACATTTAGTAGGCTAGTGTTTTGTTCCAACACATATATTTTGTTTACATACAATATGTGTGCGTTGTTCTATAGTAAAAAGTAGAAAAATAATAGCATGCACTCCAAAATAAATTATTTCAGGTTTATCTTTTTTCCTCTTTTCTTTTCTCGTTTTTTGTAAAAAATATAGTAACAATTCGAAGTAATTTCTTTCTTCTGACTCACTCATAATAACTCTGGCAGTTGTAAGTAAAACAAACAAATAATACAAACAAAACAGCAGCCTACTAAATCTAAACGTTTTAAAAACGAATTGCTATATTTATTTCTTTGATGAAGATATCTTTGAAATAAATGGTTTTAGGACATATGTTTATTACATTTTTTCTTATTTTTTGCTGCAGAATAACGCCCTCATATTTCTTCTGTGAAATTTTGAAACACCCTGTATATAAAATCCACTGGTGCTGCCCCAAAAAAATTTACCGCTATATTTTTGCACTTTCCGATTATTGACAAACCCTAAAGTCGGAACAGACATTCATTCCTTGAGACTCAAGGTTGATGCAAAAAATACCAAATCCTGAAAATTAAATATGGCGGATCCAATATAGCGGCCTTAAGGAAAATCAACTTTGCATGTTTCGACCACATTCAAAAGACGTAGAAACTTGAAATTTGTATAAGTGTTACTTCATCCCATACCAACAGCCCTGTAATAAAAAAGTTGGCAAAATAATACATGCGGGTTGAATTATAAGGGATAAAAGGAATCTGTCACAAAAAAAGGTGACCGACCTTTTTTGCTCTGTCTGACTGCACTGCACTACACTGAGTGCGACTTTCAATCTGATGATGCGATCCTCAATTTTATGTTAATAAGAATAATGCGAATAACCGCGAAAGCTCCTTTAATTACATCAAGAGGAGCATTGTTCCTTGTAGCTCGTTTTAACTCCACTGGTTTGTTTTTTATATACAGTAGGCACTATACACATACTAGGTAGCGCGTGTTCATTTTTTTATGGCAGAAACAAAACCTTTCAAATCTGACAATTCTAAATTGTCAGTATCAAATAATTCATTAGCGCCTCAAGCGGGTGAAATTTGATCATCTATTGCCCTCAAATACTTATATGCTGCACAGTATTTGACACTGATATGTTAAATTGTCAGATTTGAAAAGTTTTGTTTTTGCCATGCCGAAATGTACAGGAACTTGACACAGGTATATGTGGGACATGTTCCAAACATACCTCAAGTTACTTGTCCCAAACATTCCGTTTCCAAATGAATGCATTTTTTAGTTATTCCACGAAACAAGGTTCTGTTACCCGTCAATTTCCCTGGAACTTAAACGTATAATATATATTTCAAACTAAGATATTTGCAGCAAGCAGATACTATATCATATGTAATTATAAATAATACTCTCATTAGATACCATCCAATCACTTTTGAAGGCTGAAAAATAAAATGCCTGCTAACTTCCCAATAACACATCTGAACACTTTGAAAATTTGTAATATAACCTGAAACAGTTAGCAGTATGTCCGAACATAAAAATAAAGCGGCGAATACGAATATTTAAAATTATAAGAGCCCTGTTCGGCACATACCAATGCCCCAAACATACCAAGCCTCCCCTACTTATATGTGCACCAGTTTTTGTATCTAAGTATGAAAGTAATGCTTGTACCATTTATAAAAATTAATCGACACATTTAAAACAATTACCTCAACTATATGCAAAAACGAAGTTCGTCTAATATATTTAGAGAAAATTAGTAACTACACTCATCTTACTTTTATGGGTATTTCGCCACACTACAAAATGAAAAATATTAAAACATGAACGTTTCGGAAGACAAATCTAGTTCCGTTATCAACATTAACTAATTAAATTAAAAATTAACAACCTTTTTTGTTGAAGATCTATCAGAGCACGACTAACTTTCCCAATAAACAGCGTGACACTGACAAGCCACTACTTGATTACATCTTTATGAATTGGTAGCCAACTAGTATTTAACTCAACTGAATGTGTGAACACGCATTCGTCTTTGATTAGTAAAATATATGCAGTTTCTTTGATTTTACGTCTATTTGATATCGATTCTTTAGATAAAATCTTTGTGTTACGCCAACGCATTTTGCGGTTGTTATTCGAAGCATGTTCTACTATCTTAGATTTCTCAAACTTGTATTTTTTTATCAAATTTTGGTGTTCTTTAACTCTAACTTCTAAAGGTCTTGATGTGTCACAGATATAGTATTTCCCGCATTCACAAGCAATACTATATCGGTTAGTCGTAATTTGCTTCAATTCCTTCGCGAATCGTTAATATGGTTCGGCTCCCAGTTTCACGTTCGGGGCATTAAAGCCTGTGTTTTATTTATAATTAAACTTGTCTTTACCTTGTTGCAAGATAACGAAGGGTTCAGCTCCGAGACTTTGGTAGTTGCTTCCATAGGCTTCTGGCGTTAATAAAGTCGGCTGGATTCCTCAAACCTCGAATGGCAGCTGGAATAGCAGCTTCTGGCAATAAACTGCTATATCTCGGGGATGCTTCCCCAAACTGGCATTTATAATACTTCGCGTGGCGTCCCTTTTGTTTCGGGCCACACGCACAGTTCGTTTTTTACCAAACGACTGCCCCCCATTACGTCACTCCGTCCCATGCAGTTCTAATAACACTCGGGATTAGTATACCGCTGTCTTGCACTTCATATTCAAGCACCCGGAATATTCGTTGCAAGTTTTAGATACACAATGCGTTTTAATTTAATTACTACAATGTAAGAAATACAGTTTAGTTTTATTCCTAGAAGAATAATGGTTAAATACCAAGGTGATTATTAAATGCCAAGGTGGCACGAGTTGGACCGTTACAGGTTCTAGTTTTCTGACAGCTGATTTATTTTCTTTCCCGAGTTTTGTTTTGTGCCCTACGTCCTACGTAGATATATTCGTCTGTTTTGTCTATGTTTAAGTTATTGTATTTTGATCTTATTGAGATTCGTCTGTAAACCGAGTTTAGCTGTCTCTACCTTGAGTTCAAACAGCATTTCCGGTAATTCATCGATATCTTGGCTAAACAGCACGATACCATCGACAAAGCGAAAATGGCCTAAATATCTGCCATCGATTCTTACTGTTTTCCTTTCCCAGTTGATTGATTTGAAAACATCTTTTAGTACGAGGGTGAACAGTTTTGGGAAGATGGTACCTCCCTGTATCACTCTTCGTTTCGCTGGTATTTTAATAGCTTTGCAGTCTTCTGCGGTATTTACTTCCAGTGTTGCTCTATTGCATATGTTTTGGAGTAAGTTCTTATATCTGGAATATATTCTGACGTTGCTCATGACAATGAAGATTACCATAGTTCTATTGAGTTGAATGCCTTGTTGCACTCAACGAAAGCAAGATAGATAAAACATTGAATTTATAGCATTTTTCTATTTTTCTGTTGCACCCTTTATGGAAACTGACTTGTTCTGGTGGTTAGTAGTCTCCGAATTTGTTGGTAAGTCTACTGAGTTTAGTGAGCAAATTATATGGGTGAAGTAGAATGCTTATAGGACGATAATTGTCTAATTTCAGTTTATCATCCTTTTTGTACAATAGAACCACTTGTGCGTTTTGTCACCTCTCTGGTATTGCTCGTTCTCCAATGCAATTCTAAAATAGTGTTCTCATAGATTTTATGGTGACCATACCTCCATATTTCACCATTTCGTGCGAATGCCATCTTTGCCTGTTATTGTGCCATTTTTCATTTGAGATAACGCTAATTGAATCTCTTCTATGGTGATAACGGATATTTATTCGAAGCCCACGTTTATAACGTGTTTTGTGATTGCAACTGGATGCTCAAAATTTGGTTGTGTATACAGTGTTTCGTAGAAATTTTCAACTATGTGCAGCATGTATTAGGAACAACAATTGGAAGCATGCTCGTATACATTTCCATAGAGTCTGTTACAGGCCAAATTGACTTCAACGACACCACGCCAGTTCATACAAAACGTCACAAAAAAGCTAGATGAACAATGACTCACCTAGGACCGCTGCCCTGCCCGTAACAAGATATGCCGACTAGAGTCAGTAAAGCAAGAGGTGGTCCTACACGAGATAACCTACGGGCAACGGCCTAAAGGATGGTAAACGGCTATAAAATTAAATTGAGCGCCACCCAGTTCCATCAATCAGAACGAAATACAAAGGTAAGCCCATAGAGAAAACAAGAAGCAAATGTGCCTACCTTTTAAATTTACACCTTGGCGAAATCCAAAATCTAAACGGGGATAGGTAGAATCGGTGTGTACAGCCTCACGACTCCAAGCACTGCGGCGGCGAGCGCCCTTATCTACCTGCGACGCTTAAGAACTTCTTCCAGGCTCCACCTCACACAAATCTTTATGCAGTAAATAATTCAATCTGAAAATAAGCATGCACAGGCACATGGGGAAAACATAAGACAACGTACGGCAAACCGATCTATTGGTCTAACACATGGCTAAATATAAATTATATACACAGGCGCCGACGTTTGTCGGGGTACACAACAAAAGACAAAAAAGAAAGGGATTACAACTATAGGCCCGGCTGGGGTCGCTTTACCTATAATTTACTGCGAGAATCAGAATATTTACATACAGCCCACAAGCGGGTGGCTGGCATTTATATTTATGATTATTTACATACAGCCCAAAGGGTAAAATAGTGACCGAAAAACTTTATACAAGCAAGGTCAGAATCTTTGAACAGAAATACTCCAAAAAGTCGCACATTTGTAGAATTTGAAAATGTCCTGACAAGTCGTTTCATGTTTTTTGACATTTACTAAAGCAGAAAAAACATTTCGACGTACTCTATCTTATGTACCTTGAAAACCATCTGGCTACTTGCGATTGCGTGTCTCGAAGTAAACCAGTTTGAAAGGTTGCCTCCAGATTAGTATAAAACTTTAAATCGTACAGCTGATTTAGTAAAGTGTCCTGTTATAGTTTTTGGAAATGAAGACAATTGAACACCGGATATTGTTTACATTCTTGACTGGAAGGGTGTTCACTATACTAAAACAACTGAAAGGTTGAATATGTTACCAGGATGCGTCCTCATTAGAATCGACCGTCTGTCGATGGGCAAATGGGCTTAAACGTGGAAGACAAAGTAAAGACTAGAAGACCTGCAACGGGGCAGAACTCTGAAAGTGTGGCTAAAGTGAAACAAAATTTTAAGTAAGCATTTGTCGTGTCGATTCTGGCAATTTTTTGACAATATGGACGAAAGTTGCGTCCAACACTATAAAATTGTCAGCAAACAAGCTAGTTCAGTTCGAAACTGTCGATAGGCACAGTGATGCTCTTAATTTTCTGGGATTCTT
Organism: Agriotes lineatus; assembly: GCA_940337035.1. NCBI lineage: Eukaryota > Metazoa > Arthropoda > Insecta > Coleoptera > Elateridae > Agriotes > Agriotes lineatus. The sequence goes on along the minus strand of OW679203.1, from coordinate 44,042,482 downwards.
TCGGAGTTTTTTTTCATTACTAAGACATTCTGATCAAATTGAGAAACCAATCATGATTGAACGCCGATTACGACTGCGAAAAGGAGTGCTCCTACAGCACGACAATGCGACGTCGCACCGGATCTTCCACCCTCAGATTTTTTTCTGTTCAAAAAATGTAAAGTTACCTTAGCGGACGCATTTTAGAGACTTCTTGGTTAGAAGGTCAAAGTGCGAACTTCTATAAGGAGGAGATTATGAATCTGATATATTGATGAGCCAAATGCGTTGACTTAGCAGACGATTAAATGGAGGAGTTCTAAGATGTGTTAGTAGTTTTCGAGTTCTTTTAACCGACACTGTCGCGATATTTTTCATTTATTTGACCTTTAAGTACGTTTTAAACAATCTCAATAGGTGTAATTGCTTTAAGTTAATTTTTTTATCAGAAGTTTTAGCAAAAATAAATTCTTTTATTACAAATATTCGGTTAAAAATATTTGTTCCTTTCACCGTTTCAAAGGTTATTAAGACAGCTCGTTATTGCGGTAAATATTTGTTCTATAAAGACGAAGTTCAGCTGTTTAGGAAATCTTGAAAAATGTTGGGAAGTTCTCCGCGCGGCGGAGACACAATGAACGACATCGTGGACGAGGAGCTAATGTAATGTATAATGGCAAATTCAATAATAATTAATAAGCGAGTTTCCATTAAACAAAACACAGGGAACTTAAAGAATCCGCCCACAAACAATCGACGTTCGCAAGGAAGTGACGTCAGGTTCGGCCATTTTGCTTGAGTCATTAATATGAAAATGTCATTATACAAAAACAGTCGTTCTTTGTCTGACCGCTCCGCCGCCGCATCGTCGGTCCCGCTCGCACATCATTTTGTCTTAACACCCTTCTTCGTTAGAGCTTTTTCTCTACTTTATGCTATGTCCTGATTCGTTTTTGCAACATCTGCCGTACCTAACGACTTCGGCTACCCTCCCGTTATAAATTTTCATGAAGTCGCGATGTATTGCCATCGGTTTCTTTCGTGTCGCAAAAAGTTAATCGAAATTGCATAAATCGCGGCCAGCTTAGATTGCGGCTCGATATTTCAATAAATCTCCGGATTACGCCTTTAACGGATTCGCGGAATTAATTTAAAATGTATCCCTGGCGGGATATTAGCAAAGCTTCTTCAAAACGCTCTTCAAAGAGGCATTTCAGTTGTTTTGAAAAGAAAGCCGAGTAGGCCGTGCCCTGTTTTTATTCAGAAACGGGCGAGCTGGGACGCAGCCCGCATCTTTCAAGCTCTCAGAATGGAAAAGAGAAGTAATTCTCCAGGAATATGAATATTTATACTTTAAAAAGCACACTAAATTTATATTTCACTTAACTTGATACTTTACAAGCTTTTTCACTCCGACCTTTTTCAATTACTTCCCGCGGCGGCGCTGCAAAAAGACGCGATTTGCAGCGCGATCGTGGGGTTAATTTAAGTCGGGGCTTTTTACAAAAATTGCGGCGCGCTATAATAAACAAAGGAGGGCAGCGACAAACAAATGAAGAGGAAGGAGAAGAAGAGGTAAATGAGTCGGAACAAAAGCGAAGCGGACGGAGCGACTACGCGCACTTGATAAACACCGCCATCACATTTGCATTTGAATCACGCAATACATGTGTTTTTAAAACTAGCTACTAAGTACTTCAGCCCCTCTTTTTATTACTCGAGTTTCCTCGAGATCTCGGCTTCTTGCTCGTGCAGTTACACGTTTCCTCCGGAACGAGGAAACAAGCAAAAGATTTTTGTGGATTGTTATTTAAGTGTTGAAGGCGTTGTATGGGAGCGGTTCAATACAAACTACCTCAGTCGTTACTATACAGGGTGGAGTTTACTTTCACCTGTAAACGGAAATAAGACAACAATTTTAATAAATGTATTTGAGACATATAAGTGTACAGCATTTCAATTTAATATCTGTTCTAGTTTCTGACGATGTTACGGTCCGACCCGTTTCTTGCCGTTACGCTGTAGCTTTTTTCAACTCAAATGTTGTCTTTTTAGACGTAGCCTTCTAGCAGCACCCGTAAATGAAGCTGGGTGCCTATAATTATTTTGGATTTTTAATGAAAATTTTGCAAATGTCAGTTTGGTACCTCGTTCTTGATGGCGTAGTGTTTTTCTTGGAATTTAAGACTGGTATTCTAAGAAAGCGGTTCGCTGCCGGAGGGGTTGAAGTAGGATTTACCACTCAAGCCGTCGCCATCCTTTCTTTGCCAGCAACCATTATGACGCACTTAATCTAAGCGTGAATCTTTCTTTCTGGTCGGCGATCAAATTCTACATGATTTTAGACTTAGTTCTACGGCCGTTTTTTACCTGCAGGTATGAATTGCAATGTTTGTCTCAAGTGTCTTGATTAACGCTTTTGCAGACCATTTTCTTTGGGGTAACACCCTAAGCGTCTAATAGACCTAAAGAAGCTGCTTACTTCAAGATGGTGACATTGTCCGACCTAAGCTCTTGGATAACACAAGGTCAGTTTTTGGTTTCACCTTTTCTAATCACGGCATCACTGCACTCCAGCGATAATTTTTTCTCACCATGCATGTTCTCCAAAGCACCAAGCGAGTATAATGCAGAGAAAACGCTCGCCCGTGCGTTTTCAATAATTATAAAATAACAGGGTTCAAGTAATGGCACGTTAAACTTAACAACCCTTGCTGATTGCTATTAGTGTACCATATTAATTAATTTTGAATTTTAGTCACTGGTTTAGCATGCCGTTTTAATTAAGATTTGAATTCATTCGACTTGTCCGATTGATTGTTGATATAGTATATGGACATAATTTACTCTTTACGCCTATGGCATTGAGCAAAAATGTTTTCTTTTATGTAGCCTTAATTTTTAGTATTATAGTGATCTTCGATGTCCGAAGTCCTTTGTGAAAAGCGTCGCGCCTACGAATTACGTTTAAGTACCTAGTTTTTGGAGTCCCTGAAAAAACTATTTTTCATATAACCAGCATCCTATTTCGCTTGATGGTTTTGTATCAACAAAACCATTATTCTTAATTCATAAATTAAAGTTTTAGACTTTTCTTGTATTAGAATCGGGGCCTAGGTATGTATTTTTTTAACATTCTGGGTGGTTAAATTTGAAATGTCAACCACGACCTTTAATATCTATTTAATCAATTGCACTGTAGTACCTATGCATCCTTAAAGTCTTGGTAGCTACATTTTACTTATTCTATTAGCTATTAGCATTGGTACATCGTTCTTGATTTTTAAATAGTACATATACAGCTGTCAGTAGGTTATGTTTACATTACAAAAGAGAGAATTAGGTTAGAATAATATAAAAACTATATAAACAGAAAATCTCTTACCATTTCAGTGTAAATAATTAATGTTTGGGGAGGAATTAATACTCCCATTCATAGTTTCTAAATAAAACATACGATGATTAACGATTAAGTAAGACTGCACAAATTAATTTGTACAAAGCAGCATCGACTTTTATCAAATTAGATCTGAGGGCCGCCAACTGGAAGAAGGGCTTCTGTTTGTAATACTATAACTAACAACCAAAATTTAAAAAAAACCTATTAAATGCCAATAATAGCATTAAATATAATATTTTGCTTAAGAAAATTGACAATACTAAAACATTTTTGAGAAAAAATAAAGACATAATAATTACCAAAGCAGATAAAACACAAACTACAGTCATTATCAACAAAACTGATTACAAAAATAAAATTGGTAACCTTTTAAATGACACAGAAACCTATAGTAAAATCGATAAAGATCCAACTGAGAAAATTCAAAATTTCAATAATAAAATTTGAAAAAAAATGGGAAGATAATAATTACATAAATAATAAAACTTACAAAAAACTTATAACGCATAATTGACTTTTGTCTAAAATTTATGGTTTACCCAAGTTACATCAAAAACATTATCCCCTACGACCTATTGTTACTTCTTATATGAGCCCCTTATGTAACTTGTCGAAACTTTTATCAAATATACTAATTAATATTACTCAAAAAAATCAATACAGTGTAAGACTCCTGGACTTTTAAGAATTTTGTTGATACAATTTCAGTTCCTAAAGAACATGTTTTATTCTCATTTGATGTCATGTCCCTTTATACTAATGTACCGATAACTTTAGCAATCGATACAATAGATCAATATTGGAATCAAATAAAAAAATTCACTGATACTCCCAAAGATGATTTTATTGAAGCCGTACAACATATCTTACAATCTACATATTTTTCTTTTAATAATCAAACTTACAAACAAAAATTTGGTGTAGCTATGGAACAAGCTCTATCTAGTACTATTGCTGATTTCGTCTTACAAAAAATTGAATCTAAGATTTTAAATAATTTAAACAACATTTGTTTTTATAAGAGTTATGCCGAAATAACATAGACAATATTTTCAAAGTTTTTAATAATTACCATCCCAGATTACAATTTACAATAGAAAAAGAAAACATTAATAAAACTATAAATTCCCTTGATTTAACTCTAATTAGAATAGAAAATGGTAAAATTGAAACCACTTGGTTCAGAAAAGAAATTAAAACAGATAGATATTTAAATTATAATTCACAAACTCCTTTAGAACATAAAATTCCTGTAATAAATAATTTAACTGGTCGTGCAATTTTACTTTCATCCAACAAATTTCACAAAGAAAACATTTTTAAAATTAAAGAGGTTTTAATAAAAAATATTTACCCCATAAATTTTCTAAACTCAAACATTAAAAAAAGAATAAGTAAAATTAAATATAAACACCTTAAATATCAAGTCATCTGTTGATTTATACCCTAATTTTTTAGGTTAAGAATTTAATAATTATCAATATACCCAAAATTCTATTTCTTATCAAAATTATCACAAAATTTAAATATAATTTTAAAAAACTGTAACTAAAATGTAGCCTTTAAAAATCATAATACTATAGGAAATCTTTTGTTTTACAATTTAAAAGATAAAACTCAAATTCTTTCTGAATCAAATATCGTAGATATACCAAATCAATTATAACAACTGTGATGACAATCACATCGGTGAAACTAAACAGAACCTAAAAAAAAAGAATTTCTAAACATAAAACGTCTGTAAAAACAAAGTTTTAACTCCCAACAAAGCTAATACTGCGTTGTCCGATCATGCTTTTGAAAATTATCACAACTTTGATTTCAGCTAGCCTAAGGTATTGCAAAGAGATAATAACTTACATAAACGTTTAGTTTATAAAATGATTGAAATTTAAAAAAAATCAAAATCTATTAATTACAAAACTGACATTGAAAAATTGCATTCCATCTATTATAACCTTCTCTAATACAGCATTCACAATTTGTATAACTTTTTTATTTGTTACTCATTTATATTAAATTAATAATTTGATACGCATCTTGAGTTTTAGTTGTTGAAGTACTATTTAACTGTTAAACTTTTAACTTACGGAAATTTTTCCAGTTGGCGGCCCTCAGATCTAATTTGATAAAAGTCAATGCTGCTTTGTACAAATTAATTTGTGAAGTTTTATTTAATCGTTAATCATCCTAAGGTTTTATGTAAAAACTATGAAGGGGAGTGTTAATTCCTCCCCAAACATTAATCATTTACACTTAAATGGTAAGAGATTTTCTGTTTACATGGTTTTTATATTATTCTAACCTAATTCTCTCATTTCTAGCTTTTTTTCAGTGTTACCATTTTAATTGTTATTTCGTCTGATGAAGTTGGTTTAACTAGCAAAACGTAACGTTACATCATTTATTTATGCTGATTATAATCCGTATCTAAAGATTGGCTGTTTTATTTCAACTTCCGTTCCCCAATGTAATCGTTCTTGATGGCGCAGAGCTCTTTCCAGTGTGTCTTCTGAAATTCAGGACTTGCCCTTCTGCCTCTTTATAAAGCAGTTTGCTGCCGAAACGACTTAAGATAAATTTACCCCTTAAGCCGTTGCTGTCGTTTCTGTGGTAGAAACTGTTGTATCGTATTTACGTTAATCGATGGGTGACATCTCTATTTTTCTGCGCGGCGTACAAGTTTCACGTAGTTGTTCGCTTTGTTTTACAGCTGGTTTCCTTGGTATAAATTCTTGTTTCTTGTCTCATCTAGTTTGGCATAAGATTAATGTGTCTGTAGGTATTTTTCGGTGTTCCCAATTTTGTACTTTCTTCAGTGATCAAACCGGTCTTAGGGGTGACACCCGAAGTATCTGATAGACTTGGAAAGAGTGCTTACTTCGAAATGGCGCCCTTGTCCGGCCTAAGCTCTTGGATAACACAAAGTCAGTTTTTGCTCCACCTTCTATACGCACAGCGTCACTGCGCTCCAGAGATAAGGCTTTCTCACCATTCGTGTACTCCAAAGCACTAGGCAATTATAATGCAGAGAAAACGCCCACGGGCCCGTTTTCAGTAATTTTAAAATAAGAGTGTTTAGGCAATGGCTCGTTGAACTTAACAATCCTTGCTGATTGCTATTAGTTTAACATATTAATTAATGTTTAATTTTGGTCACTCTTTCAGCATGCCGCCATAATTAATCTTGAAATGTATTCGACTTGTAGGATTGTTTGTTGAGGTAGTATACTGGCTTAATTTGCGCTTTACGCCCATTCCATCGATACAAATGTTGTCTTTTACAAAGTCTTGATTTTAAGTATTATAGTGCTCTTCGTTGTCTAAAGTCCTTTGTGATAAGCGTCTCGTCTACGAATTACGTTTAAGTAACTAGCTTTTTGGAGTCCCTGGAAAGACCTCTTTATTTACCATATAATCAGCATACTATTCGCTTTATAACTTTCTATTCACAAAACCGTTATTTATAATTCATAAAATAAAATTTTAGATTCTTCTTATATTAGAATCGGGGCCTTGGTATGTACTTATTCTAAAATTCTCGGTTGTTTAACTTGTCTTTCTGCCGGAGAGCGGTTTGCTGCCGCAATAGCTTAAGATAGATTTACCCCTTAAGGCGTTGCTATCGTTTCTGTTGTAGAAACTGTTATGGTGTATTTACGTCAATCTATGGGTGAATCATCCATTTTTTTGCTCGGCGTACAAGGTTCACGTGCTTGTTCACTTAGTTTTACACCTGATTTCTACCTTCTAAAAATTGCAATCCTTTGTCTCATCTGGCTTGACAGGAGATTAATGTGTTTGTAGGTCTTTTTCGGTGTTTTCGACTTTGTACCTTCTTTAGTGATCAAACCTTTATTTGGAATAATCTCCTAAGTATTTCACATCCTTTTTATGGACTTCAAGTAGCCGCCAGCTTTCAAACGGCACCGTTATCGAGCCTGAGCTCTTGGCTAACTCAAGGTCAGGTTTTCTATTTTACCATCGTATCTACGCATAAAGTCGCTGTACTACTAAGTTTTGCTAACATGCGTGTTTCCACCAAACCATCAAGCGCTTAGAATGCAAAGAAAACACCCACACGTACATGTAAACTAATGTTTAAATAAAAGGGTTAAAGCAATTAACTTGTTGATATTTCCAAACTGCTATTAGTTCAAGATTTCAATTTAGCTTATCGTTTTAATTAATTTTTAAATTTATTCGACTCCTACAATTGATTGTTAAGGTTGTAAAAGAAACCAATTTTATTTTAACGCTAATGCCATTGAAAAAGACATTTTTTTGCAAAGCGTTTATTTTAAGTATTAATGCGCTTTGTTGTCTCAAGGTCTTCATGATCAGCGTCGGCTTCGCGAATTACATTTAAAGACCTAACTTCTTGGGGTACCTGAGGAAATTACTTTAACTAGTGTAATCTTAAAATTAAATTACTCTGCATGTTTTCCTCGACAAAATGTTTTTTTTTAGATTCAGTACTAAACCCTGTAAAGAAATTTTCGCTGGTATAGCATTTCCAGAAAAACATTTCGACATTACAATAGACGTTGATGAGATTTTCCTTGGCCCATATGCGGTGAGTTTTTGCATATTCTGTTCACGTTACAGTTTATTCCTTCTAATTTGCGCATTTGGTTTGCAGCCGTTAGCATAGAGTCAAAAGGACACGGTCATGTTTCCCTTGTTAATGTCTCCTATATCATCATTAATTACATTATGGCAACATGATCTTGACCCAATATCCGTCTTGCGCAGATGATTGTGCCTAAAGTTATGTTTATTTCCTGGGGGAAATAAGAATTCTTCGAGGGAGCTGCGGGGAAGATTTCTACTTTGCAAATTGACCATTATTTAATTATGTTTGTGACTTTGTGTATGTAATGATGACTTCTGCCCGAGTGGTGCTCTTTAGACCCTGGAATGTTACTTTGAATTTCAAGGTTGAGACATTGTTGAGCTATGCAAATTGCTAGCGGATTTCATAGGATTCCTTCAGAATTCCTTGAACGTCACCGTTGCTTTTATGTGTTTAAGTTTTGAACGTTAACTTCTCACTTTTTCATTTCGCGTGTTGTGTTTTTACGCACGCCTTCGTGAGTTCACCTCTCATACCTCGCCGGAGTTTAAGTTTTGTAAGTTATATGAAATTCAACTTTTTCGATTTATTTTAACTTGTATTTTCATTATACACAATGTTTGTTGATTAGACGTAAATCTGTTTGTAATTTTACATTTGATCGTTAATTGTATGTACTAACCTGTGATCCTGTCTGTAAGGTGGATCTTTGATAGCTATGCTACTACTATTATTTTAGCTTATTGTTTATTTGGTGCACCCGGAGTGCTAGTAATTACAAGTAAGTACTACCTGTACTGGCTATTATACATTGTTATTCTATTTAAGTATTATGGACTGTTACCATTTACTTGTCTTATTTTGTTACTGCGACTCTCATATCACGACTTATCTGGCAATTAACTGCCGCTTTGGTGGTTATGAGTTCTCGTTTCTATCTGAGCACATTTGTTGTAAAAAGACTTGTTGGCGCCCTCAGTATTTATTTGCATTTTCGCAATTTTCTAAAAAATTGCACACCGTCTGCATTTAGCTAGCCAGCCTTTCAAATATGCCCATGTAAACTCGTGGTAATTTAGAAGTAAAGTGTACTCGTACGAGTCAAAAATTTGATAGCACAGTCGTCCGTCGACGCAACAATATTAACCAGTAGTAAAAATGAAATGGTGAAAGTGCTGACTCGTAGAAATTTTCAATGCAGAAGTAGGTCTTAAGTGAAATCGCAGAAAATGTTGCGTAAACAGATCAAATGTCAACCTACACAGTTCGCTCAATTTCCGGAGATTGACCAAAAAGGCGAATTTATTTACTTAGGAGCCCGTATAATGAACACAAACTGCGAAGAAGAACTGAAGCAGGGCATCGGAATGGCAAGAATAGCAGGGCTCACAAACCAAGTACTTCCTTGTCAATATATGCAATATAAACATGGGTCTGGCAGATGGACAATCAATGTGGAATGCGGAAGAAGAATTAAAGAAGTTGAGATGATATTCTACATATAGAATTCCCTGGGTAGTGCTAGGAACGACATCCTACACAAAAGTCCTCTGATTTCAACTATAACGAACTAGAAGCTAAGAATAGACAGTATACGGGATGGTGAACTACTTATTGTAAGCAATAATGAAAAATACCTATCGAAGAAATGGAAAAAAGCCCCATATTCAATACAGGCCGAGAAAAGGTCACTTAGAAGAGGTGAAAAGACTAGTGAATAGTAATCAATTACAACTAATGGATTTAAAATCCAACACCTGTAGAAGGAAAATAGTTATTTATGTATCAAGTGCGTAAGAAGGCGTTTATGGCCCGCCGCGTGAAAATTAGAAGCGAAGGCGTAGCCGCCGGTTCTAACACAATAAAAGTCATAAATGCTAGTTAAGCGCGAAGTTCATACAATATTTTATGGGCAGACCGAAATATTGGAAATTGAAATCATGCTTAGAATTTTCATCAATTTTGGCAACCTACGATGTCATTGCTTGTCAAACTGACAAACAAGACCCTAATCGGGCCGTAGTAGTTATTTATGTACCAAGGGCATTATGAAGATGGTTATGCCCTTTCGAGGACGCCAAGTTTATAAGTCGCCCGAAGGCTATGAACATCAAGTAATGCCCGTAGTGCATACAACGTTTGATTTTCCACTTTGAATACGCAATATTTAACTTTAAAAGCTTGCACAGCAGATCAGTGGAAAATAACGTACCTTATGCCCCGCTTAATGGCGCTTATAGTAGGCTGTAAAGTACTTTAGAGCCATTAAAGTCAACTATTGAACAAGGAACGCATTTAAAGCTAACGTAAAGGAAAATCAAACTACAACTAAGAAACAGTTTATAATGTTCATAGCTCTCTTGAATGTTTAACCGTCCTCTTCTTTGGAAGATGTTGAGAACAGACATGTTAAGGTACATAATGTTTACATGTAACTCTTTAACTTTCATTCTGCTATGACATTGACGTTTCAAAGTTAAAGCAATTTAAACGAGTTGATGCAGCCGAAATAAGATAGACATTAGCTTAGTTGGTCGATATCGGAGCACTGGATAGAGCACTTACAAAAGATAAATATTTACCGTATACCCAAAGAAAATTATAAATATAAATTTAAAGAAAGGAGGAATATAGGAAGTCCTAAGAAACGCTGTGGCAATAAGTTTTATATAAAAAGGAGAAGGAAAAACTTACAAAGTACAGAAAGAAACAGAAGAAGCAGAAATGGTTTAATCAATCAAAATGATTATGTCGCTGATGCGTTTTATATAAATCGCACCACATGAAATTGTATAGGTGTTTTGTATTATAAGACTTGTAAGAACCTAAATTTCCCGTTACGCTGTAGCTCTTCTTAACACCTTTGCGTCCTGTCTATATTTCTGTAAGTTCATATTAGGACATTTTGCATGTTTCAACTTGGCACATCGTTCTTTCAGTCTTTTCCAGAAAACCAGAACTTGCCTTTATGTCTTCTTAGACAGTGTTCTACATCTTCCATCTAAACCTAAACAAGTCGCTTGATTCGAGGAGCATTTGAGTCGACGGAGCCGCTGTCCTACCTAAGCTCTTGGATAACACAAGCTTAGGTTTTTGTACTTCACTCGTCCTTTTAGCGTGCCCCTCAAATTAATTTTGGAATTAATTGGACTTGTACAATTGTATGTTAAAATAGTATACATGACTAATACGATCTTCACGCCAATGGCGTTGAGAGAAGATTTTTTTTTGACGAAGCGGCTATTTTAGGTACTAATGCGCTTCGTTGTACAGAGGCCTTTGTGATAAGCGTCCCCTCAACAAATTGCGTTTAAAGACCTAACTTTTTGGATTGTCTGAGGAGACTCCTTTAATTAGTCATTAATTTTCGAATACAGGCGAACAGTTAAGTCAACTCCTCTATTTGCTTAATTAACTGCATACTATTTCGCTTCATGATTTTGTATTTGCAACCCATTATTAATTATTAATAAGTTTCAATTAAATAAGAGAGAATAAAAATTTTTACATTTCCTCTTTTTTTTTCGACTTTATGCAGTATTCGCTTACTTGATAGGTTTGAACTGAAGATAATTTTATAAATGTAAATTCTTAAATTAAGAAGTTGCTAAACAATAGACTTGTTTACTTGTCTCATAATTCATTAGCTCATTGTACATAACCTCAATTTCGAAAGCAACATCAGAGTCAAACATCTAACAAAGACGGCATTTAAAGCTAACGTAATAGAAAATAAATGTACAAATAAGAAACAGTTTATAATGTTTATATCCCGCTTGAATGCTTAGCTGTCCGCTTCTTCTAAAGCTGTTGAGAACAAACATGTTAAAGTACATAATGTTTACATCTAGCTCTTCAACTTGCATTCTTCAATGACATTGAAATTTTCAAAATTAAAGCAATCAAACGAGTTGATGCAGCCAAAATGAGATTTTTAAGACATTGACTGAGTTGATCCATAACGGAGCAACTGGTTAGCGCACTTAAAAATAATAAATAATCACCGTATACCTAAAGAAATGTTTTAATATAAATCCACAGGAGGAATGAGTATAGGACGCCTTAAAAAGCGCTGTGGTGATAAGTTTTATACAAAACTAAGGAGGAAAAATTAAAAAGACAAGAAATAAGAGAAGCAGAAATGGTTTAACCACTCAAAATGATTATGTTGCTGATGCGGTTTTTGTAAATCGCCCATTAGAAAATGTAAATATGTTGTATCATAAAACCTGTAGCTCTTTTTAACGCCTTCGCGTTTTGGCTATATTTCTCTAGGTTCATTTTAGGAACTTTTGCATTTGTTTTCTTGATTCCTCGTTCTTGAATGCTTCTTCCAGTGTTTTCCTGGAAACCAGGACTTGCCTTTGTGCCTTCTTACACAGTGTTCTACATATGTCTTCTAAACCTAAAGCCTCTTGATTCGAGAGGCATTTGAGACGACGGAGCCGTTGTCAGACCTAAGCTCTTGGATATCACAAGGTTAGGTTTTCTGAATAACCACCTTTACTATAAAAGATATCGCTGTACTCCAGCGATAAGTCTGGCTAACCATCCGTGTTTCTTCCAAACCACCAGTCCGTTAAGATGCAGAAAAGACACCCACGCGCGCGATTGGAATAATTTAAAAGCAAACGTGTTCCAGCAATGGCTCTTCGAACATTGTTAATATTTTAAAATGTTAATAGTATAATTCATTTCCCTACACTCAACGATCTTTGCAGCATGCTATTAGTTTAACGTTTTTATTAATTTTGGACTTAACTCACCTTTTTAGCTTGCCGCTCTAATTAATTTTGGCCTTGAGAGAAGATACTTTTTTTTGACGAAGCGGAGATATTAAGTACTAATGCGCTTCGTTGTAAAAAGGCCTTTGTGATAAGCGTTTAAAAACGTAACTTCGCTTTTCGAATTTAGGCGAGCAATTAAGTCAACTCTTCTGTTTGCACATTTAACCTCATGCTCTTTCGCTTTATGATTTTGTATTTACAACACCATTCTTTATTAATGATTCATAACTTTCAATTTTTGATTTTTCTTGTTTTACGACGGCGGCGTGCTTATTCACTTATTTTAGCATTATCGTTTGGGTTATTTTGCATTTATCAAACCCAGTGTATATTATCCTGGTTTCAAACGGCAACGATCTTTGATCTTTGCTTAATCCATGTCATTGTCTTGATAAATCTTAAATTCATTAAAGATTCGTTACTTAAATTTTACTTCTGATATTTTATTTCAACCAATCTGCTCGTTTTATTTTAGATTAAGGTTAATGGTTTAAAATACTTAATTATTTACGACCATATAATCGCCTTGGAATCCAGGTAACCTGGGCAGAGAAGCTTCAGAAAGAAGTGTAGAGCATCACAGACTGTGCAGGGAAAGTTTAATTGTATTGATAATGATGGTTGCACCTTCTGTGCATGGTCTAACGTCGTTTTGTTAAAATTCTTTAAGAATAATTTGAAAAATTAGGGTATCGTCTATAAAAATACAGCTAGGTACGTCCATCTATTTGTCTTTCTTCTAACGTTAATAGAAACTGAAATTATCATTTATAGTTATTAACGACATAAGGCCGTTAGTAAGTATTTAACAAACGAGGATAAATTTGTGGCCGAGGCCGTCAGGCCGAGGCTAATGAATTTATCCGAGTTAGTTAGATGCGATAACGGCCGTATGTCGTTGAATATTTTTCATAAGACCTACAAAAATTGAAATTTTATAGCAATTTAAATGAAAAAGTTAAATAGTATTAATAACGGGTGTTAGAAAACTCGTCTGTTCAGAGTCACCTATGGAAAAAAATTATGTTTGGCAATACTGCAATGTATAGTTGGTGACACTGTAAGTCTATGTCAAATTCCATGTTAGTAGGTTAGGTTTTGCGTCAGTTTTGACACAGACTGACGCAACACCTCAAATTTGACATAGTCTTATAGTGTCACTAACTATACGTTTCAGTATTGCTAATGTTAAAATGTTACTGTTCTGTTATTTCTTAACGGACTAGGCTGTTAAGTGTTTAACAGCCTAGGCTGTTATAGGAAACTTTTCAGTCTGGTTGACAGTTCTGTTATTAACAAATAACAAGTAGGTGTTATGAAAATTCTATTAAAAGTAGCACACACACTTTGAACTTGCTCAATCAAAGTAACTCAGTTAAGCCGATACTTTATAGACGTTTGTTATGTTTGGATATTTTCGCATAAAATATGCATCCGAATCGTTATCCAGGATCGGTGTCCACGTACGCTTAATTGTTTACGAAAATTTGCCATCGCATTTAACGCGTGTCCAATCGATAGCTATTTTACGAGCGACGCTTAACCAACTGCTCCCAACTTCTGGCCTGTGTTTAGTAACATCGAGTACATAACACAATTATTAAAGTAGCCGCAAATTGATATCAGTATCCACTAATTGATACCGGAAGCCGGCGGCCGCCTCTCCCTTGTGCGCTTCCGACAGCTTTTAGTGGCGCAAAGAAAACACGTTTTTCAATCGCGCAAATTAAGTTGCCGCTCGGACGCTGCTAATTCCGCATTTTTCAGGCCACTTGTTTGCTTCGATATCAAATGGAGCCGGGACTGTCGACAAATCGAGTTGCTTAAATGGATTTCCATTCGCTCTTATGCCATTTCCGCAATCGAGCGCTGGAAATTGTCTTTAACGCGATTCCGTTATGCAGCGCGCTGCATTTTTCTGCAGGTGCGAATGCATCTACTCACTTGCCGAATTAATTAGTACAGCTTCTTAAGCTAAATAGGTATTTATGCGCCACTCCTTTAACTAAATATCTAATATTTTAGCGTACCGTCTTATAGGACGACAAGGCTACACGATATAAACAATATATTTTCAATAAGGTGGTATATGCAATGTAATGGTTTTGCCTTTGTAATTGCGGTTTTTCAATGATTTAAGTAGAGAGGAAAAACAGAAACGAATCGCACAAAAATAGTTGATACAGATTGAGAGTGTCAAATGTGAGAATCCTTTATCCAGAAGTTGCACTTAAAAATATTAAGAAAAAAGCAAAAGCCCATCCCAACTAGCACCATTAGTCGCTGGAACGGAGCGGTGACCAATGTAGGAACTTTGAAGTGTTTTGTCACAAGTCACAGACACGTAATAGGAACGTTTCCATTACGAGCACGCGACCAAAATGGGGAATCATTCTTTTTGATAGCAACGTTTAGTTTCCAATAACATTGTGGCTACGTAACGGCGACGTTGCGGCTTGGTAGCCGCGACATTCACAAAACTTTATTACTCTATTGAATTAGTATCGTTCCCTTGTCTTGCAATCGTCTTCAGCTAACAAATATAGCTTGAAAGTAATCGCTACTTGGCGAAACTACAAATATATTACTTGAAAGTACCATGAAAAACTGCACCGCCACTTTAAAGTCTCGGCAGGGTGGTGCCGACGTCAACCTGTTTGCTCAAAGTCCTTGTTACCACTCTATGGTCCCACGTGGAGCTTTAACCTCTCTAATTTTAAACCTTACATTTTCTTCATACGACACTTACACCCGTATTTATAGTCGTTCGCCAGCGACTCGCCGGCGAAACGCTGGGTTTTTCCTACGCGCCGTACGAGAATTAACACTGCATAGTCGCTCGCCGGTAAAACAAAGGTGCGCGTTACTATGGTTTTCGGCGGAGCGGTGCCGACGCGCTGCATGCGCGAGCGACTATGCAGTGTTAATTTTCGTACGGCGCGTAGGAAAAACCCAGCGAGTCGCCGGCGAGTCGCTGGCGAACGACTATGAATACGGGTGATAGTGTCTCATACACCACATTTGTTTTAATGAAATATACAAGACAAGGTAATGACTCCACAGTACTGAATTGTTGTTTTACTGTACTATGCACGTTATTTTATGATTAGCGTTATTCAGGAAATACACCTCCAAGTCTTCCTTTCTTCGATAAGGTCAGGCCCATGAATTTTGGAGAAAGGGAAGGGAGACAAACGTTTACTAGTTAAAAAACCAAAATCCCCAATATGTCCACCAACTTAACATAGCAACATATAATATTTGAACAATAAGAAACTGGCGTCAACTGGCCTTAGATAGACATCAACGTTAGTACAAGAGGAAGCTTATGCGCAAAGGTAAATGGAGAGAGGCTGCTTATTTATATTTAAGGGCTTCAATGTTCTATAAAAGATCGTAGAACGTCTTTTTTTATGATTAACCTTGCCTTTGTTAACAGACACCATTTTCTTAAGAGCCACCGCCAAAAGTACTACGCAACAATGCACAGTATGAAATTTTATCAATATGGGAAACTAGATGCTAAAGGCTATTTTATGATGAATTTAAGAGATGACAAGCACCTTATAGTAACCGTGAATAGTAACGCTTCGTTCTATAGGTAGCGAAAACTTTATTAGCACTATTACAGCAATATTACTTGCAATTTACCATAATTTTAAAGGGTCCAAAATGTCGCGGCAAATATTAAAGCTAGTTTGAAGCAGTTACTGTTTTAAATCCGTATTTTAGTAGTTGATTAGTCGCCGCTACCAACACCCGCTACCTTTACGTTGTTCAAACTTTAAGGTCATCACAAAGGTAACTACAACGTGTTCAATACCGGGAAAGCTACCTCAAAGCCATATACAACTACAAAGTAACAATTGGTGGCAAAAACTATGTTTTACTGGTGATTACGTAATAGTAACTCATTTGAGATTTTAATCTCAGTTACTTGCACTAAAGTACCCAGTGCAAGTTGGGATATAAAAAAACGTTAACTACAAAACAAGACGAGCATGTGCTACTCTTTACAGGTGACTGAGAAACAAGAAGATCTGGAACTAAGTAGATAAGTAAGAAAATGAAAAAAGAATCATGAAATTTACTCCGACAACGAAAACTAAGTTATATCGAAATAAAGGACGAGAGGAGTACTGCAAATGGAAAAATAGGGAAGAAGGTTTTGTATCAACTTTTAGCAAGGAAATAAAGTAAACATCATTATCCTCATCATCCGTCCCGATTTAGGCTCTTTGGCCTGTTTCGAATTTATATTCGCCACCGTCTTCTGTGTTCTTTGTTAGCATCCTAACGATCCGTCGGTTAATTCTCTCAAAGAAAACAAATTTTATGACTATTTTAATACAATTGCGGGTTGGCGAGTTCAGGAAGACGGCGTGCAGCTCTTTAAGTACTCACAAATGATTAAAAACCAAAAGGGCGCCAACTAATCTTTGCCAATAAACGACCAGTGTATCCAGGCATTCAACGGAGTATTCGTAAACCCAAGTAGCACACAATTTCCTGAAAGAAAAGCTCAAATCGCGCACAGGTATCAGTAACAAATACTAACACTACAATATATTTGTTCCTAATTCGGTAGAATTCAGTACAAATATCAGATAATTAATAATACAAATTGTGTTCATTCTTACGAAATAATTATTGACCGATTTTAGGTTAATTAGTACTACAAATTTCGAATAATTATTAGCACAAATCGCAAGTACTTGTTAGTACAAACTTCAAATACTGATTGGTACGAGCTTCAAATAACTGTTGGCCAATTTAAGGTGCACTTTAATAAGATTTAGCTTGTGAGGACAAATATTTACACAACAGTCCTAACTAAGGTACAAACATGATTCAAAACAGTTTAAAATTGAATGCGGTCGCAATTAACCTAGACGACGTGGTTGGGAAAGGAATTATTCAGATACGCAGTTCGTGAAGCAAACTGTACAATAACAACCGACGTCCGATTGGTAGGAATCGGGCGAGCCTCTAACACTGGTTCACTGATCGCATCTAGTATAATTTTACTTAAAAGAAAGGAAGCCTAAACTTGATCTTAGCATCCTTTGAGCCTCTTTTGCCATGATACAGATAAGCGGAGGCCCACACATTTGATGGTTGGAATGCAGATGATAACAGTTCGAACCAGGCAAATGTCGATGCGTTCGGTCCCGGGGATGGCGTCTCACGGCCAACACTAAACCTATGAGTTACAGAAGCCCCAGACTGGTTGCTGAGGAAAAAAGTGAATCTAAAATAGACTCATGGATGCTTTCGATAAGAATCGGCGCAAACAGTTTCTAAAGGACTTACTCCACATGAACTTGGACCAACTTACAGCTGAATGACAGGTGAAGCGCATATAAAATCCGCCAACTAGGTGCGAGAAACAAATCCTCCACAGAACTGCCCGGGCTACAACAATCCGCAACTTCTGCGGGGGCCACGAACCAAAACAAAAATATTATGTAATCCGGTAAAGCCGCAGGGCAATTTTAAAGAAGCTACAACCAAGTCACCATCACGGCGTTCCAGAAAAAAAAGACGCGTTCAAACAAAAGCTAACATGTGAGTCTCTTAACCTCGCAGATAAGGGTCAAGGAAGGCCATGAGTTTTCGAAAGTGGGAAAACCTGCACCACCAACACTAAAAATATAGACGGCGCACATACTGAGCTGTGAAGATAATAGAAGAGCCAACTAAACGTAATATCTATCCATACTTTTAGCATATCGTCTAGATACAAGTTAAATGGGGTGGCCGACATGCCACATCCTTGTCGTAAACCATGGTTGGTTTCCGTAAGGTTTTTAAGGTGATTATCTTCTCCGTTGTCCGCGATTATCATTGCGTTAACATAGCTAGTATTTATTGCATTTATAAGGTGCGCAGACTTGTTTTTCATTTTTAATATCTGCCATAATCTGTTACGGTCTACCTATTCTATCAAATGCCTTTTCGTAGTCTACAAAGGCTATACTACAAATTTGTTTATAGTTTTATGTAAAAATGTGTTCATGGACATTACAACAACTTCTGCCGATACACATTATTTATTATTATTTATTTATACATTTATTAAAGAAACAAAAACTGAATTCTACTTAGACTGTTATATCGCTGACAATATTTGAGATGGTTTGAAAAGAAAATTGACAACGCTGGATTTTTAGTTATATAAAAATACAAGTAGTCGCATATTAATTTAAAGACGAGAAAAATGAAAATTGTTGAAATCAAAAACTCTAACATGGTTAGAGGGTCAATGTGCTGATTTCTGTATAATAATGGTGAGGCACTAACACCCCATGAAGGAGCTTGGCCTGCAAGGCGGAAGGTTAGAGCTTCCGTATCCTCGCTCTCACACCCGACTGTCGCGTGTCAAATTCATGACACGTGGTGATGTGGTGAGCACCACGCATTAGACAGCCGCATTATTACCCCTTGTTCTTTCGAACGCAGGTTCCCAATTATTTAAAGCGGCTGGGTAGGCCGCCCGCCAGGCATCGATCTGGGATTTGAACTCCAGACTTCCGCGCCGCAGTCCGATGCTCTAACCATCTGAGCCACGCTGGCGCTTGATTTCTGTATATTATGAGTAAAATATCGATAGGCCAAGTGAGTCTATTTGGCAGAGGACTACCTACATGAAGAAGGCGTAAGATGTGTTTGGAATTTCAAAATTTATGCATTAGTAGTTCTTACAAACGAAAAATATGTGTTATTAGAAGCTTGAAGATTAACAAATAGATATTTAAACATTGAATGCAATTTATCGGAATTGCTATAACGCTCCGTTATGTACAAATAAATTAAACTGTATTGATATCGGCAATCATAGAGGGTTTATGCTACATGCATGATTAAACAATTGCTACATATGAATGGTCATTGTTGCGATCGGGTTCCAACTACTTTAATCGAGTAATTAGCTTTGCGATCAGTATCAATGTTACTCTTTAGTTGCGAGTTTTGGTACAGAAAGGTTATTAAAGCTCTTCAATACGATGCGTGCAAAAACTGTTAGAGCAGTAACGCATCAAGGTATATTTTGAATTGGGTTTTTATGTATTTCCGATACCAACCACAGATCTGGAGGCGCAATTCGGAGAAGCAACGGCTGGTAACGAACGTAGTCAACCAGAGTGATAATAAAAACGATCCGAATGCATTGGTCGGTTCCACACCAGACGCCGATACACGACTGTAAATGTCGGATTTTTCGCACACGTCAAACAATACACTCTCGGTCGCGTTTGTGCCTCAGGTCGAGTTCTGCCATTCCGACGAACATCTTCAAGGGTGTCTCTTGCCTTGAGTCAGAATTTCTGCTGACCCGACTCCAGAGTTACTCGTGCCCCAAGTCTGGAGAAAACTCTCCCATCCCATTAGGTAGGTAAACCTCTGGAGCCCTCTGAACTTCACTACTTCAAGCTGTAGGCTTGTGGTATTTTCAACTCAGTATTGTTAGCATATTGAGACATAATTTTTTATTCTGGATAGCTTCTACGAACTGATAGTCCCTGCATATTTAAACTTTTCCTTGTAGTCCCTATAGCTGGTCTACATATGTAATTAGAAGTAAATCGGGCATTATTGCTATATAGTATATATTGTGGGTTATTCGTTTGCTTTACGATGACCAGTTCGAGCTTCCTCCCCTCCGCAGTTAGAGCATCGAGTCAACAAACAGGTTGCGTGGTAACCAACCTAATAAGTTTGATAAAGAATCACTTAAAACCGTGATGTCACATTACGATCAGATAGTATTAACATCGGCTTCGACCGAATGTTTTGCCTTATAGTCTTCTATTAATTCAATATAGATTATCGCCGATGTCGTTCTCTTCTCGATATAGTGGCGCCTGTACAATGATAGTTTAATTTCGACATCCTATTTGAATTGATTTAAATGGAAACACTCGATACTTTAGAATAGAATCCCGCCCATCTCTCTCTATCGCTTTTAGTTTAATAATTTGTCGTAAATCCATTTTAGATCGTAACAAGATGTCAAGAAAACTGAAATATCACTTATGTTGCAGATTTTTTTAAATGGCTTATATCATTAACCTGCTCAACAGTCAACTGCCTTAGAAACTCCGACTTGTAATTGGGCTTAGACTATTTTATTCAATAAGCGGCTTTCTTCTCCATAAGGACGGTTTTTAAAAATCCTATAAATAATATAATGATGGAAGGGTGATTAACAGCTATGATGCTGTTTCAGGTAGGTTTTATGCGTCGTTTGTGGATATTTATCTGAACAACCTTCTACTACGGTAAAAAACTCTTTTTTTAACGAGTTTATTAAACATAAGTTTAATATTTTTAAACCCTTTCGTGGTAGCTCTTTATTTTTTTTATCGTGATTATGGCAACCTCTGTCGATTGCTCAAAATAGATATTCTTTAGTATTGCATCTTTAGTGTCAAGGTAGATATTTAATAGCTATATTAAGTTAGAAGACATACCTTTTGCTTCAAATTCAAAAGTTGCTTTTCAAGGCCGTTGAAGAAATTTTCATATTCGTGTTTGTTGATAAGGAAGTCTACAGAGTAATATCGTATATATTTCTGAGGCATAATGTAATGCTAAAAAAGGTAACCAAGAGCCCAAAGCTGGAAGAAGAGTTAATCTGCGCGAATAGCGTTCGGGAGACCTTCCGATACTCTGACGTCTAAAACATTTTCCAGGAAACAAAGAGCAAAAATCTTCAATTTCTGAGTTTTACCTCTACTAACATGTGAATTTTAAACTGTAACTTTTACCCGTAAAACTATTGATAAACTGAGGAAGGCCCAACGAGCTATGAAAAGGCGTATTTTAAGCGTAAAACTAAAAGACTGAAAAATCACCAAATGGGTCATACAGAAAACAGAAGTAGAACATGTTATAAAATTGGTCGCACAGCAGGAATGGAGATAGGCAGGACATGTCATGAGAACAGCAAATGTCAGATTGACTAAGAGAGTACTGGAATGGAGACGAAGTGTTGGCAGACCTCCTCCCCAATGGGCGGACGATATCAGTAGGGTGGCTCGTAAACTATGGCAACGGGAGACATTCCACAGCGAAGTTTGACGTATTAAAGTGGAAACGTATGTTCAATGTTGGATAGATGAAGGTTGATGGAGAAGAAGAAGAAGAAGATGAAGATTGTCGTAAAATTTTAAGCCGTAATGTTACTTGTCAAGCTGGGTAACATTCTCTTCTATTTTATCATTATGTTGTGCAACGGTTGCCATTTCTCATTCCTCGCAACTTGTCCAAAATATTTTACTTGTCTTTGCTTGGTAGTCTTTTGTACATCTGTTTGTTCATTCAACTGTTGCCATACCCTTTGACTGAACAACTTGTAGTTGATGTCATTTGCAAAAGTCTACGTTAAGCCCACATCTCAAATATTTAATTTTTTAACGTAATGGGAGTAATCATTGCTTCGACACCATACAAAGTCATCTAACCAACGATTATGAGAAGAATCATCAACTACCTGATGGTAAGTACCTTTTGAAATTTTCTGAGAAGTTTCTGAATTGTTCAATCCTAGATCCTATCTCTGCTGTCATGTTGTAGTTATCACTGACCCAACTGCCAACACAAGTGTAGAATACTATGCTTTCGATGTCTCACGACACCATTAATTTCGTCTTCTTGACGATTAGCTGTTGATCTACTGATTGACTATGATTCGTCTTGAAAATTTTGCGACTCGTGGCTTGCAATACGTTATGATCTATGTATTTTAAAAAAATAGTCACTCCATTCACTGTTACTTCTTTAGTTTTTTCCTCGAACTCCCCTTTATATATTTTCTTCGTAGAAGAACTGAAATAGAAGATCTTATCATTTCGCCTACTCTCGCAAAGGACGCTTTCCTCATGAAAAGAAGAGGGAACCTTCATCTACATTATGGTTGATTGTAAAGAATGGTGATTTGCAAGTAATATACATTTTATTAAATTCGCGAAGCCAGTAAGATCATTATCAAGCGAAAACGAAGGTTATTGTATTCCTCCACCGACCTTCTTCACTCAATCTCGATGACTCTTCATTATAAATTGTTCCTCTTCAACATCTATTTATTTTCGTGATAGCTAAATATCTTCAGGTTCAGTAAAGTTTTTGCTAACTACAATATGAAATGATAATCATGATCTTTGCAGATTCCAGAAGGGATTTGTATAAATCTATAGAGGAAATACTCTTTAGCTTTACTGATTCTAAAGTTTGTTTTTGCATTTTTTGGTTGTGGTTACAAATTTAGTCTTGTTTTTCTATTCTTGTGTATCTGAACGTTTTTCTTTAACATCTGCTTTTTTCATCTTCGATTTAGGTAACTATCCTCTTTTTTTATATATCCGATGATACGTTACTGACGAATATTCTGCTTCTTGAACAGTTTATGCAAGCTGCAATATCAAATGAGAATTATGAATCATCTGGAAGCGGTTTTCATTAATCCATAGAGTAAATGCTTAATAGCTTCATTGCTTCTTAAGTTTGTTCGCGTATATTTTGGTGGTGGTTAGGAATTCAGATGTTGTGGTTCTATTTTTGTACTTGAATGTTTCCCTTCGAGATCGAATGTTTAATAAAGTTTTAGCTTTCATTTTCTTGTGAAAGCACTTTTACATTTCCGATTAAATGTTATTGATAAATATTCTCATTCTTCAACAGTTTTTACTAGCTGCAATATAAAATGGTGATCACGGATCTTTGAAGGTTGCGTACGGACGTTTTGCGAATTCCTGAAGAAAATGCTCACAGGCTCACTAACTTCACTACTTTTAAAAAATCTAGCAATGTTTTGTTTTGCTGATCGTATATTGATGATAATGCTTTGTTTGTTTTTGGGTGTTCCCTTTCGATATCTTTTTATTTTCTTATTCGTAATCCATATTTACAATGATCTTATTGGTTTCCAACATCTGAAACGTTTAATAACCTTAGAAACATTTCGTAGTGACTAAATATCGTATCCTTCCAGTGTTGACACTAAAGACTTGTTCAATTCGTAGCATCAATTTTATTGTGACGATGCTCCTACATTTCCAAGGATATTTTATTGATGAATATTTTCTTCCTTTGACAGCTTTTGCAAGCTACAAGATGAAATGATCATCGTGGGTCTTTGCAAATTCCAGAAGAGGTTTTCATAAATCAGTAGAAGAAATTGCCACTAGCTTTAATGCTTTTAAAAGTTTCTCGTCGCTTTTGGTATTGGCTGCATTTGAATATTCCTCTCCCATATCTATTTTTTTTCGTCTTAGCAATCAGTCTTATATGTCTCTGAAACATTTAAAAATCTTAGAAGCCGTTCGAGCTGGCTCAATATCGTCTTCTTCCAATGTTCTGAGCATATGATGATGATGATAAAGATTTGTTTAAGTTATTGCTTGGATTTCATTGTTCTGGTAATATTTCATTGATGTATATATTCTCCTTCTTCAGCTATTCCTATAAGCTTCAATATGATATGATCACTGCAGATTTGAGAACGGGTTTCCATGAATTTCTGGAGGTAAGGCTCTTTATCGTTATTGTTTGTTTCTGTAGATTTTGGTGGCAGTAACAAATTTGATTTTTGTCTTTCTTTTCATGTATCTGAATGTTCCTCTTCAACATCTATTTATTTTCGTTTTCACATTCCGTCTTTAGAATGACCTTATTCGACTCCAACATCTGAAAAAGTAAACACTTTAGAAATATTTCGTAGTAGCTGGATACCTTGTTCTTCAAATGTTTCCTTTTGGTAAGCATAAAGGTTTGGTGAAGTTGTAGCTTCGATTTCATTATGAAACATTTATGGTAATATTTCGTTGATGTAGCCTTCTTCAACTATTCCTACAAGCTTCAATGTGAAATGATCACTGCAGATTTGAGAACGGGTTTCCAAAAATTTCTGGAAGTAAGGCTCATTAGCTTTACTGTTTGCCTTTGCAGGTTTTGGTGGTAGTAACAAATTTTAATCTGGTCTTCCTATTATTGTATTTGAACGATCCTCTTCAACCTCTATTTATTTTCGTTTTCAAATTCCATCTTTAGAATGACTCCAACATCTGAAACTAGTAAACACTTTATAAATCTTTTGCAATAGCTAGATACCTTCTTCTTCAAATGTTTTCTTTTGGTAACCATAAAGGTTTCCTAAAGTTGTAGCTCTAATTTTATTGTGTAAGTTGTTCTGCATTTGCTGTTACACTTTATGGATGAATATTCTCCTTCGTCAATAGTTTTTGAAAGCTGTAATGTGAAATGATAATCATGTATCTTTGCAGATTATAGAACGGGTTCTTATGGACCTATGGAAGAAACTCTCTTAGCTTCATTGCTTCTAAAGTTTGTTATCACAGGTTTCGGTGGTGGTTAAGAATTCAAATATTGTCTTCCCATTCTTATGGTTTCATGTTCTTCTTCAATATCTGATTATTTGCGCCATCACGAGCCATATTTACAATACTCTTATTTGTCTCCAGCTTCTGAAACATTTAATAATCTTATAAACCTATCGAAGTAGCTAAATATAATCTTCGTCCAATATTTCCTCCTGCTCTGCGTGTGCTGATGATAAAAGTTTGTTTAAATTGTAACATTAATTTCATTGTGATGGTACTTCTGCATTTTCAATGTTACTTTATTGATTAATATTTTCTTCATTCGACAGTTTTTGCGAGTTACAAGATGGAACGATGATCATGGATCTCTGCGGATTTCACATTCCATCTTTAGAATGACCGCATTCGACTCGAACATCTGAAAAAGTAAATACTTTAAAAATATTTGGTAGTGTCTAGATACCTTCTTCTTTAAATGTTTCCTTTTGGTAAGCATAAAGGTATTGTAAAGTTGTAGCTTCGATTTTATTGTGAAAGTACTTCCACATCTGCTATTACGCTTTATCGATGAATATCTCCTACGGTTTTTGAAAGCTGCAATATGAAATGATAATCATGGCTCTTTGAAAATTATACAAAGGTTTTTATGGATCCATGAAAGAAACGTTCACCACTTCATTACCTCTAAAGTTTGTTTTCGCAGGTTTTGGTGGTGGTTACGAATTCAACTAGTATCTATTGTCTTCCTATTTTTATATCTCAATGTTTCCGATCAACATCTAATTATTTTCGCCGTCACAAGCTATATTTACAATGCTCATAATCGTATCTAGCATCTGAAACATTTAATAATGTTAGAAACCTGTCGAAGTAGCTCAATATCATCTTTAAATATTTCCTCTTGCTTTGCGTGTGGTGATGATGAAAGTTTGTTTAAGTTTTTAATTTTATTGTGAAAGTACTTCTGTATTTCCAATAATATGTTATTGATGGATATTCTTTTTCTTCAACTATTCTTGCAATCTGCAACATAAAATGGTGGTCCTGGATCACTGCTCATTTGAGAAGGTGTTTTAATGATTTTTTTAAGGTAAGACTCACTAGCATTGCTGATTCAAAATTTTGTTTTCTCAAGTTTTGGTGTCGGTGGTGATGATAGGGCTTGTTTATGTTGTAGCTTCGATTTGATTGTGAAAGAAGTTCTGTATTTCCAATAACATGCTGTTGATGGATATTGTTCTTTTTCAAGGATTCCTGCAATATGCAACATCCAATGATGGTCATGGATCACCATAGATCTGAGAAAATGTTTTTATGAATTTGTGAAGGTAAGGCTCATTAGCCTCACTGTTTCAAAATTATGTTTTCGCAAGTTTCGGTGGAGGTTACGAATTCAATATCTATTTATTTTCGTCTTCGCAATTCATGTTTATGGTGATGATGATGATAAAGGTTTGTTTATGTTGTAGCATCAATTTCATTCTGAAAGTACTTCTATATTCCGAATAATACGTTACTGATGGATATTCTTTTTCGTCAACTATCCTTGCAATCTGCAATATCAAATGGTGGTCATGTATCATCGCAGCTTTGAGGAAGGGTGTCCATGACTTTGTGGAGGCAAGACTCACTTGCCTCATTATTTTTAAATTCTATTTCCGCAAGTTTTGGTGAGGGTTACAAATT
Source organism: Agriotes lineatus (assembly GCA_940337035.1). Classification (NCBI taxonomy): domain Eukaryota; kingdom Metazoa; phylum Arthropoda; class Insecta; order Coleoptera; family Elateridae; genus Agriotes; species Agriotes lineatus. The sequence goes on along the minus strand of OW679203.1, from coordinate 44,015,713 downwards.
CAAATCTGATCTTCCTATTACTATATTTCAATGTCCCACCCCAACATCTTTTCATTTTCGTCTTCGCAATTCATGTTTATGATGATGGTGATGATAAAGATTTGTTTATGTTGTAGCATCGATTTCATTCTGAAAGTACCTCTATATTTCCAATAATACGTTATTGATGGATATTCTTTTTCGTCAACTATTCTTGCAATCTGCAACATCAAATGGTGGTCATGTATCATCGCAGATTTGAGAAGGAGTTTTCATGAATTTCTGGAGGTAAGACTCACTAGCCTCACTGTTTCTAAATTTTGTTTTCGCAAGTTTTGGTGGTGGTTACGAAATCAAACCTTATCTTCCTATTAATATATTTAAGCCGGTAGTACGGCTGAATGGTGTTGCACATCTCACGGTACTTGTAAAAGTTAAGCGTCAGTCTGTTTGGTCAGTACTTGGTTGGGTGAACACCTGGAGAGCGGGCGTAATGTTTTAGCTTAGACAGGCTTAACTACTTCAAGTACCTCCGCCAAATTTAAAAATGCACACCCCCCAGAGCAGCGGCTCGGTGAGTCTGGCACCCCGACACTGTGTAAACGGTATACGGGGTTACAGAATTTTGGGAATGTTTTAACTCTTTAAATCTTGCTTCTTGTAATAGTGTTTTTAATTCTAACAATCGGACGCTTGATTTAGTTTTCTCTAATTCTGTTTTGGTGGTAGAGAATGAAAATAATTCTGTTGTTCGTACCGATATAAATCATCCATCGTTATAATTGAATTATAATAGAAACACTGTCAATAGAAAGTGTGAAAGATGGCGAGACTTACCATGCAAATATAATTTCAAAAGGGCTAACTTTTTGGAACTATATCAATTATTCAAAAATTGTGATTGGCGGGAATTATTAAAATGCTTCGATGTAAACGAAGCAATTGATAGGAGTTCACACACGATATTATTGAAAAACTTAAATTAATAAAGTACTATCGAAAATTAATAGAAGATAGAAAGATAGAAGCGAGTACTTCTTGTTAGAATTTTAAAGGCTAAGGTCCAAATTAAAGAAAGATATTGATAATAGCTATAAAAATTATGTAACTAATATTGAAAATTCTATTGTTCAAAATAATGAACCAAATATGTTTTTGAATTTTATAAAATATAAAAGACAAAATTTTCAAAGGATGTGCTGAGAGTTTGTCTTTTCCATTATTAATAATTTTTAATTTATCATTGAAAGATGGAGATCTTTCCAAGAGCGTGAAAGAGGTTCAAAATAGTGCCAATACTCAAGTCAGGCGATAAGAGCAACATTAAAAATGTCCCACCCCAACATCTTTGTATTTTCGTCACGCAATTCATGTTTATGGTGATGGTGATGATAAAGGTTTGTCTATGTTGTAGCATCGATTTCATTGTGAGAGTACTTCTATATTTCCAATAATATATTATTAATGGATATTTCTTTTCTTCAACTACTCTTGAAATCTGCAACATCAAATGATGGTAATGGTTCATTGCAGATTTGAGAAGGAGTTTTCATGAATAGCTAAGGCGCAGTAGACTTAAATGGGGTAAATGTACTTTGCCAACGCTGTTTAGATATGAACCAAGATGTGTATGCATGCTTCATCGACTTCCAAAAGGCATTCGATAAGGTAAGACATGGAAAATTACAACAGCTTCTCCTTATGAAGAACATCGACATGAGGGATGTTAGAATAATTAGTAACTTATATTGGGGACAGACTGCCAATATAAAAGTAAAAAGAGAAACGACTGAAGAAATCGAGATACGTCGTGGAGTGAGACAGGGATGTGTTTTGTCTCCGCTTCTATTTAACTTGTACAGCGAAGCCATCTTTAGAGAAGCTATGGATGAAGAATCAGCGGGAATTGTCATAAACGGTGAAACAGTCAATAATGTGAGATACGCAGATGACACAATTCTGCTAACAAACAACCTCATAGACTTACAACACTTGCTTGAAAAATTGAATGACAGCTGCAATGATTACGGATTGACAATAAATCTCAATAAGACCAAATGGATGGTAATTACAAAGTCCCCACAGAATCGAGGAAATTTAAGAATCGCAAACGCTATTATAGAAAGAGTACAGACCTACAAATACCTTGGAACTTGGTTAGACCAAACAGGAGATCAAACAACGGAAATAAGAGCCCGAATAGAAACGGCCAGATCCTCGTTTGTAAAATTGAAGAAAGTACTTTGTAGTCGGAACATCAACATTGAACTTCGGATGCTACGTGTTTTCCATCTTACTCTATGGTGTAGAAACTTGGACACTTAAGAAAAAACATTTGGATAAAATACAATCATTTGAAATGTGGTGCTACCGGAGAATGTGGCGTATAGCTTGGGTCGATAGAATCAGTAATATAGAGGTTCTTCAGAAGATGAATAAAGAATGTGAGGTTATATACACGATCAAAAAACGAAAAATTGAGTATTTGGGTCATATAATGAGAAATTCCAAATATGCACTGCTCCAACTCATAATTCAAGGAAAAATAAAAGGAAAAAGGAATGTTGGCAGGCGGAAGATATCATGGCTGAAAAATCTACGAGATTGGTTTAATTGCAGCAGCACCGAATTATTCCGAGCCGCCGTCAACAAAATACGTATATCAATGATGATAGCCAACCTCCGATAGGAGAAGGACTATAAGAAGAAGAAGTAGACTTACTATTTCTAAATTTTGTTTTCCCAAGCTTTGGTGGTGGTTACGAAATGAAATTATATCTTCCTATTACAATATTTCAATATCCTACCCAAACATGTTTTTATTTTCGTCTTTGCAATTCTTGGTTTTGGATATCTGAGTTTGGTTCGAAGGAACAAGAAGGTGCCGATTAGTTTAAGATTGAAGATATGGAACAGTTGCATTTTGCCCGTGATGACCTATGGTACCGAGACGATGGCACTTACGCTAAAGAGCGCTACAAAATTTTAAACAACACAACATGCCATGGAAAGAGCTATGCTTGGTATAAGCCTAAGAGACCATATCAGAAATACAGACATTAGACGACGCACCCTAAGAGGGGCAGATCGACATCTATTACATTATGATTCAATTTGTCGTGGAAATATATCAAACGATAGTTTAAGTATCACTGTCCCTTCAATAGGCAAAGGAAACGAATCTGCCATTAAAACCTTCTTTGTAGAAACAGTATTCACACATTTTAATAAATTGGTATTGACTAGTCGTTTTGGCATGGCTGAAATGTTTACGCTCGAGTCGACAAAGAAACTAATATTACTTAAGGTGTCGCATAAACTAAGAAATTCGATTACTCCTGATAGTTTGTTGTTTAACTGAGGTCGAGATAGATTAGTTACACATAATTTACGTTTTTTGAACTAAAGGAACATGGTAAAATACATTTTATTGCTTATAATTTTCTTCGTTTTCCCTGCATACGTTTGACATCTTTTCTCTCTTTACAGCTTTTATCTCTAAAGTAGGAGGGGCGCTTGATTAACGACCCGGACTCGTGTAACCAGTGTCAGTGTATGTGTATTCTGGATAACGAACTCGTATTTACGAAAGAGTATCGTTATTCATATATCTTTAAAAAGAAGTTGAAACCCAAAATGGCTAAAATGTTAAAAGACAATATTAATAAATCTAGTGAATCGCTTTGGAATGCACCTATATATATTGTACTAAAAAAAGTGCATGATTTAGAACAACAAAGGTTGTGAACAGTAGGTGACTACCGAATATTGACTGAAAATACAACGAAAGTTTCCGATCCCCAATATTAACGACATATTAGATAAACTAGAACGAACCCAATATATTACCACCGGTGACGTAGCTTCCAGCTTCCATAGGAAATTGACCCAGAAAACAAAGAAAAGTCTGCCCCCCCCCTACAGATGACAAACATTTAAAATTCTTACGCATACCCTTTAGCCTTAAAAACAGCTTTGTTACGTTTTAAAGAATCATGACCAACCTACGAGTATTAAAAGGACTAACAAATAACCAATACTTATTGTATTTGAACGATCTTATTTAGTTTACTTCACTTTCAGAACACGATACTGGATTACGTAAGATGTTTAATAGAATCAGAGAAACCAATTTAAAAATTTAACTAGATAAAAGCAAATTCCTGCGTCAAGAAGCATATCTCGGACACACAGTAACTCCAGATGAAGTTATACCAAATTCCAACAAAATAAAGTCCATACAAAATTATCCAGTTACAACGATTCAAAAAGAAATCAAAGAATTCTTTGGACTCCTGGAATGTTACCGACAAGGATTTTATTATACCGACCAAACCTCCTACGATCTGACTAAAGACATTCAAAAGGGTTCTATCCTACCCCTACCCAAATTTTATACAAACAGTTCAAAGTTTAGAAATGTTTCAGGTTAGAAAGGGATTGCGACAGGGGTGGTTTTTATCGTCTGCTCTATTCAAAATCTATTTGATTAAAGCTCTGAAAGGATAAAAAAATGTAAAGGCATGAGCAATCTGTTGGATAATACTGCCAGTTTATATACTCCGTAGTTCGCATATGGCTAGATAGTAGTACAAAGAGACAGATGTGACATATTGAGAAAATAAAAAAAACAAGATGAAGACAAATATAAAAAACCAATAAGCAGTGTCGGTTGAAAAACCATATCGTTAATTTTTTAAATAAAAAAAATATCTTAAATCGCCATCGATTTCGATACATCGGGGAAAGCGACTTAATTAACGCAATATCTTGCAAGAGAAATTAAATTGAGTTTAATTAAATCGTGTTATTTGGTAACTCGCATGAATTGAAAGTTCAAAATTAATTACAAGGTTCATGTTGAATCGTTTCACAAGAGCCAAATTACAAGTAATACCAACTTGAATTGTACGTGTGACCCATCCGCAATTGAAATGTATTCTTTGACTGTTTACAATTAAAACGATTTAATTAATTGAAAAGTCTGCCCTATATAGATAACTATTACGTTATTCTATTATCTATGTAATCATAAAGAAAATCTAATATTTGCAGAACACATTAAAATCTAAAGCGGAAACACTAACACTAAAAAGAATCTCATAGTGCAGGTTAGACCAAATTTAATGTCTTGGCGCAGGAAAATAATAGAGCAGAGTGCAACAGAGCTTTTGTAGCTGATTCACCAAGTAGTAAGCAGACCTAGCAAGAAACCCTGTCGATGAGCCTCAAGGGGATGTCAAGTGTTAACGCCATGTATAAACAGGGAGGCCTATATCCAACGAAGGATGAAGGAAGGCTAAGAAGAAGAAGAAGAAGAATTCATGTTTTTGGTGATGGTGATGATAAGGTTTATTTATTTTGTAGTTTCGATTTCATTGTGAAGGTACTTCTATGTTTCCAATAACACGTTATTGATGGATATTCTCCTTCTTCAAATATTTTTGCAATCTGCAACATCAAATGTTGCCATGAATTTCTGGAGATAAGGTTCACTAACTTCATTGTTTCTAAATTTTGTTTTCGCAAGTTTTCGAATGGTTACGAAACTAAATCTCATCTTCCTATTACAATATTTCAATATCCCATCCTAACATATTTTTATTTTCGTCTGCGCAATGCATGTCTACAATGAATAAAATCATCGCCAACATCTTAAAAAATTTTTAACCTTCGTCTTCTCCTCTGAGTTTTCTTTTGCTGACTGGTGATGATGAAGGTTCGGTTATGTTGTAGTTTCGATTTCTATCTGAAGGTACTTTTATATTTCCAATGATGGTTACTTTCCTTCTTCAACATTTTTGCAAGCTGCTATATAAAATGGTGATCATGAAGATTCCAGAAGGGGGTTTCATAAATATGCACTATCTTCAGCGCTTCTAAAATTTGTCTTTCCAGATTTTGGTGGTTGTTATAAACTCAAATATTGTCTTCTTATTCTTGTATTTGAATGTTCTTCGATATATATTTATTTTTACCTTCGCAACAATCTTTGAAACTCTTCAACATCTGAAACATTTAAGAAACTTACAACGCTTTCGAAGTCGTTAAATATTATGCCGGTGTCGAATCCGCGAACAACGACTATAACGTATTGCAATTTTAGAGCGTCTTACATTTTCATTCTCTTTGCGTAGTAGTTTCTTGTAATCCACAAGCTAACATTGTTACACCCTCAGAATGGTTAAGTATGAGCAAAGAACATTTTTGTAAACTAGTAAATATTTTGCTTCTGTAATTTTCTGTTTTTTTAAATCCAGGATTCATGAGCCAAGATTGTGACAAAAATTAAAAACGAGAACGAGAATTATCACTCTTGAATGGTATTACTATTGTATCTATTACATAAATTGACCCTAATACGACTCTGTTGTTTTGTTTCGAATATCTGAAAACGCAACCAAAACCTACTAGCCGATTATTTCCGAATTTTCCAGAATTCAAGCGTAAGTTCCCGCCGCTCCGTAGCAAATGTGGAATTTTTCCAAGCAGCAAAGGTTGCTTTTCTTAATCAAAAAGGCAGAACAAACACGCAAAAGGCGGAAAGGGGCCCCGTGGCATCGATTCGCAGCCTTGTATACCTATGACATTTATGCAAGAAACAAAGAGGCCCTTCTTAAAATTTAACCCTCTACTTTACTTTAATGTCACTTTGTATCTCGTTTCTTATATATTCATCAAGGGACTTTATTAGTGAGATCTTCCCCAGAAATTTCCAACCGCGACGCGCTGCGTCTCCGTCGCGCTCGCGGCGGCGGCGACGTCTTTTTTCGGCCAATCGATCGCGTGAGCGAAGGCGGCCGCAAAAAATTATTTTTCCCAAGTGTCACATTTTGCAGGAGACTTAAATTCCACGCGACAGCTAAGACAGCGAAAAATACGCCCTCTGCGTCGCGCGCCTCGGGCGCCCGCAAAAAATAGAGACAAAGTGCAGAGACGTGCAGAAGAAGTTTATTAACTGCGACCTGTAAGTCATTATCGCTAACGACTAAAACAAAACACTCGCGCTTTCTTTGTGCACGGCCATATTGTTTTTGCTTCACTTGCCCGATTTAATGAGAGATATCTGTTGTTGCTATTCCGCTTCGATCGTAGCTCGCGGCTCGAATGCGACAGCTATTTCCATCGCGTGCGACTTTTAAATCTCCTTAAGCTAATTTCGACCCGAGTGCCATTTTATGTCCGAAAGCCCGCCTTACTCTAGTCGTTCCAAAATTCTGATTTGGATCAAATTCAGGATCGCACTTCTTTCCAACGGCATCGAACCAGCAGGGACTTTAAAAAATATATTAAAAATACTTACTGCATTTGACTGTTCTAAGAAAGTTTGCATTAACGTTATCATTTCATTTGTACCTATTTAAGGAAATGAAAAATGTAATGACTGATAAGACCATTTACTCATAATAATTTTATTTTATAAAGTTGCACGAATGTGTTATTTAATTGAATAAAATCATCTGGAGTGCTTATTTTGTCTAAGGTTTGTCGGTTCCAACAAAATAAACCAAGGTTTTACAACTGTGCAAAGCTCTGCGCCCTTATTTTGCTGTGAAGATGATTTGTTTCTGCTGCTTCAGGTATGCAGACACCACCGGACAAACTTGCAAACCATCTCAAAAGCTGCTTCTATCCATACTCGAAAGACTTGTCGTAGATCTTCTGCACGTAACGGGGATGATTTGGTTTCAGCAGGAGAAACTATGTAAACTTTATGATTTTTATCATGCTTGCACCACCCATGTTTGAATAGTTTACTGCACAGATTGATGTTAATATAAAAAGAATTTACAGAAGTTGCAATTTACCAATCTTCGTTAATGCATTGAAAATGAATTTTGTAAATTTTCAAGTCTGGCATAAAATCTCCAAAATCTGAAAAAATTACAAGAGATAGAAATTTAAAAAAAGTTTGCATTATTATTGTTTATTATACGCCAAGCAAAACATTACTGCGAAGTTCTAGTGCATATCAGATCATTAATAAATAATACGTACTACAGTTTTGAACCTTTTCAGCATCTTGTACACTTTAATATTAATTTGCAATCAGATAAAGGAGTTGAATTCAATTTTACACTCAACATTTTTTATATAACTTTAAAAGATCTATTGCTTATATGAGTCATTCTTCTTACATTTATTAGCTATTTTAAAGGAGTTCTGAGAATTAGAAGCCATCCCATCGGCGGCCCCACATATAATTGTTCATAGCTTATTTTGTTTACTTCACGAAACGTGCTTTAATAGCAAATATAAGAACTGCAGCGAAGATGCTTTTATTAGGAGGAACAGGGCAGTGTGAAAAAGAGATTAGATGTGAATAGACCTCTGAGTTGTTTAGTCGATATGTATCCTTAGTTTTGTGTTAATTGCTCAATAAATATATTTTAAAAGGATTTGTTGTTTTGGAAGCTTCTACACTGTATGAACTAATAAATTTTGCATTTTCCGTACATATACATATGTATATGTATTTATATTAAAGCCCCCATCAACTTTTTTCTATTACAATTCCGCATTAAGTTTTAGTAGAAAGAGCTACCGCATACAAAAAATACAATCGACCAGTAGAAAGCCTCCAATCAGCGAATTTCACACAAATATTGATTTAAAGGCTCTTCTGATAATTATAATGTTTTCTCCATTTTGCAACCCCCAAATCCACATGAGTCGTAAAATTCCCACATCGCGAATTATCAAAAATACAATCGACCAAGAGAAAACCTCCAAACAGCGAATTTCACACAAATACTAATTTTAAGGTCTTCTGATCATTATAACGTTTTCCCCATTTTGCAATCTCCAAATCTACCTGGACTCCAAAATTCCCACACCTTGAATTCTCTTAAAAAATACACAAAACCCGTAGAAAGTCTCGAAATAGCGAACTTCACACAACTATTAAATTTAAGGTTTTTCTGATAATTTTAACCCCCAAATTCACCTGAACCGCAAGATTCCCACATCCCGAGATCTCTTAAAAAATACAGTCGACCCGTATAAAGCCACCAAACAGCGAATTTCACACAAATATTGATTTTAAGGTTTTTCTAATAGTTATAACGTTTTCCCTATTTTGCAATCCCCAAATTCACATGGGTCACAAAATTCCCACATCCCGATTTCTCTTTAAAAATACAATTGACTAGAAGAAAGTTTCCAAACAGCGAATTTCACACAACTATTAAATTTAAGGTTGTTCTGATAATTATAATAGTTTTTTCCATTTTGCAACCCCCAAATCCACCTGGGCTGCAAAACTCCCGCATCTCGAATATCGATCCGTAGAAAGTCTCCAAACAGCGTATTTCACACAAATATTAGTTTTATAATTTTTCTGATAATTATAACCGTTTCCCCATTTTGCAACCCCTAAATCAACCTGAGCCGCAATATTCTTAAAAACCCACAGATTCCTCGATAAACCGCCAAAAACGAAATCTGACAATAGTTTCTTTCCCCATGTTTATGCGAACATCCAATTTGCTACAAACGCACCTCAGCTTTTTACCCCTGTAACTTCACCCCCGTGCATCGCAGACCCCAAAAACCAGCCAGTACGATGAGCGTTGGTGCATCCTCTTTCCAACTAGCTCCAAATGACATTTGGATCTTTCAAAAAGTATGCGATGTAACAGCACCGAACGCTTTCTTGTGCAAAAAATCGTTTTAACTAGCAAAAATTTGCGAAATCTGAGCATTTTCCAAGCGTCACACAAATCGCTAAAAGAGCACCGTACTAGCGTCACATCTCCAATTAGTTAAACATTTTCAATGTTATAATTATTTCAGAATTTCACTTGTGCAAGGCTTCCAAGAGTATTGGTTGTAGCACAAAGTCAAGATCAGTTTTACGGTAACAAACAATTTGAATGTATTTTACCCAATGAGTAAAACAACAATGACAAAATTATAACAGAGTGAGAAGCGGTCAATGATGTCACGCTTAAATAAGAATATAAGGCTGTCTTATAATGACGCTATATTACATAAACGTCATTCTATCAACAATACCACGAAATAATTCAAAGCATCCTACATAAGCCATAAATGTTATGAACTTCTACATTTAATAAACGCTTGGAAATGTTTCAGAAAAGGTAATTATGAAATATTAGTGACATATTTAGAAATCACTGAACTGGAAAGAGATGAAGAGGCATTTTAATGGAAAAAACCTTGCAGGACATTATTAAACATTTTTAGAATTCTTGGTTTCAAGTGTATGTTTAAAGCTATCTCCTATCTTAAGAGATACGATGTCGGTTAATCGGGGCTAAACTTACAGAATTTAATGCTCGGAAATCTGAAAAGAAGTTCACCTAGCTCACTTTGAATCTGAAACATTTTGAACTATATGTATATGTATCATCAAAAAAACCTTCTCAGGCTTCTTCATTGAATGCAAGTAATCACTAACTTTGTCCTTACGTTCTGCTCGAAATTAGGTGGACTGCAATTTCCATTTTACAGATTGTGTTGGAGAAAGATGATACTGTAAGCGTTGTGTTAACTGGTATAATTATATGCCGCTATGCTGCCAGCTAGCTCAGTTTATAACAACAAGAAAAACCTCACCTTGTTTCCCCATTCGGGGTTACGAATACTCAATACAGCAAAACCCCGACAATTGGCCCACTATAGTCTAAAACCTGAAATTATATGCTCCAAGTCTTTATTCAAATGAAATCTAATCTACTCACAATCAGCGTGACGCAAAGATATATTGGCTTCAAGTACGTACAAATTAACCAATAAAACAACTAGGATCACATAAAGTAAATGACCATTGCCGACCCAAACGGTTTTAATCAATAACATCGAAACTACGGGCGACATAGCTTACTTCTACGCGCATTTTTCTTTAAACATTCATAAAAATATATTAAAATGTCCTTAACGGCGCAAGCGTGAAATTGCCTAGAAGCAGTAGTATCTAAAGTCGGCGTTACAGACTTTTGCCGAGACTAACGCTGTAACCGGTTACTTCCGCGGGAGTTTGATGCTTGATGACACAGGTTGGCAACATCATCTTTAGCCACATCCAAAACGTCATCGCTTGCAACGCCAGACGACTCAATGGTGCTTAAAATGTGTTAAATGCCTAACTTTCACATAGGAATACCACAAATCTTTATTAATTGCGTATAGTTACGCAATATACTTTTTTCTAAACGATGTTAAGCCTCCTTACGTTGCTTGAAGGCGAAAACCCCTCTCTGCTTCTTATCAGACACGCAAAACTACGATGAGACCGCGCTCGAGCTTCAGCTCTTAAATACGAAACGAGATTTCAGAGCCCGCATTAAATGCACCTTTGGGCTGATGAGCCAGCTTACTCAATTTTCCTTTCTAGCTTTAAAAACCTTACTTCCGGCGAAGTTTACAAACACTGCACCCTAAGCATATGATGAAGGTTAATTTACCTCTGTTACCGGTGCAGGGGAATACGCATAGGGGTAGTTTACCGCTGCAACCAGTGTAATAAAACCTAACCGTGAATTTTGGTAAATTTTGGGTAGTGATTTATAAGGAGGCTGTATTACTGAATCTCTCTACAGTTAAGCAATCAAGACATAATCATGCATTAATGATTTCTAAACCAGAACCCTCAGTATCTTAAATCTATCATCTACATAAATTATGTGTAGCTTCCACTACAATCCCAGTACAATTTCTTTATTTTCGGGTTTCTCCGTAAACTGAGATATGAATTGCAGTCAACATTGGGTCTCAGTAGAATTAGCATAAGTTTCAAACTTTTTGTTGGGCAGTACAATGTCTCAATAACTGCCTCCCACTAGGGCTAGCCCTTGACACAAGCACATTTTTTTAGTTAAAATAAAGTTACTTAAAGTTTTAATTTCAAAAATTTTATTCGGCATTTAAAAGTTTGCGAATTACGACCGGACTGCTATTCTTATTGCTCATTGCTACTCAGCTAATTTTTGGCTACCTAAATGGGCTATCTTCAACCTGTAACCGAAAGTTTCCGTTTTGTCCAGTACGCACTTATTTTGTTCAAATGAATTGCGTAGGTATGTTTCTGATTTTGTAATTCTGCAGGTCTCACTAACGCATACTGCACGTTTGCTAAAAATTGCATAAAGAAACGCAAGCCTTTTCTTTGAATGAGAATTTGCTTGCACAAATCCCAGATGTCCATTCCATTATCTCCAATTTTTATCTCAACTCGAGGTTGCCGTTTTAACCTTTAAAATAGTTGTAATCCCAATTAATTTTTACATACTTATATTATACGCATTTTGCTAATGCGAATTGTTACACGTAGCCTGACGGTACTTCGAAACTTACCTAAAACTACTTTACTAACATATATTTGACTATATTGCTATGGTATATAGGGGTCTATATACTACCTTAAATACGTCTATTTATTTAGATAAATGCTAAAGGAAAAGTTAAATACAGTCATTAGATTGAATTAATCAAATTTAGCAAATTTTAAAAATAACTGCTTATTTAATTGAAAGATATGGATGGAATTAAAAATTGAAAGTAAATTTAAAAAGAAAGATATAGCATTTGAGTACTATTTGATGGTGGTAAAAGGAGATAATAATACTAAATACAAGTTAATGTTGCATATGACAAGATAAAATCCTATTGTAAAAAAGTATATGGTGGGTAACATTCAGATTAATATAATGTGTAGCAGGCAGAAATAATGGTAGTTTAGCATAGAAATAAAAATTTGTTTGATTATTGAAAAATAACAGATTGAAAAACAACGTGTAATTTGGATAGTTTTGGTAAAAATAAATTAGAAATTTGGCCCTATTTATTTAATTTGTGTGCTGGTTATATTAAAGGGTTGATAATATAAATCTACAAGGTGGAATTAATTAAAATATTACGAGAATAAAATGAGAATAATGCAAGAGAATTTTGAATATGGTATAACTACATAATAACAATTACAAGAAGCAAGAAGAATAGGAATTGGATATAATTGAATGGATTTTGTATTACAAGTCATAAATATTTACATTAAGTAAAGGATTGCAAGTTGGTGGAGTTTTCGTGGACTTCACTTGGGGAAGTAAGGACCATTTGGACAAGGACCAATTGACAGAGACCAGTTGACTTGCTTTGACGAGGGAGCTGTTCGAGGTTGCGATTTCTGCTGGATGCTGACAACGTGTGTGGTTGTAGGAGGATCTAAGGAAGTACAAGGTTACTTTACAATCATATGTGGAAGTATGCTTACCATGGAGAAGTTGGACAGAGGGAAGTTGTAGGAGTGACAGTTGTACAGGAGCTAGAAGAGGAACAGGTATCTGACAGCATCTTGGGATGTTGCAGGTTGGAGGCGGTTTGTTAGTGACCAGTGCATTGTGGCTGAGGTGTGAAGGAGTTCAGATACGATTGGTAATTCTTATATTGTTTGAATATCAAAAATCTATTTACTGTTACTGATTTATATATTTTTGTTGAGTATTTGTGCTGACCCTTTATGAACCTGCTCGTTTAGAAGGTAGGTAGTGATTTGATTTATTAGCTAGCTACAAATTGTTAAATTTATGAAGATTATTTTATAGCCCTAAGAATCGCTACCCAGTCCTCACACCATTATTCTGCCGAGAGTTAGAGCTAACTAGGGCTGTGCCATCTCTCGTTTAAGGCTGGTACAGACGTATGAATGCGGTGCTGAGGAAGAAGGACTGGTAGAGAGTAGAATAAATAAAACGTAAAAAACTAATTAGAAACACAGATCACGAAATTAGTTAAGAAATTGTGACACGAATAAAAATACTAAAAATGCGGAAATATCAAGCATATATAATAACTACAGAAAAACTATGATTTAGAAAAATTAGACAATGGAATATGACTACTTTATACTTAAAGGAAAATTACAACAATTAATAAAATAAGTCAAAAGATACAGAATTGAGCTACTAAGTGTGAGGGAAACAAGATGAAAAAAAATTATATATTCCCGGAAGACATGAATATAGAGTGGAAATAAAATTAAGCAAAAACTTTTGTTATATGAGTATAGAATGGAAAGTAGTTCAATGTTACACGGCAACAAAGATGTGGTATGGATTACTAGAATCATTATAATTAACAGCTTTTAGCAAATTCTTAAATTCCTTTTTTATTTGATTTTCGACAAGCTTTTGAATATCGAAGGGAATCACGTAAATTTGTGTAATGTTTGTGTGCTTTGATTCGGGGATTACTATACGGTCAATATTTGACATTTTTATATTAGGAATTTCGTACAAAGTAATTTTGGCAAGGCACGACATATGTGCACGATTTATTAAAATGCACAATATTAAGTGCACAAGTTTGGAACCGGATATTTCTTTTCTAAATTTTGATTATTGCATTCAACGTTCAATATTGCTCCAGACGGGGTAGATATTGGCCATTTGGCAGGATTTATTTGCGATATTTTAATCTCGGTTTAGTAAAACAAATATGGGGTACACTTTTCATTATTATTAAATGAAAGTAGTAGTGTTTCGCACAGTTTGACATTAGAGATTTAAAAGTACAAGGTGGGGCAATAGAATTGACCTAATTAGAACAATCAGCTTTACGTATAAAACTTTATGTAACTAATTTAACAAGTAAAAATATACAAAGTGATATTAAAAAAATAACCTGGACGTCGTCCGGTCTAAATACCATAGGTTGTTGGCTACCATATAAATTGAGTTTACCGGAAGCCAAGAAACTACACCAAAAATTATGAGAAAGAATTATGACACGAAGACGATCAATACATACACAAACCGAAAATTTGTAACGAAAAATATAAGGCGAAAATCAAGCAAAATCAACTATGACGGGCATGTGGAACAGATGTAAAACCACTTTGACTGAAGCATGCAAAAAAATTCAATAAGAAAGTTAGCATTCGAGCAAAATTGATTAATAAAGAAACATAGATTAAGACAAAGAAAAGAAATAACACAAATGTATCAGGCTTATGAAGCAAAACTGAAGAACACATAAAAGAATTACAACATTAATATATAACAACAAACAAAGGGATGATGAGAAATACAAAAAGCGACAGATTTATGTAGAAACACGAGCAACCAGAGGTCAAACAGCAGCACTAAAAGGTAATAATAAGAAACGTTGGACACGTGGAGGACACTGCCAATGTTAGCCAAAGAAGGGCACATTTTTAGCACATTACATCAACAGTTAGGTTGATAGAAGAAATATTTTAAAGAAACTATGAATGTGAAAAATAAAGAAATTAAATTGCCAAAGCTAACAAGAAACACCCAAATGGATAAGTGTAGAACCACCAACAGACTCACCACGAAGAGCAATCCAACAAAGAGCAAGTGACAAAGCTCCTGGTGTTTATCTCGATTGCTGCAGAAATCCTAAAAATAGACGTCAAATCTACCTTACACATGCTTCTGCCTCGAATGGTGAAAATATGGGAAGAAGAAATGCTACCTAATGACTAGCAGGAAGCTGTCACTACTAAGATACCTAAGAAGGAAGACTTAACTCAAGTGTGATACTGAATAGGAGAGGAATTAGCCTACTATGTATTGCAAGTTTTCCATTGCTCTACGTAATAAATCAAGCATTTTTAGTGTTTGAGCTTGCTGAATGATGTTTTGAAATCTTGGCTTTAAGGAAAATTCGTATGAAAATTAATCGGCCACAAAATATATCTTCCCAGAATATTCATCTTTGGTTTAAATCAATTTTCCAATGCATATGAAACTGATTAACCCAATGCAAAGTTGTATCCCGTTTTCGTAGTCTTCTGTGTCTGGGACATTCATATCTAAACCGTCTGCTTTTGCACATGTTCGGTATTATATGTTGAATAATCTACTCAGCAGCGAATACACTTAACATCACGGTACTGATTGCCGAACCCTTTATTACTAAATTGTGGGAATTTTTTTTATATGTGTCTGCGTTTGGCGTTATACCTATTCTCTTATATAACTCAAAAATTATAAGAAAGTTTGCCAGAAGAAGAAAATTATTTGGTACAATATCGAACAACCTCGATGTCTCCAACATTTGCTAGCAATTTGACCACTCTGTATCGTATTTAGGCCACAGTAGAAGATTGTCCAATATCTCCCTTTTTTAGTGTTACGAAAATAAAGGATTAATTAAAAACTACACTGGCAAATAATTTAAAATCTATGTGCTATGTCTAGGAGATTCTACCTTTAACCTTCTTCTTTCGCGGATCGTGAGGAAGTTGTTGTCCATCGTGCTTGAATGGTCTCGAAATCGTTTATAATATTCAGCATTCACACCTCTGATCTTGTTTCTTACCGTTGGTACTAGCAGTTCTTGATATAACAAATAAATTAGCATATACCATGGCGCATCGGCAATGATATGCCGTGGTGAGAATCCACAATTGCCGTATCATCTACAAATGTAGTACGTTTTAGCTAATCCCCAGAGAAAAGTTCTTCTGTTATAGTAAGCTCTGTTAAGCATTCCTGAACACCTGTGCTATATAATTATTTAGCAGTGCTTTCAGCTTTGCTATTGTATGATTTAGTAAAGTTTCGTGACTAGCTAACCTTGTAACAAAATAAAGAGGATTTTCCGCCCAGATGGAAGAGAAACGTTCAAATACAAGAACGTATAGAGAATATTTTAATTCTCCGGACTCCAACCAAAATCTGTGAAAGCAGACTGTAGAAGTAGTGAATATATGATTACTGCCCTAGTGACAACACGGATTAAGAAAGAACCTTTCTGAGGTATACAGAAATCAATGATCACAATTTTATATTAAAGCTTGCAAGAACTGTTGAAAAAGCAGAATACAAATCAATAAAATATAATCGAATATAAAATGAAAGTTTGATGCGATTCGAAATAAATCATCGGAAAAGTCAGGTGCAGCACTACTCGCCTATCCACATCATCACATAGCTTTTATTTACTTCCCAATTTTTGTATATTTTGTGACAAACTAAATAAATACAAGCCTGCATCCAAAACCCTTGACTTTTCTTGTGCAGTATATAAATCTAAGATGAAGTGATTCAATTAACGAAAGTGCAGCAATACAAACGATATAAACACGTTTAGTATTTTATCTAGTATCAGCAGAGGCTAAATGTGATTGCTTCTGTTACAAGAAGAACATATTTAACAAATATATATCATTATCATACTCTCGGCAAAAGGAGACAGAAAAGTAAAGCACATATCATTAAGTCCTCACGGATGCAAGTATATGGACCTATGAAAATTTCCTTCAATTAAAGAAAGTCCAGCGGCAAAATCTATATAAAAACGCTTAGTAGCTTATTTAGTATCATCAAAAGCAAAACATCATTGCTTCTGTTACAAGAAGCACATATTAATCAACTTATATCATCAACATACGCTCAACAGGAAGAAACACTGGAAGAGGATGACAGTTTTATTCAAAGAGACAAAAATAAAGCTATGTATCATCGAGTCCTCAAAGATGAAAGTGTAGACGCTTATGACTCCAACTAAAGAAAGGGAGTCAACAAAAAATTATGTAAAAACGCTTCTTTATTTTATTTAGTGTCAATAGAACCAAAATATTGCTGTTGTAAACATCACATCTCTAACAAAACATTATCATCAACATACGCCTAGCAGGAGAAAACACTGGAAGATAATGAAAATAGCTATACTCAATGTGCGAAGACGAAAGCTGTGTATCATCGGGTCCTGAAAAATGAAAGTATATTCACCTATGACTTCAATTAAAGGAAGTGCGCCTTTGAATTTTATTTGTGTCAATAGAACCAAAATATCATCATTTCTGTTGTAAAAATCCCATCTCTAACAAAACCTTATCATCAACATACGCTCAGCAACTGGAGTCATGGAGCCATTGGAGTCTAATAACGGCAGTTTTACGCAAATATCTAAATCGACAGGTAGGTATCATCAACTCCTCAGAGATGACAGTGTGTAACCCTATAACTACGTGCTTCACCTAAAGCAAGTGCAGCAACGAATAATGAGATAAAAGTGATTAATATTTTATTTTTTAGTGTCAGCAGAAGCAATATATCATCGCCTTTGCTACTAAAAGCACATCAACATATGCTCACAAGAAAATACAACGAAAGGAGATGAAAATAGCTGTACTTATAGGCCGAAGAAGAAAGATATGACTGGTACTATATAGTGCTCAGAAAGTGTATAGATATATGTATGAACAAGACAATGGAATGGAATAAAGACAATTTTGTTCAAAGACTGAAGAAACAAAGTATGTCCTCAGAGATGAAAGTGTAAAGTCCTATGTCTACGTGCATCAATTAAAGACAGTGCAAAAATAGAGAATGATTTTATTAAATGTCAACAAAAGCAAAATGTCAGCGCTTCTGTTACAAGTAGCACATCTTGGACAAACTCTTATCATCAACATACACTCATCAAGAGGGGACATTGTCAAAGGAGCAAAATATCATCGCTTTTGTTACCACAAGCATATCCTTACGCTCACAAGAAGAGACAACGAAAGGGGACTAAAACAGTTGTACTTAAAGACTGAAGAAGAAAGATATGATTGTTACCATAAAGTGCTCAGGAATTAAAATGTAAAGATCTATGTATGTACGAGATATTGGACAGCAATAAAGACAGCTTGGCGCTAGACTGCAAAAGCAAAGAATGTATCATCAAATCCTCAGAGACGAGAGTGTATATACCTATGTGGACGTGCTTCAGTTAAAGAAAGTGCAGCAAGAAATTATGATTTAAGAACTCTTTGCAATTTGTTTAGTGTCAATAGAAGGAAACCATTATAGCTCTTGTAAATCAAACTTTTATCATCAATATAAGCTCAGGAGGAGGACACATTAAAAGGAGATCAAGACAGTTGTTAAAAATTGAGAAGGAAAGAGATTAAGGTTATCATAAAGAGCTCAGACATGGAAGTGTATAGACATATGAATATGTGCTTCAATTAAAGAAAGTACAGCAACAAAAGTGCTATACAAATCATTACTATTTTAGTTACTGTCTACAGAAGCAAGACTGTTCTTGTTACAAGCAGCACATCTGTTGTAAAAGTCAAATCTCCAACAAAACTTTATCATCAACATGCGCTCAGCAAGATGAGATATTGGAAGACGACGAAGAAAGGTTTACTCCAGGACTGAAGAAGAAAGGTGTATATCATCAAGTCCTTAGAGATAACAATGTGTATACCTATGTGTAAGTGATTTAACTAAAGAAACTGCAATAATAATAATGATAGACAAACGCTTAGTATTTTAGTTAGTGTTATCAGAAGCAAAGTATCATGGCGTCTGTTAGAAGAAGCAGGTCTGTAACCGTCATTATCATCAAAATCTCAACTAGTGTAGACATTGGCAGATAATAAAGACAGCTTTAATCAAAAACTTAAGAAGAAAATATGAATTGTCAAGTCCGTAGAGATAAGTAAGTGATTTAATTAAAAACAGTACCGCAAAAAACATATAAAAAGCTTAGCATTTTATTTTGTGTCAATAGAAGAGAAACATCATCGCTTATGTTAGAAATGCACATCCTTAAAAACTTATATCATCAATATACCCTCACAAAAGGAGACATTGCAAGGGAATAAAGACATCTTTGGTCAAAGACTAAACAAGCAAAGTACATAGCACCGTCTACAGAGATGAAAGTGTATAGACACGTGCGTACGTGATTCAATTAAAGAAATTGCAACAGCAAAAGTCATATATAAATAATTGGTATTTTATTGAGTGTCAGCAGAAGCAGAGTATCATCGCTTCTGTTGCAGAACTCAATCTTTAATCGGCCTTTATCGTCAACCTATGCTCAGCAAGGGGAGATATTGGAAGACGACGGAGACAGTTCACTGAAGAACAAAGGTGTATATCATCAAGTCCTCATAGATAAAAGTGTACAGATCTATGAGCATGTACATGTACTCCAATTTAAGAAAGTGCAGCAGCAAAAGTGATATGAAAACGTTTAGTATTCTATTTAGTGTTAGCAGAAGCAAAATATCATCGCCTCTGTTAGAAAAATCACATCTTTAAGGGACCTTTATTATCAACATATGCTCAACAA
The DNA here is from genome assembly GCA_940337035.1 of Agriotes lineatus. NCBI lineage: Eukaryota > Metazoa > Arthropoda > Insecta > Coleoptera > Elateridae > Agriotes > Agriotes lineatus. The sequence continues at coordinate 43,995,667 of OW679203.1, read as the reverse complement.
GATAATAAATTAAATGGGAATAAGGGCAGTTGTACTCAAAGACTTAAGAAGAAAGATATGTTTCATCAAATCTTCAGAAATGAAAGAGTATAGATCTATGAATACGCACTTAAAGAAACGAAAGTGCAGCAACAAAAAGTTATATAAAAATGCTTGGTATGATATCATATCATCGCTTCTGTTACATAAATCAATGTTTAAGAAGCCATTATCATCGACATATGCTCAGCAAGAGGATATATTGGAATGAGATAGTTTTACTGAAGATGAAAGGTGTATATCATCAAGCCCTCAGAGATAGCAGAGTGCAGACCTATGAGTATGTACTTCAATTTAAGAAAGAGCAGCAATAAAAACGACATAAAACCCTTGGTATTGTTTTTAGTACCAACCGATGCAAAATATCATCGCTTCTGTTAGAAAAATCACATATTTAACTGACCTTTATCATCAACATACGCTCAATAAGAAAATAAATTAAATGGGAATAAGGACAGTTGTACTCAAAGGCTTAAGAAGAAAGATACGTATAATCAAATCTTCAGGGATGAAAGGGTGTAGATTTATGAATAGACACCTGAAGAAAAGAAGATGCAGTAACAAAAGTGATATAAAAATGCTTGGTATGCTATTTAGTGTCAGATGAAGAAAAATATCATCGCTTTTGCCACAGAAATCAATCTTTAACAAGTCTTCTCATCAACATATGATCAGCAAGAGGATATATTAGAAGACGGCGGAGAGAGTTTTACTCCAAGACTGAAGAAGAAAGGTATCTATTATCAAGTCTTCAGAGATAACAGTGTACAGATCTATGAGTATGTACTCCAATTTAAGAAAGTGCAGCAACAAAAGTGATATGAGAACGATTAGTATCCTATTTAGTGTTCTTCTTCTCTTCTCTCTTCTTCTTCCTCAGACTGTTTCTCTCCATTTTTGGATATAGTCCTCCCCCTTCTTTTTCCATATTTCCCTATCTCGTGCTAGTTTCATCCAGTTCTTCCCTGCTACATTTACAATATCATCGGACCATCTCTTCATCGGACGTCCTCTACTTCGTTTACCTAGACGTGGCCTCCAATATAATAGTCTGTTTGTCCATCTCTCATCTGTTGTTCTTGTTATATGCCCAGCCCAGCTCCATTTTTGACGTGCTGTTCTTTCTACTATGTCTGTTACTTTCGTTACGTGTCGAACCCATTCATTTCTTTTTCTGTCCCGTAACGTTATATTTAGCATCCTTCGTTCCATTGCTCTTTGCGTTTTCAATAATTTGTCCATAATTCTGTTTGTGAATGTCATGGTTTCTACTCCATACGTAAGAACTGGCAATACGCATGTGTCAAAAATTTTGGCTTTTAGTTTAATTGGAAAACCTTTTGATTTCAGAATGCTCGACAGCTTTTCGAATGCTTTCCATCCAAGGCTTATTCTCCTGTCTATCTCAGCTTCTTGATTTTCTTTTCCTAGTTTAAGCGTATGTCCTAGGTATATATAAGAACTTACTTTTTCGATATGTTGTCCATTTATTGTTATATGTGCTTGCTGCAAAGTGTTTGTCATAATTTTTATTTTATTCATATTCATTTGTAGTCCTATTTGCTTAGATTTCTGATGAAGTTGTTTCAGCATAATTGTTAACTCTGTTTCATCTTTCGCTATCAATACTATATCGTCAGCATATCTTAGGGGTAAAACCAGTGCCGTTTACATTTATTCCCATACCGGTCCAGTCTATTTGTTTGAATATATTCTCAAGGCCTAGGGTGAATAATTTCGGTGATAATATATCTCCTTGTCTTACGCCTCTGTTGATGTTTATTTTTTCTGATTTATGCTCTAGTTTTATAACTGAAGTGGCGTTTTTATATATATTTTTTAGTAGTGTTGAATATCTTGTATCGATACGGCAATCGTCTAAGGCTGTTAATATGTATTCCATTTCAATAGTATCGAAAGCCTTTTCGTAGTCTACAAAAGCTAGTGCTAATGTTATGTTATATTCATTACACTTCTGAATTAAGAGTTTCATGCTTTGCAGATGTTCGTTTGTTCCATAGGCTTTCCTAAAGCCCGCCTGTTCGACTGGCTGATAAGCGTCCAGTTTTTTACTTAACCTATTGGTTATGACTCTCATAAATAATTTATAGAGATGTGACAGGAGACTAATTGGTCTATAATTTTTTATGTCACTTTTGTCGCCCTTATTGTGCAGTAGGATCACTTCTGCATTATTCCAAGCCTCTGGGATCTTACCTTCTTCGAGGCATTTGTTGAACAATATTTCTAATATGTTTAATAACGGTTCTCCAGCATTTTTTATTTGTTCGCTGATGATTCCATCTTCCCCTGGAGCTTTACGGTTCTTCATTTGCTCTAATGCTTTTTCAATCTCAAACTTCTTAATGTTTGGGATATCTTCGGATCCGGCGTTTATTATTTTGCGGCCTTTCTTATCTTTATGGTTTACTTTATGTATTTGTGAAGTATATAATGAGGTGTAGAATTTTTCTGCTATTTCAGTAATTTCCTTCTTGTTTGTTGTTTCTTCACCGTTTGTTTTCTTGAGTTTGAATATATGTTTCGTCCCTATTGATAACTTAGATCTTAGAACTTTCATGCTGCCATTTTCTTCTATAGTTTTCTGTGTTAACCTTTCGTTATATTTATACACGTCGTTCTTAATTTCTTTTCTTATTATCTTATTTAGTTCTGTGTATTCTACCGTACTCCAGCTATTGTTTTTCCTCATATTTCTACGTTTCTCGATTAACTTTATTGTTTCTTCACTTATTTTACTGTGTTTATTCGTAACTGGTTGTATTCTTTCTATTTCCTTTGTGGATTCTTTTATTATATCTACTACAGATTTATTTATTTCTGCTATTGTCTGACTTTCCACGTTGGTTTGTAGTATTACATTTGCTTTAAGGGTTACAGTTTTCTTATATTTTATATTTTGTGTTTTCAATATTTCTCTATCAATTCGTCTCACCTGTCCGGTTTGTATCTTTCCCTTCTGGCGTCAACAGTAATTTTTGTCCTGACCAATCTATGATCGCTCCCGGTATCAAATAAGTTTAGCACCGAAACATCTTGTACAATCTGTTTTCGATTTGTTATAATGAAGTCTATTTCGTTTTTTGTGATTCCATCGGGGCTTTTCCAGGTCCATTTGTTTTGACTTTTTTTCTTATAGAAGGTGTTCATTATATATAAATTGTTTTGTAATGCGAAGTGTATCAGGACGTTCCCTCTTTCGTTCCTTTCGCCATAACCGAATTCTCCCATACACAATTCCTGTTCGTCCTCCTTCTTTCCTATCTTTGCATTATAGTCGCCCATCATCATGGTGTAGTGTTTTATCTTTTTCTAACGCTTTACTAATATCCTCGTAAAACTCTTCTATCTCGTCGTCTGGGTGTGAGCTTGTGGGGGCGTATGCTTGTATTATTTTCATTTGATATCTCGAGTTAATACTTAATACGAGATATATTACTCTTGTTGATACTGCTTGGATTTTAATTACACTGGTTTTTACATTTTTGTTTATGATAAAGCCTACTCCTCCATTTGAATCATCATCTTTTCCTTTATAATAAAATATGTTTCCACTTTTAAGTGTTATGTACTCCTCGCCTCTTCTTCTTGTTTCTGATACGCCTAGTACATCCCATTTAATCTTGCTCAGTTCCTCTTCTAATTCCAGTATTCTGTCTTCTGATGCCAATGACCTTACATTATACGCTGCCAGTTTCAGTTTATATTTTTGACAGCATGTCCTTACCCAGGGATTACTTATCGCACCCTCTCTCTTAGACCTTTTCCAATCGCTGTCGTGACCGGGGGCCATCGGAGTGCTGGGCACTGAGGGTCGTTTGTATGGATATGTATTCATTTTAATATTGGGGGGGGGGGGGGGGGGTTGGCTATTTAACTTGCCACGCTGGCCGTGCGGGTTGGCAAGTGAGAGGTGGTCCTTCTAACTCGGGCCCTTGGTGCCACCGTTAATTTATTTATTCATAAATCTTCCGCTGCCATCCTTAGATTATTCTCCCCCTCTAAGAATAATCAGCTACGTGAACCTTATTCCTCTTATCTAGAGATAGCTTCACGCAGCCCCCTCACCTAGTTTTGCCTGTGAGTCGACACAGTGTACCGGGGTGTGGCACTTGGAGCCATAGGTGAGAGTTAGGTTTTGCAGTGAGAACCAAGCCCCCTTATCTATACTCCTAGTGTTAGCAGAAGCAAATTATAATCGCCTGCGTTAGAAAAATCACATCTTTAACCGACCTTTATCATCAATATACGCTCAAGATGAAAATAAATTAAATGGGAATAAAGACAGTTGTACTCAGACTCAAGAAGAAAGATATGTATCATCAAACCTTCCGAGATGAAAAAGTATAGACTATGAGTACGTACTTAAAGAAACGAAAGTACAGCGACAAAAAGTGATATAAAGATACTTAGTATTTTATTCTGTCAGGAGAAGCAAAATATCATCGCTTCTGTTACAAGAAGCATGTCTGAAGAGACTGAAGAAGAAAGATATGAATTGTCAAGTTCATCGAGATGAAATGTATGTACCATAAGTACGTGAATTAATTAAAAACAGTACCGCAACTAAAATTATATACAAAATTTTAGTATTTTATTTAGTTGGCAAATGTATTTTAGTAGCTGGCTGAATAATTTGTATTTTATTGGTTTCCCAAGAAGATTGCAGCTAGTGATGTTGATTCTTTCTTGATATAAAACAAAAAAAAAGTGAAAAGTTGAGCAATATATTGCGACATCTGAGGGTCTTCTTCAGTTGCATTATACATTTTAAAAAATTGTTAAAAATCTGTTAAAACGTTGTCATTAAGGAAATTATTAATTATTTATGTAAAGATGAAAACTAATTCATAGTAAAAATTGTCTTCCATTTCCTTTATAGAATAAATGCGAGTATCAAAAATCTTTTCCCACATACTATATGAGATGCTTAATCTATTTACTAATTTTTTCATTTTAGAAAATCAATTATTGTAGTCAGGAATTTGATTTATTAATTTGGGAAGGTTTTCAGAACTTTAGAGTAATGGTAGAATAGGTCCCGGGTGGTGTAGCTTGAACAAGCGTCCACGTATGATCAGTAGAGTTAAGCAACGCTCTTTCTGGTCTGAACTTGGATGGAGTTTCACGGCTGCTTCTCTCGGTGCCTCGTAGTACGGCTGCCACAGAAATAGTTGGTCCCGGATGTCATAATAACATCATGACAGTCGTTAGTGGGGTTGCAAGTCCCCATAAAATGCACAGCGACGCCTATAATTGGCCTAATGGCTGTTGGCTGAGTACAAAATAAAATAAAAATACTTTTTTTGCTTCAATTATGTAAATTTTGTTTTCTACGTTAATGTGAAAATGTCATTTAAGACGTCACGATTAGAAGTCTCCTGTTGTAAAAATATATTGCAATGTCATATCTGAAATTCACTTAGTATATGAGATATTCAATCTACTTACTATTATTTTTCATTATAGAAAATCACTTATTGTAGTCAGGAAATTTTATTTATTAAAATTGGGAAAGTTTTTAGAACTTTAGAAGAATGATAGAGAAAAAATTGTGCTTCAATTATGTTAAAATTTGCTGTATGTTAATGTGAAACATAAGACGTCTTAAATAAATATTTCACATCGAAACAAAATACGTTTCATTCTTCTAGAGTTCTAAAACTTCTCCCAATTTTAAAAAATCAAATTCCTGACTACAATATGTGATTTTCTAAAATGAAAAGTAATAGTAAATAGATTAAACATCTCATATAGTATGTGGGAAAAGATTTTTGATATGCTGTTTTGTTCAATTAATGGAAATGGAAGACAATTTTTACTGTAAAAAAGTTTTCATGTTTTCATAAATAATTAATAATTTTCTTAATGACAACGTTTTAACATATTTTTAACATGTTTTTTAAAATCTATAATGCAACTGAAGAAGACACTAAGATGTAGAAATATATTGCTCAACTTTTTGCTTTAATTTTTGTTTGATATCTAGAAAGAATCAACATCACTAGCTGCAATCTCCTTGGGAAACCATTAAAAATTTTATTCAGTGTCAACAGAAGAAAAATATCATCGCTTATGTTACAAATTTACTTTCTTAACAAACTTTTATCATCAACAGACCCTCACAAAGGAAGACATCGGAAGGGAATAAAGACATCTTTGCTCAACGACTAAAAAAATAAAGTTCACAGAGATGAAAGTGTGTAGACCTGTGTGTATGCGGTTCCATTAAAGAAAGTGCAGGAGCAAAAGTGATATAAAAATGCTTGGTGTCAGCAGAAAAGAGACATCATCGATTCTGTTACAGAAATCAATCTTTAACAAATCTTTATCATCAAGATACGCTCAGCAAGAGGAGATATTGGAACACGACAGAGGGAGTTTTACTCCAAGACTGAAGAAGAAAGGTATGTATTATCAAGTCCTCAGAAATAACAGTGTACAGACCTATGAGTATGTACTTTCTTAAATTAGTATTTTATCTAGTGTCGCCAGAAGCAAAATATTATGGCTTCTGTTAGAAAAATATTTAACCCACCGCATAAACAAGAAAATAAATTAAATTGGTTGTACTCAAAGATCTAAGAAGAAAGATACGTATCAGTCTTCAGGGATGAAAGGGTATAGATCTATGAATACGTACTTAAAGAAGCGACCGTGCACCAACAAAAAGTGCTATAAAAATGCTTAGTAGTTTATTCTGTGCCAGCAGATAATAAAATAACATCTTTAACAAGCTTTTATTATCAAAATATGTGCAGCAAGAGGAACATTGGAAAGCCATAAAGACAGTTTTTTCAAAGTCTTAAGCAGGAAGATATGTATCGACAAAATCAGAGATGAAACGGTAGAAAGCCATAAAACGTCCTTCATGTAGAGAAACTGCAGCAACAAGCAAATGGTATAAAGACGCTTAGTATTGTATTTAGCGTCAGCAGAAGCAAACTGTCATCGCTTTAGTTATAAGAAGTACATCTTTAAGCAACCCGTATCATCAACATACACTCAGCAAGAGAAGACATTGAAAGGGGATGAAGACAGTGTTACTCGAATACTGAAGAAGTGTGTCAGAGTGTCCTCGGATTGACTTTGCGATAGACGTAATAATTTTTTTTAGTACGGTTTTCGTCTAGAGCAGAGGTCTGGACCTTCTTGGTATAAAATTGATTTTTCCCAAATTACAGTTCAGATTGGTGCCGCATGGGAGAGCTTAAAAAGAATATAAATCGTTGTAGGTTATTTCAAAAATTTAAAAAAAAATCGACGGTATCTTCTGAATGCATATTATGACACAATTGTGAAAATGTTGTATCTGATTTGTGCAAATAGATCAAAATGCTTAAGCTCGAGCGAAAGACATTTGTTGTATAGTTTGACTATCCAAATCTCGTTCGTATTATTAAGGTGATGTGTCAAATTTGTTTATTTTTATGTACTCTTCGTGAAAATGTATAAAAAGCATAAAAAAATCTCAAAAAAATTGAAAACCTTTTGAAAACAAAAAACACAAACGGAAAACAGAAATAGAGTAATTACAAAAAGGCGTTGGCCGGGAGGCAATACCAATGGATAATAATTTTGGCGTTCTTTTTGCATTTACTAACCAATACATTTCCACGAAGAGTGCATAGAAATAAAAAAAATTTGCACATACTTAACCTTAAAAATAAAAAACAAGATTTGCATGGCCAAATTATATACAGTGTTATGGGTGGAGCCAAATTAATTACAAAAAGGTGGTAAGACTTTGAACAACAATTTCTTGCGATTTTAACAAGCGATATTACAGTTAAGAATATCGTAACAAAATTTTCAGGAACTGGAGGTAGACGAAGACGATGCAGCAACAGTTTTGGATTTGGACGAAAAAGCATGGAATTATTTAGTTTGGATGATGGCGCACTATTTGAATAATTTCTTAGTGATTTAATTGAAATTGTATATTATAACTGAAAAATTCATTTTTAATATTCAATTTTGTAATCCGGACTCAACTACTATTCACCTTCAGATGTTACAGAACGCACTTAGAGATTTTCTTTGGTCAGATGCTTCATGTCATACAACACACAGTAATTCTGATTTGAGATTTAGCCAATATTAATTTCTCCATTTTTGCTCACATGTTTTTAGTTAATTTAAATATCGTAAATGTCGACCAACTACTTGCCTCTCAGCAGGTAAACCCTACATCCAAGCCTACCTTTTCCTTAAAAATGCATGTATTGTTTATGTCGTCTTTAAATAATCACCACACATTAAATAATACTTATAAGTGAACCATGGCTTGTTCATTTACGCATATATCAATCTTCATTGATTTAGAGAAGGCTCATAAAAAAACGCCATGTGTTTTACATAGCTCTAGACAGAAATTTAAAAATAGGTGCTGAATGTATTATGCCCTTACAGAGGGTAACGTGCAAGATATCAACAATGGGGATTCGACGCAACCTCCATTCGATTATTTTGGCATTTTCTGTGCGAACTTCGCTGCCGCAAGTTCGCCACGTTCCGCGCGTAGAGCAAAAAACGGTTTCCAAGAAATTCCGGAATGAATCAATGGCAGTGAATGAACGCACTCCTCCCCGGAGCTACGCAAAATGCACGTGCGTGGCCTAGAAAGGTCTTAAATACGCACCGGAATGACCGTTAGAGTTTCCCACAATGACCATCTGAAGTGACGGCACGGCGCAAAAATTTACATAAAATACTAGTTTGACCAGTTACCCTTTCTGATGTCCAGTCGAAGGAAGCAAACCCTCGCACCCTAGTCCCTAACCTGAGGGAATCAAAGTGCGGCGTTATCGTCCAAATCGCTCCACGGTCGCAGACGGCACGTCCCGATGTTACTTCCTCGATATGGCACAAATGAGCATTAGGATTAATCCACGATGCATGTCGATTCTACTTTCGGCAGCTCGAAAAATGTCCCTGTTTTCGGGAATCACGCAGCGGGCCGAGAATTTTCAAAAACTCGGGATTGGGGAGATTTCGAACAACACAGCACATGCATTCCGTTTATTTACTCACATACATACATGACATGTGTGATTGCTAAGAGACCAAATGTAAATTCATATTTACATGGAAAACCATACGGGGTGTCCCTAGTTAAACCTAACTCACATCTATGCAAAAACGTATCGTTTAGGGGCTACAGCTCTGTAAACAGACGAAAAATGTGTTGAGTCGAATGCAGATATTCGCGTTTTATTTTTTCTGTCCAGACCGAAATAGTATATCAAGAATCAAGAACGGTAATTGTTTGGAGGAGGAGCGAAGCGACGACTACAATAATTATTGTGTGAGATCGGTAGTATTTACCGTTCGTGATGCTTATGACGTCTTTTGTGCAATTGAATTGTGTAACAAATACCTAATACAGATTCATAAAGTAGGCGATGCCTTATGTGTTATCCTACGCATCATGTTGGCGCACTGGCGGATCCAAGGGGGTGCTAATGGGGTCAATTGACACCCCCTTGGGTTTCTTAAAAAATTTTATCGGATAAAAAGTTGACTACTTTGTTTTTATTATAAATAAAACGCACTCTTATAGCATCCGCTCGTAATATTTAAATTTGAATTTGCCGAATGCTTTTTCAACATTCTTCATTTCTTTTTAATTCCAATAGGCGCAAATTTGCCCTCACCCCCCAGCGTTGGTGTGGTTTTCGTCGTTCGTCCATGTCGATTCTGTGACCTGTCTAGTGTATACCAGTCTCCACTAGACAAAGAATGAACTGAACCTGGTGCATAATTATCGGCGCATTTAAATTTTACTAATAATGTAATGTGTTCATTCTTTGTTTTAAATTGTGCATCTAGTTAGTTAAAGTTTAAAATATCCAAAGCCTGCCAAAATTTTAATTTCGTACATAAAACAATGCATATTTTATAACATTTCGCGTGAAAACAAAAACGTACATACTTGATTTGTAGGTAATTGGCAATTACCTATACAACGATCCCAAGCGCTACATAAAATAAGGCATTTTTATAAATTGAGAACCCTAACGTTCCCCGAAAAATGTACGTATTTCCTTTCTCGGAAAGAAATTACATGTGAAAGTAATTAAAATGCATTGTAATATTAGTTATTTGGATAAATATACTTGGCTTGTCAATTCGTCTATGAAACAAGGAGTTTTTTGTTGTATTTTCTTGAAATGAAGCATGTAAAGTGGCTCAAATAGTTTTTGTTTTAATGAAAAACAATTGAATTTAGAGGTATGAAGTAACATATCAAAAAAAATCTCATTAAAAGCGCTTCCATTTAAAAAAAACGAAATTATTAAATTTGCTAATATTTAGCACCATGTACCTATATCAGTAATACCCAGAACCACAATTTTTCACTAGAAAGGTGGTTTACGACAAGCATACTTTTTTGGTAACGTTTTTCTTCATATTTATTTCATATGCTACTATTTTGAAATATTTTGACGTAATGTCTTTGGAAAATCGTAGAAACGCATTCGATCTAGTATTTATTCACAAAATTATAAACTCTCAAGTTGACATTTATCCATACATTATACAACAACTAAATTTTTTTGTTCCAAGAATTTCAGCTCGTAATGAATTAGTATTTTATTTGCCGTGCACCAGAACCAACACACTCCGAAATTCATCAATATACAGAATGTGTAGTCTGGTTAACAGGTTCGCCAGAAAACTAGATATTTACATGCCATCTGCGATAAAGTTCAGAGAATTTGTTATTCTCTGTTTGCTGATTAGATATTACCATTGTTTTTAAATTATTATATAACATTTATTTTTTTTTCAATTTTTCTGTTTTATTTATAATACTTGTGCTAAACATACATTTTTTTGTTCATTTTGGTGTTTTATCGAAATATGCAATTATATATTTAGTTGAATACATGTATATATTTAGGTGTGTACCACTGCAACACGTTAGTTGCACTTCAATTATTATTATATTTAAATTGATGTGAATTAATTTAGTATGCCAGTTTATGTTTGTTTAACTGTGGCCCATTTTAGTTTTGTACTGTTGGCCGCAGTATAAACCCGCTAAAATAAATAAAATAAATAAATAAAATAAATAATTTTTTTCTCTTGCGCAGCCGCCTGCATTTTTTGCATAAAATCGTTGATATGTATCTCCAAAGCAACTAACATTAGACCCATACAACTTGATATAAAATTATTAGTATTTCAATGCAAAACGTTCAAGTTACCTAAATATAGGCCATTCTATTTAAAAAAAGTAAGTTTGATTAGCTACACTTTTTTGAGCCACCCTGTACAAACAAACTATTTTAATAATGTGCACCACCTTTGTACCTACAACTTTTATATACACAATATTTATCTAACCTCTCATAGTTTAAGAATATCTTCCAGCCCCATGCCTCCCTCCTCCACTCCCCATCGTTGCCAAACCCTGTATATAGTTTACCTTTATTTTAGTATAGCCTAGATCGGTTTATTGTTACTGCTTTTAAATATTGTAAAGTTTACTTTTTGTAATTTTTGTATAATAGCCTATACGAGTATAGCTAAAATAGCGGTGCAATATTTTTTTAAGTATAAATTGTCTTTTATTTGTTGAAATCGAAAAAAATTCAAATACGAAAAATCAATTTTTAATTTTTATCTTTTTTATTCTATATATCTACCTAGTACCATCCCATAGTAGGCATTACCTACCTAAACTATTATTTTAGAGTTACTGCTAAATCTACAAAAAATAGTTGACACCCCCTTAGAAAGCCTCTAGATCCGCATATGTGTTGGCGTAATGTAAATTTTTCTATTGCATTTCTATAACAATCTGTAAGTAAGTACTAACATTGTAGTTGTTTGTAAAAATAATATTGTCAAAAAAACACTAAAATTAGTGAACTGAGCGATTCCGAAACCGAAGTAGATGTTATAGAAGAAGCTTGGATGTGACGCGTACAACCTTGATTCCTGACAAGTCAAGAGAATGCTACGAAAATACTTTTTAAAAAATTTAAAAGCTCATGCACCAATAATAGTACAAACATTGGTGAAAAATCTTTGCTGGCACACTTGTGGCAAGAAATGAGAAACTAAAAGTTCCAGGAAGCCTGTAGTCTGAATACTCGATGTTGAAATCGACAATTTTTTACGGCTGCATTCATATATCTAAGTTTTTTTTTCGTTAATTGCTTTCTTGAAGAGGAAGAAGGTGGAATATTAGCCAAAAAAAGGCGACTATTTTTACCAAAGAAGAATTTTTTGCTTGAAGCACCAAAATGAAAAAAATCTTGTACATCAATTCACTTTATTACATCAATTTTGATACATTAGATAAACATGTGTATGATTTGATATTATTATTATTATTAAATATTTATTTAAATAAATGACTATCATCTCAAAGGGTTGGGTTTTCTACATCTTAGCCAATATGATTGAATGTATAATTAAAGCCAATATATTTGCTATTAGGATAATTATCAATAGTAATATAACAAGGACGAGACATACTGACCGATAATTTTGCACACGCCAAAGGTTGAGTGCTGATTGCAACGCAAACTGGCCAGAGGCCTTGCCTAAGGTCAGTTTTCTAAAGGCAACTAGCACGATGACTCTTGGCACGGGCAAAATTATATGTAAGTGTGTCGCCCGCGTTTATATTTTGAAGATTATTACACAAAACCCGTATACTTACGATTTAAAATTGATTTAATAATGCGAAAAAACTAAAATTGCTTGTTTCTTGCATTTCTATTTTCCTAGGGAGCTTATCAGGTAATCAGGTTCTCATTGGATGACATCAGCCATGTGACAGTTGTGTGTAATAATCGTGGTAATCTCTTTATACATCGCTAGTTTATCCAATGGGACCGATACAAAATTAGATATTTCAACTGACTGGAACAACTTTACAAATATGGCGCTCCAACCTCACGCTTCAACAAAACACTCACGATGCGCTTCTTCCGGAAATGTGCAAAAACCGAGGTTACGTTAAAAATTTCACCAAAATCTATTTTTAGATAACTCTCTAACCTAATTTGGCTTCTCTGATGCAAAATAGGACACCAGGCGTCCCCACAGCAAGTCCCACGACGAATAGGGGCTTTTATTTTTCTCCGTTGGCCTGCTGTAGCAAGCCAGGTACCTCTTCGAACGCCTCCTGTAACTTGAACTACTCCAAAACTGCTTACAACTCTGTCATTCCTCAGTTATTGGGCACCGCACTGCTCAGAATGAATGTCGCTGCATCGTTTCTGCTTCTAGGGCTATGCTAACCTCGCAACAGCTCTAAAAACTGCCACAAGAACACCAGCCTACACTCAACGTACTATTCAACCTTTTTTAAAACTCCTGTAGAGGTGCAACCAATCAAACCAATCCTTCTACAGCCTATCCAAAAGACACTGCACTAATGATAAAACACTGAATTGGGAAAAATGGGTATTTATTCGCTAGTGGGTTTTATTTGTGAGGAAGCCAAAATAATACACTACACAGCTTGGCTTCGCTTCCCCTTTCTTTATTTGTTTTCGTTCATCTTACACTGTTATTCATTATTTCTACGCCTGGTCTGATTACATATGTTTGAATCAAGGCTAATACTATTTTTAATGCCATTTTTACAAATTATTAACTCAAAGTCAATGCTATTCATACAATTTACAAAAATTAAACTAGTACGACTATAGAATATTTTGTAAAATAATATTTGAAGTGCTTGAAATGTTATTAATTGCTACAATAATTTTAGAGGCTTTAGAAGTGTTCATTGTTTATATCTTTACAGTGGAATGATATTAGGAATACTTGGGACATTCAAACGAGAGGAGTTACGTAACATGAGAATTGGAGACATTAAGGCGTAATGGTTTAACTGTGGTAAAAGCTCCTCAAACGAAGCGATCATCAACGAACCATATGAACAAGTTCACTATTTGGATATATACCACAAATATATAATCCATCGTCCGAGTAATGCAAAATCATCTCATTTCTTCTTCAATTACCTAATGAGAAATGAACCAAACACGTAATCGAAAAGGGTAATGTTGAAAGTTAGCCATCCAAACTAGCTGAATATCTGAAATTGAAAACTCTTGCCGGTTAGGTGGGTCACTCATTTCGACAAAGTTCTGCTATATTGTTAAAAGGTCTAGACCTTCTTGAAAAGACATGGTAGATGGAGGTTTTGAAGTACAACTAAAAGCTACATTGAAGATTCTGTGGAAGACAGGATTCAATTTTCAAAATAAATTCTTCGTGGACAAAAATGAAGAATTTTCAAAACCATTGACTTCAACGTGTAACCAAGAAGATAAGAAAGTTCAACGTATGAAAATTTTGACAACGTCGGGGCCAGTCCACTGAGGTTATTTAATTGTAGCGACAAGGAGGGTCGACCACAAGAGCCATGTGACTTTACAGACGATGGTAATATCCTGTCTTCAACTTCTGGTTTTCAAAATAAGCTTCCTTTGACAACTGGCAGTTGCAACAATTGTCCTTTTAATATTTATATTTATAAATAAATTATAAATTGTTACACAAAAATTATGATAATACTTGGTTCAGATTGAATAAATTTACTTGCCGTTTTAGAACGCCAAAATATTTACTATCGAGTTTGCCGTTGCAACTAGTAAACAGAACTTACTAACTTGGAAACAGACGTAGTAAACAACAAATCGAGTTTAATCGTGCAAAAAAATATTTATTTTCCACTGATCTATTATTTGTTGCTTATATTTGCGATACACGTATATAAAGCAGTCCATAACGCCCTAGGACGTTATGAGCAGTCATAATGATTACGTCCGCCATAATGATTACGTCCGCCCATTGCGCTCTCTCATGACCTCTCGAAAGGACATAAGGGCGGACATTATCATTACGCCCGCTTATAAAGCCCTAGAGCGCTTTCTAAATAATTTGCGTATTCAAAGTGAAAAAAAAACGTTGCACATTTTCATAGCTTTCAGGCGACTTATAAACCCTCGAACCGGAAACTCTCAGACTTGTAAACTTGTGGTCCTCGAAAGGTCATAAACATCTACATAATGCTCTTGGTGCATATATAACTATAAAAGCTTACAGAATACAAACAAGTTTCAAGTTTTATTAGCGATTCATTTTCAATTTCAAGCAGGGAAACCTATGAACACATTTTACTGATTTCGCCTCCCGAATTTCACCTTCAATTCTATTCCAAATATTTTGGAAAATATTCTCCACATCTAGTAACGACTACATGCACAATTTCAGATTTTTAAAAAATTATTGAATTAAGAAAAGCAAAGAACAGGACTTGACGTGCATTTGAAATACAAAATTTAGTACTAATACGGAAACTATAAAACAAATAAAGATCCGTTCGCAGAGATTAAAGAGTCGATTAAATAAATATATACAGGGTGTTTGTTCAGTACAATCCAAAAATTAAGAATGTGATTCTTTGTGTTATTTCCTTAAGAAAGTTAATTTGAAACTCCGAGACGCAGAATATTCATGATTTCAATTGACCATTTTCAGGTCAAATGAGAAACATCAAAGGGGCCATGAAAACTATAAACTAGCCCGATAAATACGAAAGTTTTGTTGGTATTATAGTAGTATTTTACTAAAAGAACTGCCGAACTAAGTTAAGTACTTGACAGAGTGATGGACGTAATATAACTGTTGAAGGTCACTTTCAGCAATTACCTTAATTATTCTGGTTCTTATTTAAATTGTCCTTCAACTTGTAATGTTTTCTGTTTAATTTCATCTTTCTCTTGCCACCTAAGATTAAAAAAATTAGCACTTGATTTAGGATCTTTAAATATATCGATTTAATGTTTCCTTTTAAGATAATCATCACATTTCAGTTTGCATGCATGTTGTATGAAAATCAAATATACATAATTATGTATAAATACTACAAAAAATTACAAGTACTTATAGAAATGTATACAGGGTAGAGACAGAAAGCGATTAAAATTTTTCAAATGTTTGCTTTGTCGCAAAGTTTAACCAAAATCGTTTTGTAACTTTTGGCTTTCAATGTGTCTCTGCTTTTGACGTCTTGTTTCTAAACCAAGACAATCAAAGTCAAAATACACATACAAAAATGCTCAAATCGCCACAATTCTTACAAATAAAGTGAAAACCTTAGTATTAAGTCCAAATAAATGGTTAGAATTCGACGATTAATTATTGAAATTGAAAGACACAAATTAAAATATGAAAATATAAGTCGAAAGTCACAGCTCTAAGATGAAAAGTCTAAAACCATAGTAATATATCATAGTCGTGATATAACACGTCATAATTCTAAGGTACCTACTAAATTAGCATTGTGGGACAAAATGCAGATTTTGGAAGTGAGTCAACATTCTGCTAGAGCAGTACAAAAAAGTCAAAATTCTAAGGCAACAAATATGAAATCATACTGCTAATGATCACACAAAAACTGAAATTCAAGATACTACATTATATATACCAGCAGAAAGTTTAAATTATGAGATAAAAGTCAGAACCCGCATATGGAAGTACGACAAAAGCGCTTCCACATTAAGACACAAACTCTAGAACCATAGTAGTAAGTACAAATTGTGAAATTAAAAGTAAGAATTCAACGATTATAAACTGAACTTGTGAGAGGAAGCCTAAAATATGGAAATATAAGATCAAAGGACTAAAACCGTAGCAATAAATCAGAATTATGAATTCTAAGATACTAAATTAAAATTGCCAGACAAAGCTCAGATTTCTAAAATGAGCCAACATTCTGTTAGAGAACTAAAAAAAACAAAAACATTGAACGAACTAAGTCAGCATTGTCAAAAAAAAGTTAAATCCGAAGATAATAAATTAACTATACCAGACAAAAGTTCACATTATGAAATAAAAGTAAAAATTCGCCAAAATTCAAAGACAGTAGAACCATAGTACTAAGTCGACATTGTAAAATTAAAGTCAGAATATGATGATTCTAAACTGATATTGAAAAACAAAAGTTTAAATATGAAAATACAAATCAAAATTATGATATGAACGTGATACCTCTAATACGTAATAATTCTAAGGTACTAAATTAACTTTCTGAGACAAAGTACCAATTTCTGAAATAAGTTGAATTCTGCTAGAGAATTACAAAAAAAACAAAATTCTAAGGCATTGAACCACAGTACTAAATCAGAATTGTCACAAAGAGGTAAAATCTGAAGTCTCTAAATTAAAACTACCTAACGAAAGCTAAAATTATGAAATAAAAGTGGAAATTTTCATCTAGAAATGCTGTAACTCCACAATTATAAGACATAAAGTGTGCAACTGTAGTACTAAGTCAATATTTTAAGGTAAAACATCAGAGAACATAAAAGTTAGAATACTAAAATATTTTAAAGTGAGTGAAATCTAGGTTGGAGAATTTAAAAAGAAACAAATTCTAGGACAAAAAGACATTAAACCATGGTAATACGTCATAATTATAAAAAGTCAACATTTTAAGATGCTAATTAAAATCTCGAGACGAAACATATAATTCTGAAGTAAACGTCAAAATTCTCATAGAGAAATACGAAAATCGCCAAAATTCAAGGAAACAAAGTGTCAAACTATAGTAATAAGTCAAAATTGCAACATAAAAGGTCAGCATTTGAAGACGCAAGTTAAAATGTTGACATGCAAGTCAACATTTTGACATAAAAGTCACAATTCTAAGACTAGAACTCTAAAACCGTAGTATTATACCAGAATTGTGATATATATAACGTCAAAATTGGATGACACTAAATTAAAGTCAAAATTCTGTTATTGAAATGTAAAAAAGACATAAGTCTAAGAAAAAAGTGCGGACACTACTATTATGTCAGAATTGTAAAATAGAAAGTCAGAATTCGAACACACAAAGTCAGAAACCACCACGGTAGATCACAATTGTGAGATAAAAGTTACTATCTTATTATTACTATTATTATTATATCGGATGGGTATCAGTTAAACTCTTAGATAGAACTGAAACTTGATGCAGAGGTGTGGCAAATATCAATACAAATTCTAGAACCGTAGTATCAGTTCATGTCAGTATTTAGATAAAGAGTCAGATTTCAAATACACAAAGTCCGAAAACAAAGTAATTCTAAGACACAAAATCTAAAGCAGTAGTACTATGCTAAATTGTGAGTTACAATGTCAGAATTGGACAATTTTAAATTAAAATTGGGAGAATAAGGTTGAGTTTTTGAAATTCTTGATATAAAAGGCACAGTTCTATGACGCAAAGCCGAAAACTGTAGTACTCAGTCAGAATTTTGTTATAAAACCTCAGAATTATTATTAAAAGGTAACCATTCGATGATACTAAGTTAAAATGGCCAAAATAATGTCAACATTATTTTACCGAAATGCAAAAAAAGTATGTAGAATAATTGTGAAATAAAAAGTCAGAATTGAAAAAAACAATCTGAAACCAAAGGATGTCACAAAGTAGTAAATTCGAAGACATTAGGTAAATAGAAAATACTGGATAAAAGTTTGAATTCTGATACAGAGCTGTGACAAATAGTTATAATACGATGGCACAAAAAGGTCAAATTTCGGTCATTCTAAAGTGAAAGGGAAAGAGAAAAGTCAAAATTCTAATATAAAAGTGACGCAGAGTCTAAAACCGTAATACTATATCACAATTGTTGTATAATATGTTAGAATACCTAGGTATTAAATTGCAGTTGAGAGACAAAACACAGATTTCTGAAATATTAAAATTCTCTAAGAAAACCACAAAACAGTCACAATTCTAGTATTGAACAGTAGTATTAGATCAATATTGTCACCAAAACACAAAATTCGTCAATATTAAATTAAAATTATCAAACACAAGCTATAATTACGAAATAGAAGTCAAACTCACCAGAAATTTAAAAAAAATAACAGATGTAAAATCATAGTATTAAGTCAAAATTGTGAAACAAGCGGTATAGGAATCCGACAATTCTAAATTAAAATTAGAAGACGAAGGTTGGACTTGTAATAATTCAATGAAAATGCTGAAGGCACAAATATAAGGCGCACAATCTAAAACTGTAGTATTACATCAAAATTCTGACGAGAAATCAAAATTCATAGATATTAAATTAAAATAACCACACAGAAATCAAAATTTGATTATCGAATTGCAATTCTATAAGAAACACGGTTGGAAACTATGGTACTATGTCAAAATTGTGAAATAAAAAGTCAGAAATCGAAGACACCATAATAAGAAAAAATTGTAGAATAAAAGTTGATTCGAAGGTATTAAATTGAAATTATTCGATAAAAGTTTGAATACAGAAGTATGGCAAATAGTCGTAATCCCAATGCATACAGTTTAAAATCATAGTAGGTACTAGGACCATATAGTTAGCTAAAAAGTCAGAATTGAACTGAATTGAAACTGAAATTGAAAGTCATAACTACGAAATAGAAGTCAAAATTCTTATGCGGAGATGCGAGAAAGCAACAATTAAGGCGCAAGTGGAAAGCCATAGTACTAAGTCAAAATTGTAAAACAGAAAGTTCGACCATTCCAAATTAAAATTAAAACACGAAGGGAATCCTAGTATACAAGACACAATCGTCAGACAGAAAGTTTAAAACTGTTGTACAATTGTGATATACAACAGAATTGAGACAAAGAGTTAAAATTCAATGGTATTAAATTAAAAACACTGGATAACAGTTTGAAGTATGTGATATAATTAAGACTTATGGTACAGAGGTGTGACAAATAGTCATAATTCGAAATTGAAAACCGTAGTACTAAGTCAACATTCCGTGAGAAAAAATCAGAATTTTACCTTATTAAACTGAAGTGCGAGGAGGAAAGTTAAAATTTTGCTATAGAAGTCAAAATCCTTACATAAAAGTCATAATTCTAAAACCATAGTATTACACCGAATCGTTGTATAAAACGTCAGAATTCTAAGGTACTAAATTAACAGTTTGAGACAAAAAGTTGATTTCTGAAAAGGTCAATGTTATAAAATCACAAAAATTTTTAAAACTCTTACATAATAAATATTGAACAATATAGAACTAAATTATAATTTTCACCAAACGTGAATATTTGACTATACTCAATTAACAAAATTAAACAATAGTTATAGTTACGAAACAAGACTCAAAATTGTCATGCTTGAGTACGAAAAATTCAACAATTAGAGCACAGTTGTAAATACATAGTATTAACTCAAAATGTTGAAAAAATCAGAATTACACGATTCTAAATTCAAACTGGAAGACAAAGATTGAAAATTTGCGACACAATTAGAAATTCTAATATGCAAGGCAAAATTCTAAGACAGAAAATCTAAAACTGTAGTATTACCTGATAAGTATGCTATAAATCCTGAGAATTGTGCCAAAAACTCATAATTCAAAGATTTTAAATTAAAATAGTCCCACGTAAATAAAAATTCTGTTATTGAAATGCAACTTTAAGACACATGGTCGGAATCTGTGGTACTATTTATATCAGATATGTGAAATAGAAAGTCAGAATACGAAGACACAGAGTCTGAAACCACAATAATAGGTCACAATTGTGAGACGAAAGTTAATTTGAAAGTGTTAAATTGAAACCATTGGATAAGAGTTTGAATACTGGCATATTATTAAAACTGTTGATGCAAATGTGTGAAAAATAGTCATAATTCGAAGTCGAACGCCGCAGAACTAGGTCAACATTTTGATATAGTATGAAACATTCATTCATTCTAAGACAGAGTCTGAAACTATCTTACTATAACCGAATGGTCAAAATTTAAGGCACTAAGTTAACATTGGAAACAAAAAATACATTTCTGAAATGTGGCTAAATACTCTTAGAAAATCACAAAAATAGTAAAAATTCCAAATAGCAAATATTGAACAATAGTACTAAGTCATAATTCAAAGATAGTAAATTAAAATAACATATTTTGAAATCACAACAATAAGGCACTATTTTGAGATGATAGTAAATTCGAGAATACTAAATAGAAATTTATTTATTTATTTATTTATTATTTATTTATTATATTCAGATAAGGGCTGAAGACAAATGTCTTATAATGCCCAAAGAAACAAATTACTACAATTGGCAAATTTAAACAAATAAATAATATATTAGAGATTGTCGTACTTGTTTTTGAAAGTATTAATCGATGGTGCACACACTACACCGGCCGGCAAGTTGTTCCAAGAGTCGAAAATCCTGTTAGGCAGGAAATGTTGTCTTGTCCTGGTTTTGAAATTTTCTTTTCGTAATTTAAACTCATGGCCAAATTAATGGATAAAAGTTTGAACTCTGGGATATAATCAAAACTTGAAACAGAGGGGTTACAAATAGTCATAATACTAAGACACTTTTAGAATCTACTAGATCAGGTCAGAATTCAGAGAAAAATGCAAAGACACAAGGCCTGAAATCAAGGTAATTCTAAAGCACAGTCTAACACTGTAGTAGCAGATTAAAACTGTGAAATAAAATGTGTTCGCCGACTTTTAACTGAAGTTAGGATTTTGAAATATATCCAAATCAATATTCTCATATCAAAGTCA
>OW679203.1:43835167-43973958 GCA_940337035.1 Agriotes lineatus | reverse complement strand
GATAATTTTTTCTGCGTCCATGAATTATTTTTCCTTTTTGAATTCTATGTTATTTTAATGTTTCTTGTGTTCTATATTTGGTTGTATACTATGTATGTTCCTAATTTTTTATTTGTATGCAAATATGTTTTTTTCTTTATATCGTGTGTTCCAAAAAAAAAACTCATTTAGGGTAGGCCTTGGAAAGAAAGATAGAAAATCTAGTCAAGTCTTAACTTAAGTCTGTAGGTGAATGTCAGATTACATTTTGTTTATGAAAACATCTGTCACTGTGACAGGCGAAAGTTTACAATGCATTAAGTTTACTTCTATCAAGCAAAAACGAAAATAAGATGGCATCTACACAACAACAACGAGTGTAATAACCTAATAAGGGTTCTAATTCTGCAAGCTAATAAGCCAAATGCATCCTGCAAAAAGCGGCAAACCCCTTGGACGCCGAGTCATGCACTGAATCATCCCGAACGCACGATAAACGAGGACAAGATGCATGGCTGAAGATAAGGACCTTGACCTTAATATGTGTGTGTGAAGGAGCAGGATGATATTGTGGTGCGAATCGACGTGTCTTGCGGCCGAGATTAAATAAGCAACGCCGCAAACCTAACCGAGGCGCGTCGCGACGCTCTTGTAACGTATCTACGTGTATACATTCTTGCATCACTTCCTTGGCACACACTCGCGCCCTTCTCATGTCTTATTAGTCGCTTCGGAGAAGGAAATCCTTCCGCATACTTTGCCTGTTGGGCAACCGGCGCCTCGCTATTTCCACCTAATGGGATGTTTAGTGGCAGATTTTTTATGTGAGAAACGTAGCAATTTATTGTGTTTTTATATACGAGTATAAAAATTGTAGATGCGTGAAGGATTTAAATAGGCTCGATGTATACCCCGGATTTGAATCTATAGAAAGTATTGGTTTCTACAAGATTTATAATCGGCTCTAAGTGCTTTACGAAGCCCATTTTTCTAAATTGAACTATAATTAACGGAAGAACGCCTTTGGCCATCGTATAAGCACCATAAGCCACTCACTTCTGAAGAGCGGTCTATAAAACATAGTAACAAGATCACACACAAACTCAAACATGCAATTGGCTTCACTACAATTCAAATACATAAATTTAACATTCGCATGATACTGTATATTCTTCATATGGAAAATGTTGCTTTATTTGTCATTTGGATGTTGGAAAAGTCTGTGATGGCTTTATATTTAGTTTTCCGTTTATTTCTAAATTGTTTTGTGGCCGGTTCTGGCTTACACAGATTGGAAAAGTTTTTATTGCGCTACACGCGAACAGCAACTGCAGACTGAAGTTCATTCTAAATTTGTTAGCATATCTACTTTTCAAATTTTTAATAGAAAACAGATTTTAAGCTACAGTGTATAAATTTCGTTTTGTAAGTTGTTCTACTACCTTGTGCTCTGGTGTACTTTACTGTGAAATTGTTTTTGCAACTCGGATCGAAGTTTCGCCCATTGGAGAAGATTAAACTAAGCGGACTTTTCAAAGTTGAACCTTGATTTTATTAAATTTGCAAGACCTTTCATATTGGTATTAAAAGCTCACATCAAAACAATTTTATTTAACGAATATTTAATATATTTTTTATTAGCACATTTTCACATTTCTATAAATACTTTTTTATAATTTTTTGTATTTTAGCGTATAAATTTCATTGCTTATAAATTTCGTCTGTTCCAACAGCGTATAAACATTCTTAGCAAAATTCAGGAGCGCATAAATCTCACCAGGTATAAATGTATGCCCTACGGTCTACGTTCGTCACTAAAAAAATTGCTAGTGCAGTTAGACTTCATATTAATGTGAAATTTAATACTAATTTATTATTGTAAACACATGGTAGGTTGTTGGAACAAATAAGAGCTAGATGTACTTAAATGAATACACCGAATAGAAATTATTTGCTAACTCAGTTAGACTTTACATAAATGTGAAATTTAATATTAATCAACTATTGTAAACACATGGCAAGGTGTTGGAACAAATAAATGCAAGATGTACTTCAATTAATGCACGGAATGTAAATTCCATCGGTTCCAACAGCGTATAAACGTTTTTAGCAGAATTCAACTGCGCATAAATCTCACCTGGTGTAAATGGATGCCCAACAGTCTACATTCGTCATGATAGCGCAGTTAGACTTCATATAAATGTGAAATTTAATACTAATTTATTAATGTAGACACATGGCAGGGTGTTGGAACAAATAATCAATGCTCATAATATAAATTCCCTCTGTTCCAACAGCGATGGTATAAACGTTTTTAGCAGAATTCAACTACGCATAAATCTCAGCAGGTATAAGTGTACGCCCCTCAGTCTACATTCTTCACCTTAACAAAATTCTGGCACAGTTAGGGGTCATATAAATTTTAAATTTTATTTATTATTGTAAACACATTGCAGGTTGTTGGAACAAATAAGGACAAGATGCACCGAATATAGATTCCGTCTGTTCCAAAAGCGTATAAACGTATTTAGCAAAATTCAACCGCGCATAAATCTCACCAGGTATAAATGTATGCCTATCAGTCCACATTCGTCACTTAAAAAAATTTATGATATAGTTAAGAGTCGGATAAATTTTAAATTTGATTTATTATTGTAAACACATTGCAATATGTTGAAACAAATAAGTACTTGAATGAACGCACCAAATACAAGCTCCGTCTATTCCAATAGTGTATAAACGTATTTGACATAATTCAACGGAGCATGAATATCACCAGGTATAAGTGCATGCCTCTCAGTCTACATTCGTCACTTAAAAAAACTTTCTAACAGAGTTAGATTTTATATAATTAACATCATATAAATTTGAAATTTAATACTAATCTATTATTGTATCCACATGGCAGGGTCTTAGAACAAATAAGTGCAAGATATGCTTAAATGAATGCACCCAATATAAATATCGTCTGTTCCAACAGCGTATAAACATTTTTAGCAGAATTCAACTGCTCATAAATCTCACCAGGTATACATTGCTGACGCAGTTAGGCGTCAAATAAATTCGAAATTTGATGCCGATTTATTCTTGTAATCACATGAAAGGGTATTGGAGCAATTAAATGCAAGATGTACTTAAATTAATGCAGCGAATATAAATTCCGTCTATTCCAACAGAATATAAACGTTTTTAGTCAAATTCAAGTGCGCATAAATTTTACTAGGTATAAATCTATGCCCTACAGTCCACATTCATCACTTAAAAAATTGTTAATGCAGTTAGACTTCATATAATTGTGAAATTTAGTACTAATTTATTATTGCAAACACATGGAAGGGTTTTGGAACAAATAATTACAAGATGTACCTAAATGAACGCACCGAATATAAATTGCGTCTGCTCCAACAGCGTATAAACGTATTTAGCAGAATTCAACTGCGCATAAATCTCACCAGGTATAAATATATGCCTCTCAGTCTACATTCGTCACATAAAAAATTGCTAACGCAGTTAGACTTCGTATAAATGTGAAATTTAATACTAATTTATTATTGTATACACGTGACAGGGTGTTGGAATAAATAAGTGCAAGATGTACTGAAATGAGTGCACCGAATTTAAATTCCGGTGGTTCCAACTGCGTATAAACATTTTTTGCAGAATTTAAGTATGCATCAATTTCACCAGGTATAAATCTACGACCAACAGTCACTTTAAAAAATTTCTAAGGCAGTTAGACCTTATATAAATGTGAAATTTGATACCAATTTATTAGGCAGGGTGTTGTAACAAATAAGTGCAATATTTAGTTAAATGGATGTACCGTATATAAATTCCGCCTGTTCCAACAGCGTATAAACGTTTTTAGCAAAATTTAACTGCGCATAAATCTTACCAGGTATAAGTGAGAGGCGCATCAGTCTACATTCATCACTTTAAAAAATTGCTAATGTAATTGGGCTGCTTATAAATGTTAAATTTAATACTAATTTATTATTGTAAACACAAGGCAGGGTGTTGGAATAAACAAGTGCAATGTGTACATAAATGGATGCACCGAATATAAATTCCGTCTATTCCAACAGCGCATAAACGTGTTTAGCAAAATTCAACTACCAGATATAAGTGTACGGCTCTCAGTCTAATACCAATTTAGTTTTATAAATAAGTAGTAGGATGTTGGAACGAACAAATACACCGAATATAAATTTCTGAAGTTTAAGCAGTTGAGGCAGTTTATACGCAACGCTGTGTATCTGTATAACTGCTCAAATCATTCACATATATGTAGAAAGCAATTTATACCTAGCGAGAAAATCTAGAATTTATACATAATGAAATTTATGCTGGCAAAGTTATTTTTATACACTTAGTTTACTAATGCAGCAGCAGAAACTGACATACAAATGTGGCAAAAATTTTCAAATAAGTTATATTTAAAATAAGTTTGCTCGAAATAAATTATAAAGCAATTGCTACTAAGATCGAGCTTTTCCACGAAACTGTTTCTACTGATGAATGTGTCAACGTGCTTCTTTCTGATTTGATTTATCAGAATTAAGTACTACTTTCAATATTTTTGTATTTCAAATTTGAAACACTCTACGTTTGGTTATTTCATACAATTTAATAACTGAAATGTGAGTAATCCCGAGCTATCAGAAAATATGAAATGGCCGCAGTCACGATGCTATTTCGCAGAAAAGCTTCTAGCGGTTTTTGCTCTTGATGTTTCGCTATATGGCTGGAACGAGCGACAGATTCCCAGCATTTTAATTAATCTCCTTCTTCATTAAGGAAAGGTGACACTGCAGCAAGTTAAATTCTTACAGCATCCCGGGAGCAGTGTTGCTTTCTCCCCGTAGCGTTTTTTAGTAGCAGTGATTAGAAAAACAAACTTTAATTCCCAAACTCCAGAATCCTCGGAATCCGAGCCGAGTTCTATAATTAGGATTTTAATTCGGCCGCTTTGTCTCTTTTTCCGCCACGCGATTGAATATATTTAATCAAAACGCGCCTCCCCTCGCGAGTTTTCTATAAAGCATTTTAAACACTTGAGAACGCGCGCGGCCATCTTAGATCCCCTCTTTTTCAGACATTAATTTCGTTCCCTTTGTCTTTAATTTCTGTTTTAATTCCATGGCCGCCTCTACTTTTTACCCTCTTATTTCACCCTCGCTGTTTCGTTTTACCCCACCCCCTTTAAGTTGAGTTACTCTTTGCCCCGCGATAGCTCCAGATACGCGAATGCCTGGATAGGTTTTTGTACTTCTTTTCAGCGCGAATTAACTTTTTCCCTTAATTAATTTCGAGGACTTTTGTGTTGTCTTCGCTTTGTCGCACCGGCGCTTTCCACCCGATTTTTTACCAATTGTTGTCACGCGGAGTGCGAGGGAAATTAAACGCAGGCAATTTTCCCGATCTCAAGGTAACACCTTCGGGATGGAAGGGCTGGATAACGAAACTCAAGATATTCCGAACTCGAGCTTCACTCTCTTCAAATATTTCTCTTAAATCCGTAATAATTTCTATTTCTGTGTGTTTTATCAGAGATAGGGCCAATTGGATAAGTTTTGTGCCTGAGGCGAATTTTAAATTACCAGTTCAACTTTACATTACTTTACTTATCTAAATTGAGCCAATATTACGTTTCAAATGTTTTACGGTTGTATAATAACTAAGTTTACTTCTTCATTCCACGCAACTTTGCTCGATATAGCGCTATTTGTATTATTCCGGGCTTTTTGAAAGCGCGGTATCGGCGAGTAGACTTTGTAACTCGTTTATGTAAACGAGTGCCATTTCCAAGGTAAGGCGGCGCTTATTTAACGAGCCTTATCTCAAAATGTTTGCTTATTTTGTTCCTGCTCGGCTCGCTTTTCAAATTCGGAATCTGCCCTTGCGCGATGATATCAAAGGAAAATTTCTAGCCGTTTTTAAATATTCCGAGAGATGTCAAAAGCGTTACATCTTCTTGATTATTATGTTTCTAAATACTCCTTGTTTAGAATTCTAAAGTTCTGATTTTTATATAACCTTATATTTAGTCATATTCTTCGTTGGTTCTTAAACAATATATCAAGTGGAAACAGAATGATTTGATGTCAAGAAGGCACGAGTTGCATTTGGCTAGATTATATCACGAATCAATAAACGACGTTTAAGCAGTTTATTTATAAATATTAGTAGTACAGTGTAGTTGCTATGACGATTGCACTTTCAACAGATAACGCGATGTTTGTGAAGGTATTTGACTATCGGTTATTAGTCAAGAAGCGATATGATTATCACCGTTGCTATGTACATTATCAAAAGTTAGTACATGCGTAACTATTCATTTTCACCGTTATTCATTAGTTGATTTTATAAGGAGTGGTATAATCAGCCGTAATACCACAAGTGGTATGAATAATACCGATTACTAATCATACCGCGAGTTGTATTTAGTGAGAGAATACAATGAATTATGTTGGTGGCACTGTAAGTCTATGTCAAATTCGAGGTTAGCAGGTTAGATTTTGCGTCAGTTTGTGTCAAAACTGGGTGATACGAATTTTTGTTTTGTATCACCGCTGTGGTACACATGTATCCAAGAGTTTTTATGCTTCCAATTAGTTTAAAAAGGGTCACGTGATTAATGAATTGTCTTCTCATAAAAATATAACATGTAATCTTAAAAGAGTAACCAAAGTAACTGCAACTAGGGTAACTCAAGAAGTAACCAACATATTAACATAAACGGGGCTAATCCTAAGTACAGCAACCAATAGTAATTACCATATAAACATAAAATGTTCAAATCGCTTCAAAAACAGCTACAGCTACTAACATAAAATATTCTAATCTTAGAAAAATCAAACAATTAACCATTTAACATACATATTGTAACGACCTTGGAATCAGGCCATTGCGGACATATGACTCAGCGTCTCGATCATTCCAGAGCGGCCTGGGGCGGGGGCAGTGTCACGACCTTGCCGGTTTACGTGAGGACGGGTGAGTCACACCCTTCGAGAAACGACCTTGGTGACTCATGCGAGCGAACACGTCAGCGTTGCTAGAAGGATCGAGGGTGTCTCGACGTTTCCGGGATGACTCACACGTCGCATATATAAATACGCGAAAAGGAAATAAGGGGCCATCTACAAGCAGTAAACATCTACAAGCAGTAAAAGCAAACCAGCTAAAAGCTGTTTAACGCAAGAACCCTGAGAAGGTTCAACCCGACAACGAATCCGAATAAGGGGCAGTCAAAGTCGAAGTGGAAGTCCGAGTGCCGACCCCAGCTTGGAAGAAGCTGCCATATAAATAAACCCGTGTTTACATAAATCTAGTGAGATAAATAACGCGTGTATACCAAATAAATATAGCCATATAAATCATTAATGTTGAAATCGCGTGTAAATAAATAAAGTATATCTGTTGTTAGAAATAGTTCTGTTAGTTTATAAAAAATGTGTGTTCCGCCTTAATAGTTCTTGTGTTGTGTAAATAGATTAAGATAAATCGTTGTAAATAAATGCTAAAACAGAAGCGGCGTATAATTTTTAATAGCCCAAAACGTAAAACGTAACAATACTAACATAAAATAATCCAATCCCATCAAAAACGATTACAACTCAACCAACTAGCCAAAATATCGACCTACCACGTTCTACTCCTAATAAAATCAACTGCAACTAGCTAACACATTAATCTAAAGTGTTTTACTTCTAAACAAAAGCTTCTTCTTCCTCTTAATGTAGACTGAATGGCTGTCAATAACCGCACAAAGTGTGGTTTTTGGTAGCCATCTTCGGCTTTGCCGCGGGTGGCCTTGAGTCAAGGAGGAATGCCCTTTCACAGGGGTGACAACTACCAAAGGTATTAGTATAGCGGTCGCAGATGAAACCACTTTCCAGATATGAGGGTAAAACTCACTACCTGCCAGTTAATACGAGTAGAAAACGCTTTTCTTTTCCGCTAACCGCTGAACAAAATCAACTGAACTAAATCAAATATTATTGTGATCTTTTCTAATATGATAACTTCCGGCATTGGACCGTGTCATTATTGAGATCGAAGAACTCAACGTTTCGCCCACTTTTGTAAGGGGCGTCATCAGGAGGAAAAAGCAAAAAGAGCACGGTGCAAACTTTGAGTTCTTCGATCTCAATAATGACACGGTCCAATCCCGGAAGTCATTTTTTACTTAATGTTCTAATATGAACACACACAATCGTAACAGGATCAATTTATATCTTACTAACATATTAATATATAGTGTCTTAATCCTAAACAGAAGTAACAACAACTAAATAAATTAATAATGCAAACTGTTTTTAACGTTAGAAACGCAACTGCCACTAACTAGCATATTAATAGAAAGTGTGCTAACAAAATGAACCGCAACTAATTAAAATCGAATTCAAAATGTTGTAATCCTAACAAAATCAACTGCAACTAATTAAAATATTAATGTAAAGTATTCTAATCATTAGAAATACAACTGTAATTAAATAACGTATTAACGTAAAATGTTTCAATCCTAACAAAAACAACTGCAGCCAGGATATTAATGTAAAATATTCTAATTCCGAATAGACACAACTGCAACTTACATCTTATCATACAAAATTCCAATTCTAACAATATCCACTGCAACTAACTGACTTATTAACGGGAAAAGCTTTAATCCCAATCGAATTAAGTGCAACTAACTATAACATAGGTATTAACACAAATACTTATAATCCTAATACAATCAAATGTAATGAAGGAATATAAGAAACTGCAACTAAATCAAATATTATGTAAACTGTTTTAGTAATCTTTAGAATTACAGCTATAACTAATTAGCATCTTAACATACAAAATTCCAATTCTAACAAAATCAACTACAACTAACTAACATATTCACATAAAAAGTACAACCCTAATGCAATTAAATGCAATTAACGAGTATATTAATGTAAAGTGTTCCAATCCTAAACAGAAAGAACTGTAGTAATTTGTAGAACTACAACTAACTATAACTAACATCTAAAAATACAAAATTCTAATTCTAAAAAAAAATAACTGCAACTAATTAACATATTAACGAGAACAGCTCTAACACTAATCGAATCAACTACAACTAATTAAGTTATTAACACAAAGGTTCTAATCCTAATACAGTCATATGCAAGTATCTAACATACTAATGTAAACTATTCTAATTCTAAACAGAAGCAACTGCAACTAAATCAAATATTAATATAAGCTATTCTAGTAACCGTTAGAAATACAACAACAACTAACTAATATCTTAACATAACAACTCCAATCTTAACCAATTAACTGCTACCAATTAACATCTAAATACAAAAAATTCTAATTGCAATCAAATCAACTGCTACTACATATTAATGTAGTGTTCTAATCCTAAACAGAAGCAACCGCAACTAAACAAAAATATTAATGTCCTAATCGTTAGAAATAAAGCTGCAACTAACTAGCGTATTAACATAGAATGTTTCAATCCTAACAAGGAGAACTGCAACTATTAACTAACATATTAACACAAACAGTTCTGATTCCAAACGAATTATCTGCAACTGACTAGCGTATTTAGGCCAAGTGTTCTAACCCTACACAAAGGCAGTTGCAACTAAGTAAAATGTTATTGTAAACTGTACTAATCGTTAGAAATACATCTGAAACTAATTAACATATTAACATAAAGTGTTCCAACCTTCAGAAAAACAACTGAAATTAGCTAACGTTTAATACAGAAAGTACTAATTCTAATAGAAGCAACTGCAACTAACCAAAATTTTAGGGCAAAATGTTCTAATCCTTCACAAAAGCAGCTGCAACTAAGTAAAATGTTATTGTAAACTGTACTAATCGTTAGAAATACAACTGAAACTAACTAACATATTAACATAAAGTGTTCCAACCTTTAGAAAAACAACTGCAACTAACTAACGTTTAACACAATAAGTACTAATTTTAACAGAAGCAATTGCAACTAACTAACATTTTAAGGCAAAGTGTTCTAATCCTACACAAAAGCAGCTGAAACTGAGTGAAATGTTAATGTAAACTACACTAATCGTTACCAATACAACTGGAACTAACCAACATATTAACATAACGTGTTCAAACTTAACAAAAACAACTGTAGTTGACTAACGTTTTAATACAGAAGGTTGTAGCTTTAACAGAAGCAACTATAACTAATATATTTTAAAAATATTATAAAATAAAATTTTATATGTATCACAAAAACATATGGCGCTAATATTACAGTAAAAGTGTTTTAATCTCTAATCCTTAACAGAATCAACTGTAACCAAATCAAATATTAATGTAAACTGTTCTAGTAATCGGTAAAAATAGTACAACTAGCTAACATCTCAACGAATCAGCATATTAACATAAAATATTCCAATTCGAACAAAAAAAACCACAACTAACTAAAATATTAATTCAAAATTTTCTAATTCTAATAGAACCGACTGGAACTAGCTAGCATATTAATATAAGGTGTTCTAATCCTGAACATAAGCAACTGCAACTAAATAAGATATTTATGCAAGCTGTTCTAATCGTTAGGAATACAACTGCAACTAACTAACGTATCAGCACAAAATGTTTCAATTCTAACAAAAGCCAACATACTTACGTACAGTGTTCTAAAACTACAAGCCAATACAACAAAATCAAAAATTAATGTAAACTGTTCTAGTAATCGGTAAAAATAGTACAACTAGCTAACATCTCAACGAATCAGCATATTAACATAAAATATTCCAATTCGAACAAAAAAAACCACAACTAACTAAAATATTAATTCAAAAATTCTAATTCTAATAGAACCGACTGGAACTAGCTAGCATATTAATATAAGGTGTTCTAATCCTGAACATAAGCAACTGCAACTAAATAAGATATTTATGCAAGCTGTTCTAATCGTTAGGAATACAACTGCAACTAACTAACGTATCAGCACAAAATGTTTCAATTCTAACAAAAGCCAACATACTTACGTACAGTGTTCTAAAACTACAAGCCAATACAACAAAATCAAAAATTAATGTAAACTGTTCTAGTAATCGGTAAAAATAGTACAACTAGCTAACATCTCAACGAATCAGCATATTTACATAAAATATTCCAATTCGAACAAAAAAACCACAACTAACTAAAATATTAATTCAAAATTTTCTAATTCTAATAGAATCGACTGGAACTAGCTAGCATATTAATATAAGGTGTTCTAATCCTGAACATAAGCAACTGCAACTAAATAAGATATTAATGGCAAGCTGTTCTAATTGTTAGGAATACAACTGAAACTAACTAACGTATCAGCACAAAATGTTTCAATTCTAACAAAAGCCAACATACTTATGTACAGTGTTCTAAAACTACAAGCCAATACAACAAAATCAAAAATTAATGTAAACTATTCTAGTAATCGGTAAAAATAGTACAACTAGCTAACATCTCAACGAATCAGCATATTTACATAAAATATTCCAATTCGAACAAAAAAACCACAACTAACTAAAATATTAATTCAAAATGTTCTAATTCTAATAGAACCGACTGGAACTAGCTAGCATATTAATATAAGGTGTTCTAATCCTGAACATAAGCAACTGCAACTAAATAAGATATTTATGCAAGCTGTTCTAATCGTTAGGAATACAACTGCAACTAACTAACGTATCAGCACAAAATGTTTCAATTCTAACAAAAGCCAACATACTTACGTACAGTGTTCTAAAACTACAAGCCAATACAACAAAATCAAAAATTAATGTAAACTGTTCTAGTAATCGGTAAAAATAGTACAACTAGCTAACTTCTCAACGAATCAGCATATTTACATAAAATATTCCAATTCGAACAAAAAAACCACAACTAACTAAAATATTAATTCAAAATGTTCTAATTCTAATAGAATCGACTGGAACTAGCTAGCATATTAATATAAGGTGTTCTAATCCTGAACATAAGCAACTCCAACTAAATAAGATATTAATGCAAGCTGTTCTAATCGTTAGGAATACAACTGCAACTAACTAACGTATCAGCACAAAATGTTTTAATTCTAACAAAAGCCAACATACTTATGTATAGTGTTCTAAAACTACAAGCCAATACAACAAAATCAAAAATTAATGTAAACTGTTCTAGTAATCGTTGGAAATATAACTACAACTGACTAATATCTTAATATACAAAGTTTCAATTCTAACATAGTCAACTGCAACTAACTAACACACTAACCTAAAGGGTTCTCATCCTCAACAGACGACACTGCAACTAAATAATATGTTAATGTAAACTGTTTTAGTCGTCAGAAATACAACTGGAACTAACATATTAACCTAGTTTCCCAATCCTAAAAAACTACTGCAACTGGCTAACGTATTAATACAGGAAGTTCTAATTCTAACATAAGTAACTGTAGCTAATTAACATATTAATGCGAGTATTCTAATCCTAAACAGAAACAAATACAACTAAATGAAATATTACTCTATACTGTTCTAATAGCTAGAAATGCAACTGAAACTAACTACTATCTTAAAAGAAAATGTTATAATTCCATGAAGTACAGCTGGAGTTAATAATACGGTAAGGTTTTTTAATCTCTAATCCTAAACTGCAACTAAATGAAGTATTAATGTAAACTTTTTTAGTATTCGTTAGAAATACTACAACTACCTAACGTCTCAACCTAAAATATGCCAATCTTAACCAAATCAATTACAACTACATATTAATGAAAAAAGTTCCAATCACAATCGAATCATCTGTAACAACTAACACAGTAATGTAAATTGTTCTAATCCTAAGGAGAAGTAACTGCAACTTTATAAAATATTAATGTACGCTCTTCTAATCGTTATAAATACAACTGCACTTAACTAGCATATCAACATAAAATTTAATCCTAACTAACTAACATCTTCATTCGAAATGATATAATCCTGACAAAATCCACTGCAATTAACTAACATATTAATTTAAAGTGTTCTAATCCTGAACAGCAACTGCAACTAATTAAAATTCTAAAGTATTGTGATCGTTAGGAATGCAAATGCAGCTAACTAACGTATTCACATAAAATGCTACAATCCTAACAAAAACAACTGCAACTAACTAACACACTAGTCTGCAGTGTTCTAATTCTGAATAGCTGCAACTGCAACTAAATAAAATGTCAATGAAAACCTTTCTAATTGGTAGAAATAGAACTGGAACTGACTAACATATTAACATAAAGAGTTCCAATTCTAAAAAGAACAACTGCAATTGACTAACGTATTAATACAGAAAGTTCTAACTCTAACAAAAAGAACTGGAACTAACGAACATCTTCATATGAAGTCTAGCATATTCATTTAGAGAATTCTAATCCTAAACAGCAACTGCAACTAAATAAAATGTCAATGAAAACCTTTCTAATTGGTAGAAATAGAACTGGAACTGACTAACATATTAACATAAAGAGTTCCAATTCTAAAAAGAACAACTGCAATTGACTAACGTATTAATACAGAAAGTTCTAACTCTAACAAAAAGAACTGGAACTAACGAACATCTTCATATGAAGTCTAGCATATTCATTTAGAGAATTCTAATCCTAAACAGCAACTGCAACTAAATAAAATTCTAAAGTATTGTGATCGTTAAGAATGCGAATGCAGCTAACTAACGTAATCACATAAAATGTTGCAATCCTAACAAAGACAACTGAAACTAGCTAATGTACTAATGTGCAGTATTGTAATTCTGAATAGATGCAACTGCAACTAAAAATTGCAAACTCTTCTAATTGGTGGAAATATAACTAACTAACGTGTAAACTTGTATATAGGCTTGTATATAATTCATGTTAGAATTGCTATATTACGTACAATATTAAGCAACCTGTATATTGTTCTAATCCTAAGAAATACAACCGCAACTAGCTAACAGATTGTAATAAAATTCTCTAATCCTACCAGAAATGAAGAACTAACTAAGAAACTAATTAATATGTTAACACAACCGTTTCGGTCTTAAACAGAAGCAACTGCAACTAAATACGGTATTAATATATACGGTTCGAATCGTTGGAAATATAACTGGAAAATATGAACATAAAACGTTTCCATCCTAGCAAAATTAACTGTCAGTAACAGATTAACATAATGTGTTCTAATCCTAACAAAAACAATTAACCAACTAACCAACATATTAACATAATCAAGTGCTAATGTTCTAATCCTTAAAAATCATATAATTAACCACCTTATTAACGGAAAATGCCCTAATTTCACAAAATCACTGTAATTAACTAACATGTTAACATAAAAAGTTTCAAACCTATCAAAATCAACATCACCACCATAAAATATTAACATAAACTGTTCGAATTGTTAGAAATACAAGTGCAACTAACTAACCTATTAACAAAAATTGCTTAAGTTCAACAACTCACCAGCATATTAATATAAAGTGTTCAATCCTTAATGAGTACAACTGTTATGTAAGTAACAACATTTTTTAAAAATGTTTTAATTCTAATAAAAACAATTCTAACTGACTCAGCAACTAGCAAGCTTATTAACATCAAATGCTGCAATTGTTACAAAGACAAATAGAGAACAAGTTTTAATGCTAACAGAAACAACTGAGACAATTTTGAACAATGGTTTACTGAAACATTTGCTTTATGTTAAATCATAAAAATCTGTTAATGTGATTATTGTCTAATTTATATGCTTCTATTGTTTCAGTACTTCATTCATGTTTAGGTTTAGTGAATAGAATTCTCTTGATTATAGTAGGTGCACTAATAGTAGATGTGGCATACCGTATACTAGGGATGTTCCGAATATACAAAAATTCGTATTCGCGAATACGAATACCGAATACAAATACTCTTATGAATATTCGCGAATACGAATACGAATACGAATAAATGACCTTGAGTGAATAATATCAACATCAACATCGTTTTTGTACGAGCTGCAAATTTTAGAAATAGTGTGAAAAATAGTTTTGTTTTTTATTTAATGTTATAGAATGGTTAATATTAAAAAAAAATGTTTTATTTAATGTATGAATACCTGTTTTATATTTTTATTAAAATTCTTATCTATATTTCTATAATTTTAATGTCAAATACTCGTATAATATTCGTGTTAATTTTGGCGAATACGATTACGAATACAAATATTGAAAATATAGCGAATACTCGCGAATACGAATACGGATACGAGTATTCGGAACATCCCTACCGTATACAGTTGAAATTAGAAGTAAAAGAACTTAGTTCTGCTGTAATCATCAGCTGTGGCGTGTTAAAATGTTGATACAGTTTTTACTCTTAGGATCTATATTTTACACAGAGATAACTCATTTTCTAATGCTACGATAATTGTGATAACCGCTTTTCAAGAAATGTAAAATTTCGTCTGGCAAAGAATATTATGACGAAACAGTAGCTATAAAATTCAACTTCTGTTTTACGTAATATTTTACGCATGAGTTCTAGCAGGGACTTACTGGATTTATTAATAGCAAGTAATATCAATATACGGAAGAACCTGAAAGTTATTAGAATAAATTTCATCATCTTGATAAATCAGGTAGTTTATTAAAATGTAGAAAGATAGAAACGTTTAAATCTGATTGCCTTTCAACTTTGAAATTCAAAAAAGAACGATAATTTTTAATGCATCTGCGCAATGACTTCCGGTTCTACAGGAATAATCCTGAAAGTTGAATCCGACACTCCGAAAATTTGCTTTGATTACCCTTAATTCGAGTTTTGCTGCAATGAAAGCCAACATCGTTAAAAGTTGCGAGCCAGAAGTACCTGGATAAGAGTTTAAAGAACGAGGAATGGCTTTCCCGGAAAATACGATATGCATATACTTGAAGAAAGTTTTGAAATAATGTATAATAAGGCGGAGAGGGAGCTCATAAACTGTGCAATCTTGTGGCGTCTCCGTATTAAAATTTTTATCCGGCATTTCTCATCTCTTAAAGTGACGCAGTAAAACTTAACGACTCTCTTTAAGTCTTAAGACCTTCTTATCTTATCAGCCAGTTATGACGTCATCAAATATGGCGACTCCTCTTCCGGGACTCATTCGCTTTGTTTGCAATGCAAAGTTACAGATCGAGCTTAAATAGATGAGTACATTGTGCTCGAAGCTGCAGACGAACGAGCTTTTTTACCTGCCTTTTTAGATGACGGATTTGCAGAGAGAGTTGCGTCTCTGCAATTTTTTTAACCCTAATTAGACTAAGCTCGTGCGGGCATTTTTAGTGCTAACCTGCCCACGAGCAGCTCGCAACTTGCACGCAGGGAAGTAAGAAAAATGAATTATTTTCATTTAAAACTTGTACTATAAATTCGCATTAAGCCACTGCAACCCTAAAGTGGATGGAGGCCTGGGGGTGAAAAACTTGCCCCAGCTTCGCTTGAAGTGGGAAAAGGAACGAAAAATGTTTGGCAACTTTCCTGATGATTCTTAAGAGTTAAGTTCTGATATGAACTGATTAGTGTTTTACAGAAAAATAAAAGGGAAACATTTGTTACTTCTTATTCCGTTCTCAGGAAATTAAAAGATATATATTGCAACCAAACCTATTCCCCTTAGGGCACTTACAAACTTTTACTTTTATTAAAGTATTTATTTATGAGCTGCCCCATATTATAATTCCAGTCTTAACGAGAAGGGTTAAAATGAATAAATTTCAACGAAACGGTTTTCCAGGTATTTTTATAAATTAAAACAGTAATTTGACTGCAATATAAGAAATCTTAACATATGCTTATTAGCTAACCCTCTTGGGCCAGGTAACTATTGTTGGGTTTTTTGTGAAGTCTTTTATTAATTTGTGTGTGAGGCTAGTTTGGATAATTTTCAACCTGTGATATTTTTGTAAGAAGCAAAAATAAGGAATAAACTGTGCGTTCAACAGTTTTTTTAAATTCTAACCGGTCATGATGTTTTTTCTTATTGGTTGATTTGAATACCATTTAAAATACATTGTATTAAGCGCAGAAAGTAAAGTTACCAGTACGCTACATGTTCCATGTATTACGTAGTAGCAGTTACGCCAATTCACAAAAATATTGTAGATTTACTACCTACCGATACATTAAAAAGACTGTATCTTTAACAACACTTATCAATTCTTCGTATTACTTATCGAAAATTTTTGCCAGAATTGATTAGTTCCAATTATGTCATTGTTGATGTCCATTGCTTACTCTTATTACGCCTTTATCGTACAATCTAATAGTTATTTACATGACTAGTGCGTGAATTTCATTGGGCTAAGAGCTTGCGCTACGAACGTAATTTAAATAATAATTGAGAATTGTTACAATAATTGTGTCCGATGTCTTTTGGAAGTGTGTTGATGCGCAAAATATTAAAGCAAGAATATATGCAAGAACTTAGTTGGTTGAATTGACCTGCCAATATCACAATAAAATGATTCAAAATCTAAATTTTGATATAACTTTTAGCATTTATAAATAGATATCTTTTCTAGTCTTTTCAATAACAGTCTAGCAAACTGTTACTTTATTGACCTAAACGTGTAATCAGCACATATGCGCTTAGCAACACTTACGAGCTCAGCAGTACTTACACGTTTAGTAACGAGTGACCTTGCATTGATAATGCAATAATTGTCACTTACAAAGCCGGTAATAGAAACAAGCGCAATATTGCTAATCACGCCATAAAATATTATGTCACATCAAAATTATTGTGCTGTAACTTTTGCTATTAATAAACAAATATCTCCTACGTCTACTTTTTGCAATGAAAATCTGAGAAACTGTTACTTTTATTGCCTGAACACGTAAGTAGCACTTACGGGCCGTGCAACACTTACGCGCTTAGCAAAACTTATCGTCTAGTAACGAATGACCTCACTGAAAGCGCAATGTCACTAATCTCGCCGTAAAATATTATGTCATTCTAATCTATATTGTGCTATAACTTTTAGCATTATTAAACAAATGTATTCTACCTCTACCTTTTTCAATAAAAATCCGATAGATTGTTACTTTAGTTACCTAAATGCGTAAGTAGCACTTACGCGCAGTGCAACACTTACGCGCTTAGCAAAACTTAGGTATCGTATAGTAACGAATGACCTCACTTGTTACACATACGTACGTGCATTGCTGAGGAAATAATTGTCACCTATAAAGGCGTTAATAGAAAAAAAGCAATGTTGCTAATCTCAGATAAAATATTATGTCATTTCGAAATGTATGTTGTGCGACCACTTGGACATTAAAAAGCAGAAGTGTTCTAGGTCTACTTTTACTTTATTTATCCGAACGCGTAAGTGACACGCTCCGTGCAACACTTACGCGCTTAGTAACGAGTAACCTCGCATGTTCCACTTACAACTGTATGTACGTTGATAAGGTAATAATTGTCACTTACGAAATCGGTAATAGAAAAAAGCGCAATATTTATAATCTCACCATAAACAATAATGTAATTTTAAAATCGATATTGTGCTATAACTTTTGGCATTATTAGATAGATATTATCGACTTCTACTTTTTGTAAAGAAAGTCCGATAGACTGTCACTTTATTTACCTGAACGCGTAAGTAGCACTTACGCGCTTGGTAACACTTACGCGCTTACTCGCTGGGCAACATTTACGCGCTGAGCAACACTTACACGATTAGCAATTAGCAACACTTACGCGCTTAACAACACCTACGCGCTAAAGAACGCTTACGTACATGGTAACACTTACGCGCTTTGCAACACATATGCCCTTAACAGCGTCTACGCGCTGGACATCACTTACGCTCTTAGCAATGCTTACGTGCTAAGAACACTTACGCGCTTAACAACGCATATTCGCTGAGCAACAATTACGTGTTCAACAACACCTACGCGCTGCAGAACACTTACGCGCATGGCAACACTTATGCCCTTAACAGCACTTACACGCTGGGCATCACTTACGCTCTTAGTAACGCTTAGGTGCTGTGGAACACTTACGGACATGGCAGCACTTATGCGCTTGCAACACTTATGCCCTTAACATCACTTACGCGCTGGGTATCACTTACGTGCTTAACAACACCTATGCGCTGCAGAACACTTACGCGCATGGCAACACTTACGCGATTGCAATACTTATGCTCGTAACATCACTTACGCGCTGGTCATCACTTACTCTCTTAGCAACGCTTACGCGCTGAGGAACACTTACGCGCATGGCAACACTTACGCGCTTGCAACACTTATGCCTGTAACAGCATTTACGCGCTGGGCATCACTTACGCTCTTAGCAACGCTTACGTGCTGTGGAACACTTACGCACATGGCAGCACTTACGCGCTTGCAACACTTATGCCCTTAACCGCACTTACGCGCTGGGCATCACTTATGCTCTTAGCAACGCTTACGCGCTGAGGAACACTTACGCGCATGGCAACACCTATGCGCTTTGCAACACTTACTCGTTTGCAACGAATAATATCGCACCTTACACTTGCAGTGCTTCGTTGTTGACGTGTTTTAACATACGTTACTCTCTCGGCTACTGTTGAAACCTTAAGGTCTTTGTTTATGTCAATGTTTTTTACATACTATAAGGCATGCACAATGTACCTTAAAACTCTCTTATATTTTATCATGTTTTGTGAAAAGTCTCAGCCACGTCTACAAATATTCTGGAAGCAACCTTGCCTTACTCGTATATCTTATGTACTTGATCAATCGTTTGAAATACAGGAAGCAATGCCTGTCTTCCAAACACGGCCTTTAATTCTTTTAACTACTTTGTAAAAACCACGATTTCATGTAATTAATAGCTCTTTAGCAGCTTTTTTCGTTGAGGAATTATAATCGCACGTCGTTTTCCAAATATTGCGTAGTGGTTTTCTAGAGGGTGTAGTTTCATAAATACTGCGGATTAGTTCAGCAGCCGACATTTCATATACGGAAAAAATCAAATTTTGAGTTAATTTTCAAGCGAAATTTGGAATTTTAAAGCAAATGCGTCTTCATAAAACTAATAAAAGTGCATAAGTGTAATCTAAAAATTGCAATAATACCCAGAGATTATGCTTTTTTCACGCTCTCGAGAGGCGGCTTTGTTTGCAAAAACTCAATCTTGATATTACCCGGCACCCTGTTATTTATACAACGTTTTTATTAAGAACGCGAAACGTAATTACGCTTTCTGAAAGCCTGAAAACACTTCTCGAACCTCACAAAACGTACGTGCAAATTTCTAATTTTAACAAATATTCATTCATTTTAATTAAAATTTAATCAACTTCTCCGCGAGATTGCAATTAAACTCTTAAAATCGTAATTAGTTTTTAGTTTTTGTCCCGCCGTGAGGCTGCTGCTTGGCGGCGAAGAAAGGCCGAGATCGACTCGATCGAGGTTTTTTCCCAGCTCGGAAAAATGCGGGGGCGAATTGAGCGCCGCCGCGAGTTATTAATAACTAATACACTTTGGAGCAAGGAAATTGTGATGATAAAATGCTCGAGCACAATAAGCGAAAATTTCTTTGAGGTTCCGCTCATCAATTCGAGGGTGGATCTCATTTTCCGCGTAAATTTCTTTATAACTCGTCTTAAGGGCCATTTTTGCCGACTCCTTACCGGCTGCGGCCAACTCGCGCCCTTATGTATCCCTAACAAAGACTGACTGCTATTTATTTAGATCTCTCCGGGGATTTTATGGAAATACTTCTCAGTTTTCTTATTCGCCGAGCAATTTTACGAAATGAAATCTAATTCTCTCTCTCCCACTCTTTCTCGTCTTTCACTTCTTCTCGGCCTCTCGACCGACAGGTGCGTACTCGCGAATTTAGAGTGCTTGCGATCGGTTGCTTTTCTAACTGCCAAAATAGCTGTGTTTGTGCCGAAGATGGATCTAAATCCAAAAGATGTTTTTGTGGATCTTCCCTACTATTTTTATGAACACTTTGACATATATGCAAAGCTGATACATGTTAGTTTTCGGACATCTCTATCGGCGCCTCCACCAAATGCAAGAATTTAAAATTGTACCTATAACAGTTGTAGATTTGCACCTTTCTATAACCTGCAGTTGTTTTAACGCCCGCCTCCACCAAAAAATCTTATCATTTCAAGGAGTAATGACCTTTTTTATAAGAATTGATCGATTCTTAGTATGAAGGAATATGATCTATTGCGTCTTGCTGTGTGCCAGAACCTTCGCGTTTTGCCTTTTTGGTGAAGCATTTTTTTAATAGTTTTTATTCACGTTTTCCGAGGTCGGTTTTCTTCCCTTTGTGGCGATTATTCTTTCTCATTTTTTTCCAGTCAGCTGTTGCTCATTCTTATCATATCTCTTCTATTTTTCCAACCAGAGTTCCAACTCTTATCGATTTCTTATCCTATTCTTCTGAAAACCCTCAGCAGCTTTGTACTTCATCTTCATGGTTTTCAGTTTTTGTATGTTTGTTAGCCATGAGCCACTTTCACATGTCATCTAGTGTAATATCTATCCTTTTGTTGATTTCTAATTCCTGTTTCGCTTTATTATCTATCCTAAGTTA
Organism: Agriotes lineatus; assembly: GCA_940337035.1. Taxonomy (NCBI): domain Eukaryota; kingdom Metazoa; phylum Arthropoda; class Insecta; order Coleoptera; family Elateridae; genus Agriotes; species Agriotes lineatus. Next base: position 43,952,410 of record OW679203.1, on the reverse strand, counting down.
TAATTCACGTATTTTTCCACATCTTTTAGTATGTCATTTTCAGTTTTTGTATTCGTCCGTACTTTTCTTTTTAATATTTCCCTAACGTTTTTTAACTTCCTTTGATGTTGTAATTCTTCACTCTTCTTATAAGATCTCCAAATTTTTTTTCTTTTTCCTTTGTGCGAACATTTTAGAACACTTATCCTTCAAAACCCCTGTATTCTATCTGCAGCTTAATCACCATTGGTTGGCATGCCTTCATGATGTCATCCATGGGTGTAATGGAGAACAACAGACTTAATACCCCTACCTAGCTTAATTTCACATTTGTAATACATTTTTCTCATTTGCTTCTTTTTCACCCTTCTTTTTCTTCAAGCTGTCTCTGATCTTCTTCCCCAACTTTGCAGCCAAAATATTTTTTCAGATGTATGAATGCCATATAGAAATGTTTACTCTGCCTCAGCGTTGTGGTCTTGGATACTGTGAAATCGCTCTGAGGGTTTATTATTTGCAATTCTACGAGTTTTTTCCTTGTTTTTGTAAAATTTTCCCAAAGACCATATATGCAGTGCTGAGGAGAGTTTTATCAAAGTATAGTTAGCAGTTGAGAGTATCTCTTTCCTATAAAGTAGCATTTTGACTTTGTCTTTCTATCCGTTTTCTTTACTCTACGCCTTTTTTAAATCTCTTGTAGCTCCCTCTTCTATTTTCGTTATCATTTCAACCCCAATTCCACCACGACCCACCGTTTTTCCGTATCTAATTTTCTTAATAGCTGCGCACAGCTGCTCCATTGTCGATTCGTCTCAAATTGTTCTTCATTTGTTTTCATTTTGTCGCCTTTTCCTGTTGTCGTTGCTGCCGTCTGGTATGTTTCCTCTACTGTTAATTTTTTAAAAGGTGCTTCATATTTTCTCTTTCGCATTATCTTCCTTCAGTGTTTCTATTTTGATGCTATTTGCAGTATATCTCCATTTTATGAAAAAAACAAATTCCCGTTTTTTACTTCCTTTTACGATAAAGGAAGAATTGGATTCACCCCAAAAATTCGAAATTGAGTTTTCAACAGATCTTCACGTCTTAGGGTCCCATGGGTCTGTCTGTCTCTCTGTCTGTCTGTCTGTCTATCTGTCTGTCTGTCTGTGTGTCTGTATGTCTGTCTGTGAACGGAATATCTCAAAAACGAAAAAAGGTATGGCGTTGAAACTTTATATATAAGTACGTGTAGATGCGACAGCAAGCTTTTGAAGAAATTCGCATAACCGGAAGTAGGTGCTTACTCTTGTAATTTTTCAGATTTTTCGATTTTTTCAAAAACGGCTCCAACAATTTTTTTCAAACTTTACATTTTTAATGTGTATTGATGTGAGATAGGTGATTTTCTATTTGAATATACTTCTAAAATGGGTTTCTTTGGTTTATTTTCTATTTTTTTAACTCTTATTTTAAATAGAACACTCGGTATATTATTACATTTTTGAATTCAACTTAAAATTTTAGAAAAAAATTGTCTCTTGAACTAACGCTCTATTTTGTACCGTTTTCGTAGGATTTGTAATTTTTGATAAATGCTTAAAAATTAAAAATCTAATTTTTGGCTAATTATAAGATCACTGTAAATGGAAGTTGTGTGCGTGTATCACACCAGATTTTTTACTTTCCGTTTGGTCTTCATATTCTCTATAAGAATAATTGTTTCCTTGCTTATGACGGTTTTCCATTTCTTTTTATTTGCTCTCCTTTTTCTAATTTTGTGTTTTTGTTTACGTTTGTTTACGCTGATTTTATCAAAATTTCGTCTTTATCTGCTGTGCCCTCTTGTTTATGTTCGCTTCTAGTATATCTTTAGGATTGTTACTACTTTAGTGATTTCGTGAACTCGTGTTAACCGCTTGTAATTTTTGTGGCTATTATCACGCTTTCGACTTCTAATTCTCTTTTCACTATATATTTTTCATCATTTTTGCTTCTGCGACCATAAAATTAGTTTTTGCTTTAGTGCTATAGAAACTGGTATTTGAATACTTGCTGCAATTTGTTAATAGAAATTAGTGTTGTTTTATATGCGTTTTTGTATTATGACCTTTTGCCATTTTCAACTGGTTGAAGTAATGGAAATTCCTAATATTTGTTCAATTGAAGTAAGCAACTGTAATGCGATTTTGTTAAAAGTGAAATAATAGTTAAGTATTATAATCTGGGATAGTTTTTTAACCGGTAATAACCACGTTAGTACTGGTTATTTCAATATTTTACTTATTCTCACCTAACTAGAATGGTAAGTTCAGTTTACCACCGACTTGAATTACCACCGACATAAGCTACCACTGCCTGGGTTTACGACCGACTAGAAAGTTGCTGCAACTAAAACCCTAAATTATAAAATTAAAATGTTTGACTTACACAAATGAATAATTGTACTATAATAACATATGCCACGTAAAAATTAAAGAGCTTACTAAAGAATCTAAGAAAGATATGATAAAAAAGGGCGTCTTATCATATTAGAAAATATTTTATAGAGACGTTTGTTTTTGCATAAGAATTTTTTGTTGCGAATTTTCAACTAAAATTTAGTTGAGCGACGCACAACAAAAAAAGTCAAGTAAAAAATTCAGAAAAGGACAGAGAAAAGACGGGGGCAAAAACGTCTAGCCACAGTATTAATTGTAATAGGTTACACGTACTGCGTATAGCAGATTTGATTGATGTTATTTTTATTTTACAGTATTTTTTCAGTTATACTTACTTTATATGATTAAGTAATGTCTGTTTCACATGTTAATGTGTTTTTACATGATATCAACAGTACTGGTGCTGATTTCCATAAGCTTTACTGGTTATATTTACCGTTCTGCTGATTTGTACAATTGTTTACCTTGTTGCACTATAGACTAGGTACCATCTGTAAAGAGTTTACTGCCGTATGGGAACCTTTGTATCATACTTACTAGACAAAAACAAATCACTAAATCAGTGTAAAATTGGGGCTCCTTACTAAATTTTGCTTTCATTTGAGAGAAAGACTCAAACATAGAAGCTGGGTACTTACCAAATAAATAAACATACACGTTTTTAAATTAATCTTTATGAAGTTATTGGCACTCTTTACATGCGCAAAAATCTGTAAAAGACTTTACCTAAAACTTTCCTCGCCCGAATTAGATCAATTTGCAAATTTCAAAAATGTATCCCGCTGGGGTTTGAACCCGGCGCACCTGCATAGCGATCGTAACCGTATCTCCGCAGCGATCGTAACTGCATCGATAAGTTCAACTGCGCCATCAAGCTTTATAGAAATAAGTGCGGTGTGCGCCTCTCTTGAACAGAACGGTCTTACTGTTGAAACGTTTTTACTCTTTTGTAACATTATCTTGTATCGGTTGAGTCTTAATTTCGGCAAATGTAGAGCCTGACCTATGTGAAGGTTATTACTTCCTTCTATTTCAAAATTAACCCAAAAGTAAACAAAATTCTATTTTTTAAGGTTCTCACCCTGTATATATTTGTATGAAATTGTATCGGTTTCATGCGAGGTAGATATATAATATGTATGCAAAATATCGTCTTCCTTCGACAAATATTTTTTGAGCTATACTGCCAAAAAACAGACCAACAGACAGACAGACAGACGGAAATAAGTAAACCTCTTTTTCTTCATCTAGGGACCTTGAAACGTGAAGATCTGAAGAAATCTCGTAAGGTGATTTTTTCGTGATTACAATACTTCTTTCGTCTTTTAGATACTCAAATTGATTTGGTAAGTAGTCTATAACAGTACCGAGAAGATAATAGATATTAGCGATACAAATTTGATTATGAACATCTTTATGAAACGAGTTTGATTGCCAGAACGAGGCGGTGAGCCGAGTTCTGTGGCAATCGAACGAGTTTCATTAAGTACCATAAGCAAACGTGTATTGCTCAATATTTTGTCTTAATCAATCAATGCTGGTTCAATGTATTCTTTGCTTTGTTAGAAAGAGTGCGGTAATATTCATTACCGTACTGACTGAGGTAACAAAGCTCTTAACAATACTAAAATTAATTTTGTAAATAGTCTATAAAACCACTTTTCTAACGCGGTTCGTAAACGATTTTATCGCAATTCATTTATACAAATGTAAAATAATAAATTTGAATATAAAAGTGACATTAAATGTCAAAACATAAGCAAACTGAGTAGAACTGGTTTTTATGTACTAAAACACAATAAGCAGCTCCAGTTGAAGTTATGAATTTGGCAGTACTGAAGTGTATTGTTGGTGACACTGTAAGTCCATGTCAAATTCGATTTTAGCAGGTTAGGTTTTGCGTCAGTCTGTGTCAAAACTGATGCAAAACCTAACCTGCTAACCTTGAGTTTGACATAGACTTACAGTGTCACTAACAATACGTAAAACGATTTATCGTTGCTATGCTGTAATGGTTGCTATGGTGTAAAGTACCACATTGTGGAATGCGATAAAATCGTTTTAGCGAACTTTATTACTACTCAAACTCAAAGCTTTTATGTGTAATACATCGACATCAATGACGCCACCATTGGCACCGTGTCTCACAGATCTTTTTACGAAATACAATTTACACAAACTCACAAATAGCTACGAGATTTTGAACACTGAAAGATGTAAAAATAAAAAGCTACTGAAGCGGCCATGCTCCTACACCTTATCCTTCAAAATAACAAATAAAACTGTATAAAATGTTATTCTGAGATAGGGCGCTAGTGGTGGAGGGTTAACAATCTATAAATTTAGAATTAATTAGACAAAATAGATTCGAAAAAAAATTACTTGCGTGATATAATACATGTACATTTACAATTTTAGAAATTACATGTAATCTAACATCACTAGCTGCAACACAATTTGCGTGAATGACCAAAAACTTTCATCTTCTTCGACATTAACAATTTTGCAACAAATATAGTCTGTTTATGAAGTAAAGGTTATACTATCCTTTCAGAGGCTTCATATTTCGTCACAAAATGGCAGTACTATGCCTTAATTCGTATATAGATTTAACGCCTATCACTTATGACTTAAGCAATTTGTCATACTACAAAGCAAGCGAATTGGTGGTATTTTCATTTGACGATATATCAGTTCACTCGAAAATTCTTAAAATTAACTTCAGTCGGTTGGTGGTAATTCGTATCGGTGGTAGTCCACTTTGTGGCTATTTTGAATCGGAGATGTCAGCAACTCGATAGTATTGTATACAATACAACTAAAACTAAAACAACATAACTCCAATAAACTATGGCAGCATTTGCAAGCAGTCAGCGCCTCCACCAAATGCAATGATATGTAATATGTTGATATGGAAACGAATATTCTAATTTTATACCAAAACATCGTATGTTTAATTATGTAGACTTTAGAAACATACAATTCTGAGCCATGAAAGATTAGTTTTGTTAGAGTTGCTGTTCTTACTGTCTATGCTCGTTTTAAGTCGACATTATATCAACTTATGCAATAGGTACTGAAATTTTAGAACTGTGTATACAGGATGCTTTTAAAAATTCGAACCAACGCGATATAACACAGCACCAACGCTTGCACTAAATGCCACAGTGCGACATTTTTTTTTAATTTACAAAAGTATTTCAGTTCTATCGCAAATTCTTCAAATTAACTGCAGTCGGTTGGTGGTAATTCTTATCGGTGGTAGTCCACTTGGTGGTTATTTTGAATCGAAGGTGTCAAAAAGTCGGTAGTCTACCTCGGTGGTATTGTATACAATCCAACATAACTCAAATAAGGTGTGGCAGCATTTGCAAGCAGTCAGCGCATCCACCAAATGCAATGATATAGTAATGTGTTGACATGGAAACGTATATAGTAATTTTGTTTGTTTGCTTGTTAATGGACAAGATCTAGGCATGCAGAGTACCAGGTATCTTAGACACCGACTGCTCCGGTCATTTGGTGAAAGTCCTACTTAGATTTTGCCGAGATTAAGAATTTCAACCGTAGCAAGGGATCTTCTACATGCTATTTAACGTAGGTAGTAACATTCTGTACAGGCTTTCATCCGCATTTTTTTAATTTTTAAAAACCTCACTGACGGGGATCGAACTCACGACCTTAGATCAGTAGTCAGAATGCTTAACCACTGAGCTACCGAATGTGGCTATAGTAATTTTATATCAAAACATCGTACCTTTCATTATTTAGACTTTAGGAACATACAGTTCCGAGCTATGAAACATTAATTTTCTTACAGCCTTTACGTGATGTTTTTACTGTCTATGCTTTCTCTAAAAATTTTAAAAATGACAAGCAACGTGGTATAATACATACCAACGCTTTAACCAAATGTCACAACGCGACAGCTTTTTTTTTATTTACAAAAGTGTCTGGTTATAACAGTACGCGATTGCCTACCTATCAATTAGTAGAGTTATGTTGTTGAAGGTTTCTTTAATTTTATATAATATAAATCGATTGCAGGTAATTTTTTAATAGCTTAAAGTTGGAAAATTGTATCAAAGGCCCAAAAAGAATGAAACTTTATTGCAAAGGAGCGAGTTTCTGCGGCTTACATACAGCGTATCTGAACGTAATCCCCCATTTTTCCGCTGAATTACACTTTCCGCGATAATTAAGGTATTACGGCGTCTTATTTTGGACGCATAATAAATCATACGAAACTCTCATACTCTAAACACATCTGCAGCAAAAGTAATTTAAAATTAAGATTAATTACGGAGCCGTTTTTCAAGCTTGTGTACTTTAAATTATTTCGGGCGCACCAACTTATTTCGTTAGTTATTTAACTTCCACACTTTTGCGAAGTTCGCGAGGCATTTCTTATTTAGAACTTGGAAATATATTGTGCCGTCTTACCCGAGCTCTGACGGCGAAAAAGGCTGAAGTATAGTGCATTTTCGTTCGCATTATAAATTCACTTCAAAAACTCAAGTTGGCGCAGTCTGTAGTTTCGGGCGATATTTTAGCTGAAATTTGCAGAAATTATGACTCGAAGTTCGTGAAGTTCGCGATCGCGCAAAAACAAAATTACGTTTTAATTTTCCCCCAATATGGCTTGGCTCGTTAAAAACGAGCCGTATAAATTGTAGCCATAATATTACTTTATTTTGCACTTTATTAATCTCGCATCCTTCGTTTCTTTCCCTTCAATTTCAGCTGAAAGTTAAAACCTAAAAACAACCAAGCAATGTAAGAACCCTTTTTCAGGTTTCTTTTGTGCCTAATTAAAAGGAGCGTCGCCGAGAGCTGCACGAGCAAAAAGGCGTCATTAAAAATCGATAGCACGCAAATGGCGTTCTTAAAACTCCCCCGATATAATTTATAAAATGTATTCACCCCTCGAGAAAACCTCGAGAAAATGTCCGCCTGTGCTAGAAAATCCATCAAGACTAGCAATTAAGTTGAATTCAAATTTTATTCATTATAAATTACCAACGTATAAAACGAGCTTCTTTGAGTTGAACGAAGAAACGCCAATTTAAAGTTTCCCTCCGTTTTGAGGAGGGTTTCTTTACGTCACTCGCGCTAGATATCCACGCTTTGCAGTGCTCTCGTTAATTTATAAAGTTCTGTATACATTATGCGCTGAAATAAGAAACAGAAATTGTAAAAAGCCGGTCGCTTGTGCATGCCAGCGCTGATTACACGGCTTAATTTCAGATTTAGAACTGATTGAAAGCCAAATGGTATAGAAAAAATAGAAAAAAACTAGTTTTTTGTGGAATCATTATGACGTAGTTTTCTTTGGTTCTTTGCAATTATTTAGACTGCATTTTAATAACTCCATCATAAATCGTAATATATTATTAAGAACCTAGAAATTTTGCTCAATTTCTATTCCAGAATTGTAATTTGGTATTTATAAATGTCAGATATGAAATTAGTAAAAACCTTTAGAGGTTTTATCAAAGATTTAAACAAATAACAATGAAAAAATTTATAGAACTGATCAAAAGTCTATAGAGAAGTTTGGCCTGAGATACGGTAGGCCAGGGTCACCAACATGCTACAAGTTCGGAGGATTGTTAAATATATGCATGTAAGTCTGACATTTTCAGATAAAACAAACTCGCAAGTTCGAATTTGTAATTCGAAGATCGAGTTAACATACAAAATTTGTAATAATGTCATTAATTTTTCACTTGTTATTATATTTGCGTCATTATATGGAAGTTCCAAGTTAAATTTACTCTATATCAGCGAGTGTGTTTATTTTTATAACTGCTTGAGTCCCTGCTTTTAAAGCTTTGTGTGGTTTATGTTACGAGGCTGGTTCAACTGAAACACATGCGAGGAGTGTAAAAATGTTCTTACTATTTAAGAAAATGTTTTTTAGCGTTAATCTATAGCTTACACGGCTTCATCGAGTTATAAAAAGCAATAAATTGTCGCCGGAGCCATTCCCCAGCGTGTACAGGCACGTTGAGCTAACGTTGAAACACAACATTGGGTCAAGTGCTCTATTAACGTTATGAGGTTGATTCCACGCTAGCATATGACGGTTTTTGAACGTTCAGTTTATGAACAAACAAGGTCGTTAGCTGTGGAAGTTATAGTAATGATTTAAAGCAGACCAGTTGACGACTACTTAACGTGCTTTTTACATTTGGTTGCCAAGTCGACGTCTTATGAACGTCATGTTACCGCACACTCTTCACCCATATGTAAATGTTGCAACCTCGTTGCCTTTTCAACAGAAAATTTACCTGTTTTATACGTTAGAACGCCATTTTTTTAGTTAGGTGCTTTGTTATAAACAGGTTACGTTTCAACCTCAACTTCAACTTGTTTTTTTATGCTAAAACGATGTTATATCTGATACAAAGTTGAACTGTATTCACGTTAAATATAACGATAAAAGTACGTTACCTTTTTTCTAAGTAATCCTGATCTAAGATCAACGACATAAAAAAAGTAATGCAAAACTGTTATTGCCACGTTATTGTAACAACGTTATATTGAAACATTGTATTATGGTAATATAAAAATATTAAACTTTCGTTTTTACGCACGTCATGTCAACGTTTGACATTAAATGGTAGGCTAGAAAACGTCCAAATTAAGAATTTCGAAACGTAAACAACACGTCCTTATATCAACGTCACATCGACGTTAAGCGTTGAGTTAAAATCTTAAAACCCTTTTTATGAACGTAATTTTAACGTTTTACAAGTGCTGCTCTAAAATGCACTTAAAAGCGACGACACATGGGCGTTACATAAACACGCTTAATAAACGACATAGCCAACACGATTTCGGAGGCTTTCACCGTCATTGTCATTAAGTAACAAACGACTTCCGCGAATGCACCGTGTTATTATTCAGGACGATGAACTCAACGTTTCGTTCATTTTCATGAGGGCTTCATCAGTAGGCAAAGCAAAAGAGTACGGTAACTCAACGTGTAAACCACGCTAGAGGCAAAACTCTTCTCCGAGAAGAGTTACAGTACCCTTTTACTTTGCCTCCAGATGAAACCCCTTACGAAAATAGGCGAAACTTTGGGTTCCTAAACCTCACTAATGACTCCGTCCAATTCCGGAAGTCGTTTGTGACATAGCCAACATGGCTATTAAACGATATAATTACATTAACAGTAACAAGAATTATTGAAAATCAAGGTTTAATTAAGCTTGCGAAAATGGCGTTAACAGTTTGACTCAAATTCAACGTTTGATTTTCAACGAATAACGTTTTTTCTACTATTTCAAAGTCTTTGAGTCGTTCTGGCCACGTTATTGTAACAACGTTATATCGACGTTAAGAATCGACTACTAATTTAAACGGCGTTTCGTGTTAACAATATTTTAACGTAATATATAAATATTGAACTTTCCTTTTTACGAGCGTGAAGTCGACGTCTTACACTAACTGCTTTGCTAGAAAACATACAAATTAAGTAATATCAAAACATAGTTTTGCAGCGTAAATAGCACGTCTTTATATCAGCGTTACATCGACGTTAAGCGTTGAGTTAAAATCTTAAAAACACTTTTTATGAACGTCATTTTAACGTTTTACATGAAGTGCTGACTTAAAAAACACGTAAAGGCAACGACATATCAGCGTTACATAAACACGCTTAATAAACGACATAGCCAACACGATTTCGGAGGCTTTCACCGCCATTGTCATTAAGTAACAAACGACTTCCGGGATTGCACCGTGTCATTATTCAGGACGATGAACTCAACCTTTCGTTTATTTTCATAAGGGCTTCATTAGAAGGCAAAGGAAAATAGTACGGTAACTCAACGTGTAAACCACGCTAGAGGCAAAGCTGTTCTCCGAGAAGAGCTACAGTTCCCTTTTACTTTGCCTCCAGATGAAACCCCTTACGAAAATAAGCGAAACTTTGGGTTCTTCGATCTCAATAATGACTCCGTCCAATTCCGGAAGTCGTTTGTGACATAGACATGATGGCTATTAAACGATATAATTACATTAACAGTAACAGGAATTATTGAAAATCAACGTTTAATTAAGGTTGCGAAAATGGCGTTAACGGTTTAACTCAAATTCAACGTTTTATTTTCAACGAATAACGTTTTATCAACTATCTCAACGTCTTTTAGACGTTATCGCCAAGTTATTTTAATAACGTTATATCGACGTTAAGAATCGACTACTAATCTAAACGACGTTTCGTGTTAACATTATTTTAACGTAATATATAAATAATGAAGTTTCGTTTTTACGAACGTGATGTCTACGTCTCACACTAACTGCTGGGCTAGAAAACATACAAATTAAGTAACATCAAAACATAGTTTCGCAGCGTAAATAGCTCGTCTCTATATTAACGTTACGTCGACATTAAGCGTTGAGTTAAAATCTTAAAAACACCTTTTATGAACGTCATTTTAACGTTTTACATGAAGTTCTGACTTAAAAAGCACGTAAAGACAACGACATATCGGCGTTACATAAACGATATAATAAACGATATAATTACATAAGAAGTAACAGGAATTACTAAAAATCAAATTTAATTTTGGATGCCAAAATGACGTTAACAGTTTGATTAAAATTCGACGTTTGATTTCAAACGGACGTTTTTTCAACTGTATCAACGTTTTTTAGACGTATTCTACGTGTGCCTGCTGGGTCCGTGACGCTCCAGCGATTTTAAATGACGTCATTTCGGGGCCTTCTTCCAGTATAGCGAAATTTACAATGCGTTTTGATTAAGATCTTACATATATGCAACACGTGAGGTAGTGCATTATGTTGCAAAGAGATGGTTCTATTTGCCGTTTTCACTAATTGGCAGTTTTCAGTATTTTCGATATTCTGTACCAAAAAATTGATTGACAGCTAGCTCGAGAACGTATGGTACCGAGCATATATTTTGAAACGTGTTATAAAGGGCTACAGTTTTAATACCTGTTTTTACAATACAATTAGGAAACTACTTTTTTTTGTAATAAATATTTATTTTCTATGAAGGTAGCTTTTCTGTAATCGAGTGACAAACAACAGGTATTTACATAAGTAATTAGTGTGACTGAATTGCCCGTAAATATTTTCCAATAATTATATTTAAAACTGAAGGAAACGCCATGTCGGTTCGTGTTTACATCCAATAACCTGTAATTATGAAGCCCGAAGTGAACTAGTGCGTTTTACACGAATTTCCATAAATCTGGCGCAACTATTACCGGAATTTCGTTGTTTATGCCATGAAAAATTAAACTAAAATCCGCATTACAGCCTCGATTAGCTGCCAGTCGACAACACGTACCAATCAACCTAAATGTGGAGCGAAAGTTGTTTACGTTCCCATAATTACACCCGATCGACTGGGCGGAAAAACGTCGACTTCAAGACGAGGAGCTGGAGATTCTTTCCCCACGAAACGACGTAAATAAAATTTAAGTCTACGCAGAGTCCTTCACAATTACTTCTACTCTTTCTCTGCCCTCCCCCTGCTTTTTCCCCTTATTCTTTGTTAATTACGTCGTCTCCTATACATTATTCATTTCGCTCCCCATTAATTTTCGTTTTGTATTTCTGTGCTGAAAAAACAGCCGCCGCCAATTACGGGCTCTTCTTTCAGGAGGACGTCTTCGGCCGCGGTGTCGGTGCTGAAGAAGGCTGCAATTATAAAACACACGGCCGTTCTCAGATTTATTATTGACTCCGTAACGAGCACCTTTTAGACTTACTTTCCTGAATTTATTATCGGGGGTGTTTTTAAATATACGTCTGCGGCCGCCGCTTTCAAGAAACATGAGTCGTTGGCGCTTGGAAAAACCTTCGGTATTGTCTTGAGTGAATTATTCGTCGAAGAAAGCCTTCACAGCAGGCTCATGCCTTTTACATGAGTTTAGCAATTACATGGTTGCAAGATTCCTGCTTTCAATCGCCTCTATACGTCTGAAAAATTAAGAAGTTTAGACCACGTAAAACCTTGTCAGCAATAAACCTTTTACAAGTTTGAGCCGCATTATGTCTCCCAAAACTCACCTTAGTGAATTCAAACAAATGAAAAAGTGTAGATTCAGCAGTTTTGAAGATATCAGAGGACTTAATAGGTATTTGATCAAAAAATTGTTGCCCTTAAAAACTAGAAAAATTAAGAATACTTGGGATTGAATACCTTTCAGGGACAGTAATGCGGTTTAAAATACGCCAATTCCCAGCAATGCCCCAACGAATTTTTCTTTGTCACCATATGTAAATGAGAAGACCAGGTATTGGAACACCTAATTTCAATAAACGATTAAATTCCTCTTTAAATGATCTGAAGCCAACCGTCTAGCCTTAGCAAAAAGAGAAGGTTCTTTAGTATTAGTACAGTGAATAACATAATGTTTAATGACGTTTTGCATTTGCAATTATTAATGCTAATTGGAATAAATACAATTGAAGGGTAACCTTCCATAGTTTGCTAAAATAATGAATTAAAAACTTGGTTTCTTCTTATATCTAATATTGAATGGAAATGACATAATAAATCAGCCCTAAATTATATTATTTGACTACGGCAAAAATGAAAGTCAATTTCAGTTTGGTTCCAAACCCAAAATTATAAGAATTCGGGTGCCAACTGTTTCTATGGTAGAACTATTTGCTGCACATAAAATATGAGTAAACTCACCTGCTCCAAATATTGCTCTGAAGGTAAGGGATTTAATTATATTTCTACCAAAAGAAATATGCATAATACTAGAAAAAGAACTCAAAATAATAACATTTTATAGGTTTGGAGGAAATTGGAGATGGAACACCATAATTTCTTCGAAAAATTAAACAAATTATTGAAGATATATCTGTGGAGTCGTCGCTTATAAAAGAAGTAGTTTGTAGATACTCCTATTACCTATCAACATTATATTTGTTATTAACAAAAAGGTTGCCTCTAGATTTTAGGATGTTTTGCTTATTTGCAAACCTTCGGAAGGGCGGGCGGGGGGGGGGGTATAATAAATCGCACAATAAGCTGTGCACTAATACTAATACTTCAACATTGCTTCATTAGTACAATTACCAGGAACATACTGCTTAATAAAAGTTGACAATAATAATAAAATGGTGTGCACTCGGTACAACATATTAACTACACGTAATCAAACAAATAAAACAGGTGTAAGTAACAAACAATATGTAATGTACTAGACAAAAATGACAAATAACTGTAACTAACGCTAAAGCAACCCAATCAAAACTCGAGGAGATCTGAAGGACCCCCATCGAAAACGTCACTAATTGGTAACCTGATCGCAACATCTAGCAAAGCACAGGTTGGTGGTGTTTACATAGCAGCCATCAAACTTGCTCAGCGATATCAAAATGTTACTTCAGGTAACTGGCAGCAAAACACCTACAGCGGCTCGAACCGCTACAAAAAATACCTTCCGCAGCAGGATAACGCAGCGTAGACATAAACCAGAAGGGCAGAAGTCAGATTATACGAGGGCTGCGATAGTGTTCGTAGATAAATCAAAACCACGTACTCCCCCGAGAGGTGAGGTTATATTACCACATTTCGACCCAAGCAGAACATATCGTCTAAGGAGTTAAAAGGCTAAGGACAATTCCGCCATAAAGACGAGGAAAATGGACTTCTAATAGCGTTGCCTTGAATCAAATCTTCGTAAATGTGGATGTAGAAAATTCGAAGCTCCCACTGCAAGAAAAATTTTAACTAAACGTGTACAAAAACCAAGAGCACGTAATACCTGCAAAAAGCCGCACTATCAACCATCGAGACGAAAATCACGGCGCGGTACATTAAAACCATGGTCAGGCGTAGTTTTTACCCAGTAAAAACATATAGATGATGCTTCACTCTACATGCTTCTATTAAACAAGTTTCAATAAGTTTCTCCAACATTAAAACCTGAAATATTTTGAAATAAAATTAAAACTTTTTCTAAGATTGGAGCTTTATTCTGAAATGTTTACAATTTTCAACATTAAGTCGCTGTTTGTAGCTTCAGTTGCCAATTATGAAAACCCAGATAATTTTGTATTGTAGGTGAAAGTTAATCAAATCAAAATGGTTTTTCAAAATCCCAAACGTTTGAGTCTGACAACTTAAACTTAAAACTTTTGAATTTAATATGCACAAAAAAGTTCTACTCTAAAATTTTTGACTTCAGTTCGACACATTTGCATTATTGTCGAAATTTTGAAGTGGAAATAAAAGTCTAAATTAATATTTTCGGTCTTAGGTTTAATAAAAATCTTCGACCTAAAGTAAAACTTATTGAATTATTGTTGCAAATTTCACAGAATTTTTGCAGTTTAAAGCAGGAGTTTGCACTTTACAATACTGATTTAATCTCGATGCATTTAAGATTCTGAACTGAAAGCTTAATTTGTTTGGGTAGATAATAACCCAAAAAACAAAGCTAAATTTCCAATGTTGAAAAAGTTATTTGAAGTGAAAAATAAAGTAACAAAGTCCGCAAAATTTCCATTGAATTTATTAAAAGTTCTAGTTTATATAGAAAGTTCACAGTTTAACAAAGTTGTAAATTTCTAGACAAACAGTTTTTGTTTGTATGGTTTGAGCGAAATCTTTGCCTTCTCCTTTGTAGCATTTCGAAATTTCGAATTTAATATCTGCATGCCGCATTAATGTTGAAATTTGAGAATGATGTTGCCTCTACGTAATGCTGTAGAAAAATGTGGCACAGAACACTACAATGAAAACAGAAATTTCAACTAAAACATAAAGATCGCTTCTAATAAAATTAGTAAAAACTGGTACTGTGAGGTGAGCTATTCATTGACTAATTAATAATACCTATCAAATCCACTTTCGCCACTAAAAACCAAGTTTTTCTCTTCTTTGAGGAGATGGAGGCATTAAGACCTCGCGATTGCCAACACCGTATTAGTGAATCGCAGCGAAGTCGACATAAGATTTTTTTGCCAGTACTGGTGTTTAAACCCAGATTTTTTTTCCAGTACTGGTATTTGAACCCAAATTCTAGACAGTTTTCAAGACAATAAATCAGTGATTCCCAAAGTGGGCGATATCGCCCCTTGGGGGGCGCTGGAACGATCTAAGGGGGAGATAGTAGCCTCGGGTGCATTTGGGGGGCGGTGAATAAAAATAAAGGGGCGGTGAAAGCTTAAAGAAGGAAGAGAAGATAATAAAATTTAGAAAAACCCAAATAAACACACAAAATGCAAGTTACACATTTATTTATTCCAGGAAGACTAATTTACCATTATTAAATGTTCTTATTCTTCTTCATACCTTTTGTTACTTTATTTATTCAGTCTGTTTATTCTCCGTTTCTTTAATTTTACTTTATCACACCATTTAATACGCCATCCAGAAAGTAAATACCATTATAATAAAGGGTTTATATTATTCAAGTTTGCTTTTACTGAAAATACAGGTTACAAATTTAGAAGATTTGTTTATTTTAAAAATATTATTTTCCCTAGCAATAATAATTTATACAAAATTTCTATATGGTATATTTTATTACAACATTTCATAATTGACTTTTTTCACGTCTGGGAGCAAAACACGGTTGCTACGATACCAAAATCGTGAGAGAAATAATGAATTACTCTCTAGAGAGGAGAAATGTCCGTAGGGAGTTTTCATTATGACTGAGCAACAAGAGCTCACAATTATGTCAAATTCGAGGTTTTCAGGTTAGGTTTTGCGTCAGTTTTGCCACAAATTGACGCAAAACCTAACCTGAAAACTTCGAATGTGACATAATTGTGAGCTCTTGTCATATTGACTTACAGTGCCACCACCTTTAAAACTTACCATAGGCTACTAATTTTAAACTAATTGTAACCAAAATGTCTATAAATGACGTTTAAAAAATACAGGTTTTTCGTTTTAAATCTTCCTGCAACGTGAAAAAAATAGTATATGCAACTCGGAGAGAATGCTATTTTGCTTGAGTGCAATTTCTCTCTCTCATTGCATAATCTACTATTTCAGATAATAATTTGAGTTTGGCTTTTACTTTAGTTATTCCGATTGTCAGTTAATTCCTACAAATTAAAATCTAAGCTCTGATGTTATAAAAAAGCACACAACTATCCCAACTAAATCAACTTATATGCTCGAACCTTTTTAATAAACTATTCACAGTTTAACAGTAACTGTATCTAATGCATCATTTATTAAACAATTCTCAAATATTTATGTTGTACTTTTAATGTATAAATCCCCCTTGTACTTTTTAATTCCTAATTAATTTATTCTTTCAAAATAATTTCCTACCTAGAAATACTCTTACAGATAATTATCAGTCTCAATATCTTTCTGTTTGTTCGCTTAAAGAATGTAGATTTCCAGGGGGCGCTGAGTAATTTTTTTTCTGAAAAGGGAGCGGTAGGCCAAATAAGTTTGGGAACCACTGCACTAGATTAACTCATAGGTTGTAGGTAATGCGAATTTTTTACCAACAGCCATTATCAGGTACAAAATTTCGAACAATTAAGGTTTACCGATACTTACCTACCGACTCAATGAATTTAAATTAAATCTGATTGCCATCATTAGTGCTTCGGTTCCACGAGACTTGTTAAAATTTTCGAGACCGAGACCGAGACGTGAGCGGTTTCGGTCTCGGTCTCGTCGAAAGTCTCGATTTTTTTAAACATTCTATTCTTAAAAAAATTATATATTTTTTAAATAATAAAAAAAACCAATTAAATTGATGGCGCTCGAGTTATGTAGAAGTATTTTACCTATTATATTTCGTCAGAAAAGTGCCATCCGTTGATAAATTCTTTACCAGAATAGTTTGCATTTCAATATTATTTTAGGATCTGCTTTATATATGTACCTACGCGTTACGTTTAAAATATTAGGTACCACTCTGCCATTATAGAGACTTACAAAAGTTGTCCGACTTAATAAAACTCTTTTAGGATTAATTTATAATTCCCAAGATGATTTAGTCTACCGCAAGTATATTTTAAATGCAAAACGTCAGTTAATAAGATTTAATACATAAATTGAAGAACTCTTTAAGCACCATATAAAATTAAAACTAAATGGTTTTAATATAGTTTTATAATTTAGTCTTGAAGGCCCTTTTAGGATGGTCCCTTTTGGCTAGAAGCTGCTTTATGCTGGTCTTGGGGCTGTCTTGAAGATCATTTGGTTTTATTCGAAATTTTATTGTATAGTTTTAAAGCGACCTTGAAGATCGCAATAAGAGCATTAATGTTACTTGGAAATGTTCGTATAACAAGAATCATAATTTGGGATATTGCTTTAATAAAATCAAAATGGTTCTTGTTCTGGTTCAGTATACAAAAAAAATATATATGACACACAGCCGATATTCGCGTTTATGGCTTCACTGCCCTGACGGGCTCGACCGTGATGTACTAGCTTACCCATAAATTCCGGCCTAATGTCGTAAATATATATTTTATAAAAGTTGGTGTATTATACAGGGTGTTCGGATAATAGGGAACCATACATTGATGGTGAGTTCTACGGATTAAAATAATAAAAAAACTTCATATGCAGTATTGTCCGAAAATCGTTATTGGCGTAGATACCGACCCTTAAAGTTTAACTTTTTTTTTAAATTTTTATTTATTTTTTATAACTGAAAAAAAACAATAATAAGTGCAGGTAAACAACTCGACAACAAACAAACAAAAATTGCATTTTTGTTATCAAGGCTAATCAGATAATTCCCCTGAAAAGAAAAGCCTTAAGACTTTAGATAGAATTTCTAACCAAACGGTTTATGTTACGCATACCAAACAAGAGTACATTAATTTTGAATTTTTTTATTCCCTACAAGATGCCGTATTTAGATCGGAGGTATGTCTTCAGCTATAAAAGTTATGACTAAAAATAAAATATGGTCTTAGGTTAACTGCCAGTTCAAAATACATGTTATCGATTATTTTTCTTTTTGTTTGTGAGCATTTCAATAAAGAGCACGTACACCAAGTTTAAAGTAGTTATCTACTCAGTTATAAAAAATAAATAAAAAATAAAAAAAAAAGTTAAACTTTAAGGGTCGGTATCTACGCCAATAACGATTTTCGGACAATACTGCATATGAAGTTTTTTTTATTATTTTAATGCCTACAACTCACCATCAATGTATGGTTCCCTATTATCCGAACACCCTGTATAAAACTAGTTTTAGAAATATAATATTGCTCAACCGTTTTTCGGTGTGGCGGGAAATTGAATTACTTTGAAATTGTATAAAGTATAAACTAGATACCTTTATTTCTCATTTTTTGTCAATTTACGAGAAAAATATTATGGTAAAAAAGTTTTAATGCAAAATACTTTTCTTCGTTTTTTTTAATTGAAAATATTGTTACATCATGAAAACGAAACTGCTTATTTTCTTCATTCAATATTTGTAGTATTGATATAAAAACCAGTAAGCAATGGAATTTAGCAATAATCGTGTCTAAGAATAGTAGTGGAGGGGGTGTTAAAAACGTTTATGTAAAATAGTGAGGAAATAATCAGATTCGTTGACATAACAAAATATTCAGTTAAAAGAACAAAAATAAACAATAACAGTTTTTATTTACACTTTATAACTCAACACAATAATATTGTTCCTATAATTTTTTTAACTTTAGAAATACATTTTAAATTAATTCTATTTTCCGCCAAACCGTAAAACAATTGAAAAATATTCTACTGCTAAAGCTGATTTTTAACAAATTGTGTTTGATAAATCGCTAATAAAACAGTTTTTCATTTCTTGCAAACTTTTTGCAAGACGCTGTATATGTATAAGTATAAATAAAATTTGAAAATAAAAACCCATTTTTTATTGTAAGATGATCATTGCTATGTGTTTGATCAAACAATTTGAGGCTTCTTATATGATCAAAATCAATATAAAGTCGTTATCTATTTTAGCTAACTAAAACTTTAAAGTGTCACTTCGTAAGAGTCAAGAGTCTTGAAACAATCTAGAATCTTGATATCTAGACAAGACAATAAGAAGACTTTAATCTAGACTTAGACATAGTCAAGTCTTGTACAGGAATTTTAACAAAGAACAAGATTTTGAAAGAGCTGTGTTTTTTTTCTAGACATTACCCACACATAAACAAACAATCAATTGTAAATTAGACCCAATTCAATAGCGCCATACCTACTAAAGGACGAAAAATAGGTACTGGCTTATTAAATGTCTAAAATGACGAACATAAAAAGAAAAATTGTTCAATATAAATTAATTCTGGGACATCTATAATATTTTAGTAAAGCAAGTGAGAGTGGGGATAATATTACCACTCTTTCTCTCTTTGACATTTGGAGAGGAGAGCAAGTAGTAACGTACCTCATTTGCTTATCGAATTGTCCTTGTATTCATTAGTACCGAACTAAACTAGCTATAAAATGAAACTGAAATATTTGCTAGGACTTGAAATTATTGTTTTTCTTCCACTTTGGAGATCTTATTTGTCCATTAGGTTAGGTTTGAACTTATAATTTACCCTGTGTGTAAACGTAAGAATAAATGACAACACACATCTAAAGAAATAAGTGGTTTTCGACATTGAAACTTTGTAAATTTACATAAAAAACAGCTGACAAATGGCAATAGAACCGACAGCAGCGCCCCGCGCGGGACTTTGATCGTTACTGATGCATTTTGATAAGAACCATTCGTGCCGGTGTTTTATAGATATCAATTAGTGTTTTTGAACACAATCATTTGCAAACATGCCAATTTGTCTTTGTTAATATATTGGACTTGATTTTAAAGCAAGGTGTTTACATAACTTTCGAATTGAAAAGTGTGAAAAAACTTTCCACAGTGGATTCTAAAACTCTCGTTTGGATAATGGGAGTGAAGAGCATTCACCTTTCGCCTCTCGCTCTCGTCTTGCGGCATCGCTGTTTCCAAATCTTATCTAAGAATTCTTAATAGAATACGATTGTACACAGAAGCGTGCTTAGTTATTTTTTGTGCAGGACGGGTGACTGCTGCGGGCGAGCCCGCGCGGCGAATCTAGGCGGCCTCGCATAGAAAAGCAGCCGTGATTCACTACGTCTTCCCCTTTCCGGCCTGGCGTATAATTTCGTAAGGTTGGCACAACTGCGGTAATGGAACAATAACCACATATCCGCAACAATAGCGAGCCCTATTCGGGGCGCCGCAAAGGCACTTTTTCCCGATTCCGGCCAAGTCGCCGGCCGGCCGTAAAATCGTATTGGATGTCACCGATATCGCCGTATCGATGCGAGGAGGGTGGGAAAAACTGGGAGGGGAATAAAAAGGGCGCTTATTATTCCTCAGACGAATAAGAAGAGTGGCGCGCCCCTTCTTTTTTTCTTCTCTTTCTGCCGGCGTTCTTTTCTAGCGCGCGCTCGCCTGCGTTCTTCCTTTCCCAAGCTAAGGTTGTATCTGCTGGCCCGGCTCGCGTCGTTCAGCTGTTTAGCTCGGCGCTTTTTTGGATGTTCGTGATTTAGTACGAGGGTGGTTCACTCGTTATTGTCCCTAGCATAGTAGGCCATGACAAATATCGTTGTGGTAGTAATTTACTTGACACACGAAAATGTTTTTTTAAACGGCAATTGGAAACTTTATAGCAAGAGCTATAGGCTAATTGTGAATGAAACTTGGGTTCATTATTAATTTTAAGAAGTTATTTGCTTCTGTGGCAAAAACAATAATTTGCAGCCACCTTACAGGCCTCCTTCATGTTCATGATATTATCTTGGTATACCTACCTACCTTTATAGTCATATAAATCTGCTCTGTATAGCTTTGTCAAACAAGGATAAATTGTTTGTTCTTGAAACTCACTTGTTTCTGCATTTAATTGTTCTTACAAGGACTTAATAATAACTTTAATATAGGTAATTTAATAATCAATATTTTATAACGATATCAAGATTTTCTAACAAATTAGAATAATACTAAGGAATTTCATGACCTTTAAACTATCTTATAACGTTTCATACTGTTTCTTAGATAGTTTTATAATTTTCCCATAATTTTAAAAGGTTCATATTTTCATGGTATTTGTCAAGAATTTCATAACAATTTCAAAACAAATTCGTGGTATTTCATAAAAATTTGACAATAGGATAGTTTATACTTAGTAAATCATAGAGTTTAAAAAATTAGAATTATCTCAGAGTAATTTTATTAAAATTATTTTATAGTATTTTAGAACAGCTTTATTTTACAATAATTTCAGCCATCTCCCACCAGGCACGCCTACGTTTAAAATACGTCTAAAAACGTTTACATTGTTAAAAAGACGTTATACGTTGAAAACTAAACCTTAGATTTTAATCCAATGGTTAACGTCGTTTTCTTAACGTGAATTGGACGTTGATTTTTAGTACTTAGGTACGTTTTTACTGTTTACCTAATTATTCCATTTATTACACAAGTTGGCAATCATGTTAATTGAGCGTGTTTATATGACGCCGATATTAAAAACATTTACACCAGCGTGCAGTTAATGTAAAACGCAGATTTTGAGTTTATAAAACTACGTAAATTTTACATTTTTCATATTAGGTACGTTAAAATAACGTTAATATAAAACACCTGTTAGTAACAGAAACGTGACAATAACGTTTTTTCATTACGTTTTTATGTCGTTGATTTTAAGTGTATTTTAGGCCAGTGGTTAATGTTACCCGTTGACATAACGTTACAAAAACACGTAAGTTGCCTCCTTCTTCAGCGCCTGTGTTCAGAGCGCTTATGACGCGTAAGTTCATTGCTCACATGATATTACCGACCAATTGAAACGCGTTATGCTACCACACAACAGTGGAACGCTACAGTATGCTGACAAGCCGTTCTCTCTCTTTGGTGATCTGGATGCATAGTTTAGGTCGCCATTTGTGTAGCTGATAAAATTGGTAAATTTGTGAGTCAGAACGTTGTGTGTTTATTATTCCAGTTTGACATAAGGCTGGCAGTATTGCGTTACAAGAATACATGGCAGTGATGGGTAGTACGTCCCATATTCCACTAAGCTTATTTATTTCCATTTAAAATGCAGGGGCTGTCGACTTTGGGTGGAACTACACAGTGTTGAAGCAGTTACCCGATCTATTTTCAGATTTTGGTTAAATGAAGTCGCCGTTTTATTCAGTTGGGCTGGAGATAGTAAATATTATTCAGAAGAAAAGTATCCTGTGATTGCTATTTTTGGTCTAAATAAAATAGCAATTTTGTATCCATTAAAACGTCGTTTAAACGTAAAAAACAAGTTAAAATTGTGGTTGAAACATCACGTGCTTATAACGTTAACACTTAACTAAGTAATAATGTTAATAAAATGTCGGTTTAAAGCATAAAGCACGTAGATTTTTTGTCGGAAAGGCAACGATGTTACAACGTTTACATATGGATAAAAGTTATGCAATAACGTGTCGTTCAAGAGATGTCGTCTTGGCAACCAGAAGTAGAAAACACGTTAAATAGTCGTGCTACATAACGGTTTTTTTTTGGTCAAGACTTAAATGTTGTAAAACCGTCATAGGCTGACGGAGAATCAACCGCGTAACGTTGAAAAATTTGTAGATTTTCGCGACACTTCGACGTTAATATAAAGTTTGGTCCAAAATTATGTCTCAACGTTAGTTCGTGTGTGTACACACTAAGTTCACTATTGCAGGTAGATTTTTTCCAAACAATTTCTTAGTATTTTAAACCACTGTTTATGACATTTTGAAGTATTTGACAGTAATTTCAACAATTTTGCAGCTATTTTAAAATAAGTTTATAGGAATATTTCATAGTGTTTCATATTTTTTTCCACGGGTACACAATAATGTTAATATAATTTCTAAGATAATACAACGATTTCCATGGTATATTTTACAGTATTTTAGAAGTGCCGTTACTTTAGTACCTAACTTTTTAACTTTGTCAAGGTAATTTTACAATATTTCAGACAGACTTTTTTAATTTACGAATGATTATTTAGCTTCTGTAATTCTTTTAAAAACTTAAAAAATATTTTCATAATAATTTCAGGATTTTCTTATAGTTCTACAGTATTTCATACTTATTTCAATAATTCTAAAATAATTTTAAGATAAGATTATAGAATTCCACACATATTTCAAAATATTTATAATATTTCACAATAATTTCAATTTATTTCATAGAACTTTCTATAAGGTTTTCCGATACAAATATTAAAATAATTTCAATATCTACAGTATTTCAACAAAATATGTAACGATTCACAATAATTTTCAGATAGTATTATTTACACCGATTTCACGATATTTCAAGAACAATGTATAATATTTTATAATTCTTTTTATATCTGAAGATCGTAAGTTTATAGTTTTCAGAATAATTTTCTACATTTTATAAGTATTTTAACGATTACATTGAAACTTTTAGATAATTTTATAGTATTTCAAATGGATTTTTACATATTTTAGAAGATATTTCTTCCTTCCGCCAGTAAACCATAATTTCAATATCATTTTTAATATTTTACAACGATTTCAGGGTACCTATTTCATAATTTTCGTAATTATTTCACCAATTTCGTTCTTTTCTACCGCAATATCGTAAAGACATTTTCTATTTTACAACAATTATATTGGATTGCATAAGTATTTCATAGTGTTTGGCAACACCTTCAAGACATTCACAGCGTTTTACAGTAACTTTAATAATTTATCAATCTCGAGGCAAATTCCTAGTACTTTAAAAGAATTGAATGCCATTTATAATTTTTTTTGCAATTTTTTTAGCAACTTCAAGATAAGTGTATAGTATTTGTATAACTTTCATAATTTTTCAATAACATTACCATAATTTTCACATAGCGTCACATTTTATTACGACTTTCATGATGTGAACTTGCTAGAATTTCGTAGTTGGTTTAATGTAATTTTATAAAATGTCATAAACTCTTTCTTCATTCCACAGCAGTTGTTCAACTTTCGTAATTCTTTGAAGGATTTCACAATAATACTCAAATAAATGTTACAGTATTCTTCAACGGCTAGAAGATGTTCATAGGATTTTTCAAGAATTTTAGACCATTTAATTATAATTTCGCAATCTCTAAGTAAATGTATAGTGCTTTAAAGTAATTTAGTAGCAGTTTATAGTTACTTAACAATGTTATAACAAGTTTAAAATAATTTTATAGCACTTCAAAAAAATTTAGACGTATTTCATAATTTCTGGACGATTTTACAGTAATGTTCAGATAGTTTTCTATTTTACGAAGATCTTCATGATATTATAAGAGAACATAACCATTCACAAGAATTGATTCCAGAGTACACAATAATTTTGATATAGGTACCTAACTTCTAAAATTTTACGACTGTCGTGGTATTATCTTACAGTACCTTATAACGTTATAACTATTTAATAATTTCGTAATTACTTCAACAATATCTTAGATCTGTTAAGATAATTTAGAAAAATTTCATAGAACCCATTTCTATTTCACAATAATTTTAATAGAATTTCATACCCACATAGTATTTAAAAATTGCTTATTTCATATATTTCATTATAATTTCGAAATAATTTCTAAATATTTTACAATTTCAAGATTTTTATGATAGTATTTTTATATATATAGCTAGAAATTTTAAATAAAATCATAGCATTTGTTACGATGACAAAGTGGCCATAGTATCTTACAACGATTTCAATATTTTATAATAGCCCCATAGTATTTACTAGTTGTATCCACAATTGTTGATATGACCATAATATTTTACAAAATAATGATGTTCACCGTATTTTTCCATAATATAAATCTATTTCATTAGAATTTCGAATTAATATGAGTATCTAAATAACAACAATTTTAAAATTTTCATAATATGTACTACAGTTTTCACAATAGTATTTCATGATTATTTTCTACAATCTATAGGATTTTACCTAAGGCTATAGTATTTTGCAACAAAATATATTGAAATAATTTCAATTTGTTTCGTTATAATTTCAGGATAATCTGGATACTTTGCAAAAAGATGTTTAATATTATATTTTTCAGTCTTTGAAAGGTCTGATAGTATTTCATAATTGTTATCTGATATTTATAATAATTTTAAGATAAAGTAGTATCTTTAATAATTTCAATCTGTTTCAATATAATTAGAGTATAATTCTGTATTTTGCAAAAACGGTTTCTACTTCACATTTTTTTCTGATTTTTCAATTCTTTCAAGGATTTTAGAATAATATAAAGATAACTTGTTGTTTTACAGTGTTTCATAATAAGCTCATAGTTTTAGATAATTGCTTCAACAATAATTGTAAATAATTATGATAGGTAGATAATTATTTTACGAAATCAAGATGTTAATAGTATTTTGCGATAATACAAAGTTATGCCATTACAATTTAAAAGAAATATCTAAATAATTTACAACAATTTATAACAAGATATTCATACCTATTTTGCGGTATTTCATCATCGTCTGATAGTATTTGACAATTATTTTGTACAGTTGATAAAAGTTTTAAGATAAAATAATAGTATTTTACTACAAAGTCAAGACGTTTCTAGTATTTTAGAGTGATTTCAATATATTTCAGTAAAATTTCTAGACATTTTTAACGTATTGACAACAATATTAAAGATTTTTACAGTATTTTATAGTATTTTCTATCGAGTTCTAGATATTCATAGTATTATAGTACAATTTCATTTTATTTCATAATAATTGCAACATAATTTGTGAATATTTTACAGTTACTTCTAGATTTTCATAATATTTTACAGTATTTCATAATATCCTGATAATGCCACGAATTTGACAATTAGTCTGTACAGTTGATAATAGTTTCAATATAAAATAATAGTATTTTACTACAAAATCAAAATGTTCATAGTATTTTACAGTGATTTCAATATTTTTCTGCATAAGTTCTAGATATTTTTAGTATACCGGGTGACAATGAGACTAGGGCCATGCTTATATCTTCTTTATTTATTAATCGATTTGGATAAAATTTTACACCAAGATACTAGACATAATTTCTGATTGGCCGATAAATATAGTCAAAATGGCTGACTTCCTGTTTTACCGGAAATGATACCAACTTTGATTTTTTAAATG
The DNA here is from genome assembly GCA_940337035.1 of Agriotes lineatus. Taxonomy (NCBI): domain Eukaryota; kingdom Metazoa; phylum Arthropoda; class Insecta; order Coleoptera; family Elateridae; genus Agriotes; species Agriotes lineatus. Next base: position 43,925,896 of record OW679203.1, on the reverse strand, counting down.
GAACACCCTGTATATTTTATGTTGTTCTGATTCTATGACTCAAATTACATATAATAGTTATGCCAAATTTCAATTTTTTTAAACAAAAAAATTATTTTTTTAGGTTTTATTTTTTAAATGGCACCTACTAAGGGCCATCTTGCCATTAGATAGAAAATGTAATTACCAATCTAACGATATGCATCGTGCACTACTTTATCTTTATCTGAAACTGAAAATTAACAAAAAAATAATTTTTTTGTTTAAAAACAATTGAAATTTGGCAAACTATCATATGTAATTTGACTCGTAGATGCAGAAAAATATAAAATATACAGAGTGTTCCATTTAAAAAAACAAAGTTAGTATCATTTCCGGTAAAACCGGAAGTTAACCATTTTTACTATATCTATCAGCCAATCAGAAATTATGTCTAGTATCTTGGTATAAAATTTTATCCAAATCGATTCATAAATAAAGAAGATATAAGCATGGCCCTAGTCTCATTGTCACCCGGTATATGACAACAATTTAAAGATTTTTATAATAGTTTACAGTATTTTATAATATTTTACAACGAGATCGAGATTTGCAGCTGTAATATAACAAGTGGAATGATTATTATCCATGATTTTTTTCGAGGTAAAACCGGAACCTAAATTTAACCAGTTAAATTTGCTGTTTCGGTTTTAACGAGTAAAAAATCATTGATCATTAATCATTCCACTAATTATATTTGGTAACAGAATATTTTAAATTAAATGCAAATTTTTTTTAGGTTGGCACTGTTAATGTCGGTTACCTTGCTGTCAATTTTAAGTCTATGTCAAGTTCGAGGTTAGCAGGTTGGGTTTTGCTTGAGTTTGTGTCAAAACTGACGGAAAACCTAACCTGCTAACCTCGAATTTGACATAGACTTAAAATTGACAGCAGGGTAACCAACATTAACAGTGCCAACCTAAGAAAAAAATTACAACCAGTTCTGATCACCCGTACAAACAATTACGTAAATAAATTACTACCGCTGTGATAATGTATAAATAGGCATTTGCCTGCACCTCATTAGTTGAAATAACGTCACGTGATACATGAATTATTATATTCTCATAGTATCTATTACTTATAGTACAATTTCAATTTACTTCATAATAATTTCAACCTAATTTCAAAATATTTTCACATAATTTCAAGATTTTGATGATATTTTACGGTATTTCGTAATATCCTGATAGTGCTACGTATGTGACAATTATTCTGTACAGTTTAAAGATTTTTATAATATTTTACAGTATTTCATAGTATTTTACAAAGAGATCTAAATATTCATAGTATTATAGTAAATTTCATTTTATTTTATAATAATTTCAACATAATTTGTGGACATTTTACAATTATTTCAAGATTTTGATAATATTTACAGTATTTCGTAATATTATGATAGTGATAGTGGTAGTTTTAAGATAAAATTATAGTATTTTACTATAAAATCAAGATGTTCATAGTAGGTAGTTGACAGTGATTTCAATATATTTCACTATAATTTCTATATATTTTTAGAATATCTGACAACAATTTAAAGATTATTTTACAGTATTTTATAATATTTTGCAACGAGATCTAAATATTCGTAGGATTATACAGTACAATTTTAATTTATTTCATAATCATTTCAAGGCAATTTCTGAATATTTTACAATAATTTCGATATTTTATGATTTTTACAGTATTTCATAATATCCGGATAGTATTTCATATTTATTTTCTAGAATTTATAAAGATTATAAGATAAGATGATAGTATTCTACATAAATTGATCTATATCATATATCTCTATTTTACAATAATTTTTCAGATTTCTCAATTCTTTCAGGGATTTTGTAATATTTTAAGAGAATTTTATAGTATTTTACAGTAGTATTTCATAACATCCCCATAGCATTTACTAATTGACTGAACAATTGTAAATAATTTTGATACGTAGACAATATCATTATTATACGATATCAAGATTATCATAGCACCTTGCGAAAGCTTTTATTAATTTTATTATTACTTCAAGACCCTTTTTGAATATTTCACAACAATTCCAAGATTTTCAGAATATTCTATACCTACTATTTCAAACATCTTTACAGCGAGATCAACATATTTATAGCGTTTTAACGATATTTTGGGTTATTTCATAATGATTGGAATAAAATAGATTATAACATGTCATAAGGCTTCTATAGTATCTATTTACAATAATGACGCCATAGTATTTTATAATTCTTTAACGGTTTCATAACAATCTTAGAATTCTTTTTTTACTAATATGTGTATTTTACAATAATTTATACGTATTTCATTAAACTTAACATAATGTGGATATTATTGTACAGTATTACACAATTTTAGGATGTGTATAGTAATTCAAAATAATTTTTCCAGTGATGTTATGCTAATATGGTAGTTATCTCCTTGTTGTCAAATTTCTAAACTTATTAACCAACAATTATTTAAAAATCACAACGTTTTACAAGTAGCAATTTGGTGTCGACTTGTTGATAGTCTGACATCTCCAAACTTTGAAATAAATTCTGAAGAGGGCTTCAAAGTGTGAAAATACAGCTAAGATATTAATTTTGCAACTTATGTAAATATGTGAAAAACGGTTCTAGGCTGAATAACTGCGAATTCTCATACGCAAATATGGCATTTTATGCTTTCTCTATATAAGAATTAAATAGATGTGCCGTTGTCATCTAAGCGACTACTTGTTTTTTAGGGACATCCCAGTCTCGAATACAGAGAAAAATCGCGTAATAAATCAAGACGATTATTAGCAAGTCACCTTCATAATTTTGTTATTCTGATATTTTAATTTATTGTGCAATAAATTATCGGCAATTACAAAAATTATTTGCGCCACACTTCCATTGCACTGATTTCAACAACGCTATTACATATTCCGATCAAACTACACCTTTAGTTACAATGAACTTGTAAATTAATAGTTTTAAATTGGATGTGCACAAATGAATGATACCAAAAAGTAGCAGCCCACGCTGTTGCCGTCTAAAATACAATCTTAAACCTTAGTATTTTACTAATCATCCTGGGTCTAATTACAAGATGCTTAGAAATACGAGTCTAAGGCAGACCAAACTGACAAATGTCAGCTGAACATTTTTTGCAGCTTAAAGCAAAATAGTCACTCCTAATGCGCAGCTTTCTCACGATTTGCTGCCTGTTTGCCTCCGAACATGGTGTTCTTTTGAGCCCGCCACAGATGGCCTTATTTTAAATAATTTTACATTTTAAACATTTGCTTACAGATACGCATCGGCAAAATTTTAAGTAGGACTAAGGTACCTGGTACTCTGCATGCCTAGACCTTGTCCACGGGTTGGAAAAGGACCTATGAAGGCCTACTTGCTTGACGTGAGTCTCCCCACAAATACTACTACTACTACAGATACGCAAAAACAGCTTTTGCTAGAGCGATAACAGCTGAAGAGCTTTCAAAATTGTTTCGAATAATACTGAAACACTAAGAGAAAACGTTTAGTAATGCAAATTGCAATAATTCGCAAAGTAAAAAAGATTGCAGTCAGTGGGTTCGAACCTGCACCCCCAGGCGGTATTCGATTGCTAGTCAGACGCTTTACGCGCTTGGCTAAATTCCGCTCCCTGGCGTACTTGCTTATTGTTGTATTATGAAGTACACTATGATGACTTGCCGGGCCGATGTCGGACAAACTGCTTCCTATTGGTGCCAATAAAAACGCGTTTATATGTACGAATTGCTTGGATATACTAAAATACGTTCTGACTTTTTCACGTTTGAACAAACTTACAAGCACCATTACCGCCACTACATTACTTAATATATATCTTTAGGTGTGTTTAACGTATATGTATGTATTATACGCAAAGGTATGCATATATCTCTTTTATATTTATCTAATTCATATAAAATTTAAGGCAATTCTATTTATCTACTTGGAAAAGTAAAACTTAAAGCCCCCTACATTACAGTTCTCTCGCTCGAGATCTGACATGTTTGATAGAAGTTTAAGCACAACAAAATTTCAAAGTGATATTAAAGGTGATAAAGTAAATTCCCCATTCAATTCCTATTCCAGGAATTACTTTTTGGGTCAAAAATTCTTGCCAAAAATTTAAAGACTGTGATTTAAGTAGAATATTCTTGTTGCAGATGTTCCGGTGTACTTTCTACAAAACCTAGAGGTATCCACTGGACGTGCATTTGATTAATGGAAGAATCAAGATCTAAATTCACCTTGGCTGACATTCTAAGGACCATTTTCGTTTACTGATATGTGAATAATTCTGCACAACCATAGAACAACTTAAGATTTGAATTTCGGCACGATCATACGCGATCAGATGCATTAAAGAAAATTTTAAAATACTTATTTGTATCTAATACGAGCAGGCTGAACTGATCTTCAAATTTAGCTCGTATCAAGCCTAATTTCTTTAATTTGTATTTTTTTATTCCAACAGATTTCTTTTTCTTTTAACGCCTCCACCACGAATCTGTTAAAATTAGCAGGTTAAAACTCACTAGGAAGACTGGATCAAGTTTGACTAAAAGGGAGGTTTACGAATATCAATTAGCCTGAATACAACCGGAGGATCGATTGCTAAAATAACTTTTTTGCAGGCTGCAACTACCCGGAAATGCCGACCCAAGGCGGAACGAACGAAAAGAAGGCGCAACGGGTGACAAATTAAGACACAGACATTTTGAGGCATCTTAATCTTAATTCTAAGATAAATTAGTTAGTAAAATACTTTCATTAATCTAGATCAACTTATCTGAAACTCGACTAAGACGCCATTTCAATTAAGAACTCTTGCTGCTGCCAAGAGCCATTTTTAAGAAATTCCTGCCCTTGTTCGAGCACGCCAGAAACTCTCGCCTTTCTTAATTTTAATAATTTATTTTCTATTAGGAATTTGTAAAAATTCACGACGCAGTCTTTAAGAGGCTAAAATTTAAATGATTAGAGCGAGTTTATGTTTAATGAGACTAACTTTTTGTACTCCACTCAGTGGCGTGCCGAGATTACTCGCCTAAATTTGGCCGCAAATGAAAGGATTCAGGTTCCAACACATGTTCCAGGAGATCAATATGTTGTTAACAGATTTCACTTTCACAAAGAATGAGCAAATGGTAGAGTTCGGCGGAATTTGGGTCAGATTGGTAATTATATGTTGGCCTGGACGAGCTATTGTTCACTTATTTAAGGAATTTTGAAAAGGCTCAACAAATAGCTGCATCGATTTGCTTGCACTGTAATATTGTAATATGTATGAATTATGGTGGAGCGATTTTGAAACTTTAATAAAAAATGTTGCCTTTCTGTGTTTTATTTCTGGAGAGACCGGCCGGAAGTTTCCCTTTCACAAAAACGATAATGATGATCAGCAGATGGAGCGAGTTGCGTGCGTGCACAATGTAGAACAGAAGTAAAATTTTGCAAAAAATTACCACTTGAGGATTTTAGCCTTTTGAATTGTTTTTTTCACCTGCTGCGTTTTTTCAGTTTACTGTCTTTCGAAAAACAATTTGCATGGATTTCCAACTCCACCATCATCAGATTATAAATTATATGTGAAAAATTGCCGTTTTGTAGATAACTGGAGAATAAGGTGATTATTCTGTTTTTCAACTTTCACGAGATTTTTGTATTCCTACTTCTCTGCTAAAAATCAAATTTTCTTGACTATACTTGAACCCACATTCTATAATGGCAAAAGTTAAAGTATTACTGCAACAACTTACTTAATACAAAAAATCCGTGAATTTGAAAGATCCAGTAATAATCCTATATTTTTTGAGCGGAGGAGGAGCAAGAAGATCAATACATATTGATATGGTCTTAAAATGGCAAAGAATTTTCAATAAAATATAATTAACATGCAACTTAATTATAATACAACTGAAAAGGTTATTAAGTCTAGCAGTACGGTTTTATCATTAAAAATGTTATTTTATACAATGTAATCGACAGTTTCTTCAGCAATTTTGACTCTCCATTACTGAAACAAAGAACAGACAGAAAAAATCACTGTTATTAATTCAATTACATGAAATTGTAAACGATATCAGATAATTGCGAGGGGTATTCCGCGAAAAAATATTATGTACACTAATTCCCAAGATTGTTAGCAATTCTTCTAATTCCATACTAATTCCCTAGTAATTCCCCTAATTTCCTTATAATTTTGTAATTCCCTACTAATTCCTTAGTAATTCCCCTAAATCTCCACAACGATAACTAGTAACACCTTTAGTATAATACTAGTTATTCTAAGATAATAAGACCAAAGTGACAATATTAATATCTACTTTTCAATTAAATAACAAAATTATAAGCAAGATAATTCGATCTAGAAGATTATGTTGGAAATAGCGGTCAGGATTTCGAAGTTAACCATTTTCCATGTGGTCGAAGTTTCGACAATTTTATTTCGTCATATTCAGGATTCTGAAGATAAGCAAACAAAGATTGTTGAGTCTATACATACAGACTAAGTATGCGCCATTCCTAAAACCCTAAACACTAGTCATATAATCGCTTAAATGTACAGTTAGCTATAGTAGTTATAACTCGATATTTTTTGTTAATAATGTTTTGTTTGTTTTATGATAACCTTGCGGATGGCAAAATAGTAAGATTGTCAAAAGTCAGCCACATAGATTTCAACAAAATTTCTTCAAAATCCTGACCTCAGTTCTCAAAATACTACTTCTACGTTAAACTACATGATTGTTAAAACAAAATATTGAAGATAATTAGAAATTGTGGAAATGTTTGCAATAATACCCCATGAAAAATGAACATTTTATTCACATAAAATACAACGTGAGAGTGTATATCTACGGTTAATATTGAGAAGGTCCAACCTCAAATGGCCCGATTCCGATTAGATTGATAGGACCGTACAAGATTAAATCTTTATGTGTATTATCAACGTCTTCCTTTCGATGACAAATAAAAGAGTTGAGCTGGGCTTTTAAAAACTTTATTTTGTATTGCTCGTCTCCACTATCTTAAATTATTTGACCAATAAAAAATGACTGGTCGTTAAAAACTGCGTAATAGTACTATTCCATCGAATAGGAACCCTCGAGTGCCATATCTATATGTTCTTCTGAGTCAAGGTTTGAAGTCAAGTCAGTGTCATTTGTTTTATTCCTTTTCTGTTGCTTCTTGTTGGTGATTTTAGAGGTTGATCAATCGATCGATACTAACTCTTGCGTTTGATCGATTCAAAGCCAGCAGCATAAATTATTTATTAATTATTGACGACTTATAGCCCAATGGCCACGTACATTTTAGCCGAAAAAAGGTCATATAATTTTGGATATGTTGTATGTACCTAGGCCCTTACTAAATATCCAAGTTTTCTAATTTGGCACACCTGTGCGCGCGTCAATACGACCACTTTTGTGTACTGTTTACGGTTTTTGCTTGATAATTCTTTACTGGTGCGTTCTACAAAAAGATGTTCAACCAGTTTTTGTACAGTACAAAATTTCCTATAATTTACTTTAATAAAAAAAAATCTAAATCTCATAATTACCGAAATATCGAGCCTCAAAGGTTACGAAAAACTGAAAAACACGTTTTTTAAACAATTTATTCCACTGACGTGTGGCCTACTTTTATTCATCAAACTCACACAGATATGACCCACAAGAGATTCTATTTTTTCATACATATAGTGGGTGCGACACTACATCGGCCCCGTTTGAACATGGAAAAACCAAATTTTGCAGTGTTTTTCAGATGCACCCTAATTTAGCTGAAGCATAAGTGCATTCAGAGAGTCAGAAGCTACTCCTGACCAAATTGGATAAGCAGGTGAAACCTTTTTTCGTAGCCTTGTATGGTGGGGACATGAATGCTCAAACTGTTTATGGTCTACACTGTCAGCTTTTTGAAAAAACTGTAAATAAAAGCAAGTTTTACCTTACCAGACTTGCGGTTGTGGCCTTGTGATCTTATCATATTTTTTTTCGGAAACGTTTATAGATATATCAATTGAAAAGTAATGCCAATGTGACAATCATTAAGTTACTATGCGATTGGAGAAAGGAGGAAGCTATTTGTGTCTGCACTTTGTCAATTAACAGACACGTCAAATTGTCATCAAGGCACCCTAGGTGAGACCATTAACATTTGGGCACCAAATTAACTGTGATCTAATTAGAACCACAGACATAAGAGACAGAGTAACAAGGTCAACACATCACCAAGATACACACCTGACACAATAGTTGCTACGAAAGCACAAAAACCGAGCTCCAACTTTGTAACTTGGAAACTAGGCCAAGTGGAGCACTGCACCGCCAGACGCATGCGTACAAAGCACGAGTCTTTACAGCAGTAGGTACAAGACGTTACTGATAATGCATCCATACACACGTAAAGTAAGTTCAATGTATACATTTAAAAATATAACAATAATAATATAGATTGAAAAGGTTACAATTAAGTTTCAAATACCTTTTTAAAATGTAGAATTGTATTGTAAAAAAATCAGGGTCTCCCAATTAAAAAATAAAGTAAAGCATTATTTTCAGAGGCACCAAGTATTTTATGTGAAATCGTATAGCCCTAAAAAACCATATACAGGGTGTTTAAAAACAGGTTAATGAACTTCAAGGGTTGATAATACTCATCAAAATTAGACAAAAGTTCCAGTAAACATATGTTCGAAATGCGTTCAAAGAGAGCTACAGCCGTGAAAAAAGTAATAAAAAACAGATTCTATTTAATTAGAATAATAAGCACAGTTGCGGCAAAAAAAATGGGGCAGTTACGTCTATTTTCGCCATTATTCCACCTTTTGTCACTGCATGTGTATGCGACAAAACTACTTTGTCGTATTATTTCTAATTTGGAATTGTTTGGCAGATGTCAAATATTCAATGTTGCAATATAACATATTAATAAAACAAGTTCAAGCAGTTCGAATTAGACAAAAATTTGTTATAAGAGTTGTCCCATTTTTATTGGCCGCAACTGTACACGTGCGAATCACTGAACCAATTTAACAATGCACTTACCCTAAAGAAAGAGTATAGAGGAGGGAAAAATTATTCATATCAATAAAATTAAACTGTAATCATAAAGGACATTAGTAACATATAAAGCCGGTAATTATGATTTACTGTTCTATTTCTTAAAAATTTAAAAAAGTGTGGCCTTTATGGCTTTAGAATTATATTTCTACTTTAACATAATGTCCAATATAAGCAACAAGACAGTTAAAAAAATGAATATACTCAATTTTATCCGCTTTTATTGTTACCAAAATTTTACTGTACGTAATTTCAGTAAACACAGCAAACGCTTTGGCCTTAAAGAAAATCCTGAAAATGAACTAAAGCGCAGTATGTCATGCAGAAGAAATGTAAAAACCTACTTGAAAACGACATAACCTACCGGAATTATTTCTTTGTCAGTTTATATGAAATATTAATGGAAAGAACGAAGTTTCCTAATTATTATGGCATATGTTTGTTGAGTTGTATACGAAGTACTGTTAATAGACGTTCACGATCGTGAAACCACCCAGCAGCGTTTTAAGATGGTGTTGAACTACCCCGTCAACATGGCGAAACGGCACAACTGCCAAGACTAAAGTAGCGAGTACAAATTCCAGTCGTGGCAAGATTTTTTGAACTAATGAAAGAGGAGGCGGATGCAAATTTCCTCCACCTTGATTTCGCAATAATTAGTTATCGTCTATTTTGCGTCCACATATATACTACGGTCATGTATAGTTATAACGTAATATGATAAAGCCCATACCACATTAAAAGTATCAGTTCAACAGATTACGAATGTGTCTTTAGAGCGAGTGATATGGATATTCTTCAATTGCAATTTTTTACTGATGATGCTAACAAAACTGGCGAAACGTCTAAAATGTTAAAAATGTTAATTATTAAACAATTTTGACAAAATGATTTTTTATTTATCTGCTAAAAAATCTGTAATATTTAAAATTGACTTATTGATCCCCGTTTAACAATCAGATATTCTTCTCCATGACAATTCTCACCTCGCCCACCTTACTTATAGTTCTGCGAGTATTATCTTTTTAAAGCCCTTAAATAGTATATGGAAGGCAAAAAGTTCAAGTCAAATGAGTAGGTGATAACAGAGCGGTGAAAATATGGATTTGCTAGCAACTAAAACACTGTGTCAGTGTGCTTTAGTTGCCCTCGGGAAATTCAAAGCTCTCTGCTTCGCGTCGAGCTTTAAACATTCCCTTGTGTTGTAATCTACTGATTATGCCCAATACTTAGATATTTTTTATCAACTGTGTTGTTCTTATTATTGTTGTGTAAGAAAGTACAGGTCAAATTTTATTATACTCTCCGCATATTTTGGATTCCTAACGTTTTCTACAATTTATATTTTTAATAGTATTTCAGTTGTCAGAAGCCGAGTAGCGCAGATGGGTAAGCGCTTGCCTTGCATTAAGCAAGTCCTCGGTTCGAAACCCGCGAGAGCCGAAATTTTCCGCAGCCTTGGCGATTTGAACCGGGCTCGGTGAGACCATTCACAGTTGGGCAGCAAATTAACTGTGCTCTACTCCAACCACAGACCTAAGAGCTAGAGTAACAAGGTCGACACATCACCAACACACACACCTCACACAGTGGTTGTTGTGCAAGCACAAAAGGTGCGCTCCAACTTTGTATCCCGAATCCGAGGCAAGTTGAGCATTGTACCGCCAGATGCAAGTACATAAAGCACCAGCCTCTACACCGCAAGGTAAAACGAGGTCATCGACTATACATACATACATACATTTCAGTTGTTATCATCTTGTAGGTTATGATAGCTTTCCTGAGGCAATAAGAATTTAATGAGTGACAATTTGTCTCAAAAAACAACTTTAGAGACGAAGTGCTTGAATTTCTGCATTTCCGCGAACTAATTAACAGAAAATACCAAGTAATTTCAGGAAAAGATTCTAGCTGATTGTAATGCCATTTCGGTCTTTGACATGGAGTGTTTAGTAATAGCTGTTAATTGGCTAAACACTTAAACTACTTTCTCACAAAATCCTATGTAAATGAAAATAAGATATTCACATCGTTAATCAGATTTCGATTATGGAAAAAATCGTTTACAAAACAGCTACTTTCACCAAAATTCATTTGACTTCGTGTTTGGAAAAGATCATCGTTTGAGGGCAAATGGTGATCAGGATGAAAAGAAAAATCAGTTTGAAAATGAAAATGTGTTAATCAATGTCGTCAAAAGGTGGTGGGACTTGTAGCAGCAGGACTGTAAGTTTTTTCTGGAAAACATTGAGTTTGAAGGTCGACAGTTTCCAAAAATTATTATTGTTAGAAAAAACATTTACCAATTCTGGTAATGTACATTTTTTTAGGACAGTACTAGTAGACATTTTTCAACTTGTGGACAACTTACGTTAGTCTTATATTGCTGTGATCCTATGTGAAATTTTGCAGCTCTTAATAAGAGCACTTCAAAAATTAAGTACTTTTATTTAGGTCATAATTGTTTTCTACTATTCTTACAGACTAACTTAGAAATGATAAGAATTTTCTCATTTTCTGTCTATCTTGGCTTTTAAAGTTTATGAGATTTAAGTGAAAAAATCTGTAAAGGGGTTTACACAGAAGTTCCTTTGCGCGAATTTGATCAATTTGCAAATAAAAAATTTCTTCGTTTTTTAAACGAGAGAAGTAAAAATATAGTCCCTTGGGATTCACACTCCGGGCTTCGCCGCTAGAAGAACTGAGCCATGGGCGTGCTCGAATTGGACGAGTTTCTGCTGCGTTATAAAGCACCATACCGTTCTGTCAAATTTGTGACGTTTTCCCTGTATCTGTTAGGTCTAATTTTCACCATTGATAAAGCCTAAGTTACGTGCAAATTATTACTTTTATCTCTTTCTCAGGTAAAGCAAAAATAAACAAAATTTAATTTTTTTATTTGCTCACCATGTATATATTTCTCCGAAACTTTCTCAGTTTCATGCCAAGTAGACGTATAATATGCAAGCAAATAACGTCTTCCTCCAACAAATAGTTTTTAAGTTATACCGCCTACAAGTCTCGTTTTTTAGGGATGTAAAAATCTAAACTTATTGCAATGACAAATCGGTGTGTGCGATATTTTTGCAAGCCAGTGTACATACTTAGAGTTAAAGAAAGGAAATCGAAAACAAAATTAATAACAAAGCCAGTCGTCTTAAAAAGAACGAAATTTAGAAAAAAATATTTATTGCAGATCGCATTCGAAAAGGCGAACAACCTACGTGTAGGTATAAGACACCTCCAACTCGAAAATTCCTTAACGTCGATTATCGGCCTCGAACTCGAAAAAACTGTCGAGATCAAGAATTTAATTAATCTCGTCTGGAAGCTTCGAGAATTGTATTAATCTCGCTCTTCTCAAAAATTCGATATCGCAAAATATCACTCTCGAATTTCGAGATTTTTAAGCCAGTGTCGTAGGTAAGGAGAAGGTCCAGAAATTACTTTTAGCAAGACATAATAGTATCATAATTGGAGGAACACTTCACTGATATCGACGAAGTTGCAACAGTTAAAATGTTAAATCTCTTCATAAATATGCAGCTGATCAAACAGCTTTTTCAAAAAGTCTATCCAAATCAGAAATTCTAACGAATAAAACAAAAGAGCAGAGCTATATCTACTTTAGCACAATTTGCGTTCTGCGAACGAGCAGACTAATGCAGCACTCACTGATCTCGGTTAGTTGCACAATCAGTTTTAACACATTTTTGCCTGCTAAAACTACGAGGTTAATATTTCCGCACTTTAAAGCAAGTTACACGAGTATCGATTCAACTAATTATAACTTACACTCCTAACACCAAGCGCATATTCATTGACAATAGTGACAAAGTTTGCAAACGCCAGGAGTTAAAAGGCGTCCATTAGCATACAAGGAGTGCTGTTTTTATTTACCAAAGGTGTTTTTCCTTCAAGGTACTCTTGTGGCAGTGCAAGACTTTGAACTGCGCCAAACACTTGACCTTTTAAATCATGTCAAAGCTTCTGCGTCTTCAGGTAATAGAATTGGAACATCAATCTGAAACACAATTTCTTTCAGAAAAGTTTGAATCGAAAAAAGCCACGTGTTTAACACATTTTCTAATCAACAGTTAATCCTCTGCTTATTTTCACACTTAGTTGCTGAGTCAGGCATAAGATAGTTTAAACGTCACCCTTACGAAAGCTAATTGTGTCATTGACCGAAACTCGAAAGCTCAAAGCTCACGAAGTACCTAAAATATACCAATTTACTCCAACTTAATTTCATGTCAGATCTTACTCGCCTTTACCTGTACCTATAATAAATAAGTTTTTTACCTGAAAACAAAATCTATACTAATATCCGAATGAGATGAAGGAAAAGTTGCACGAATGAGCTGAAAAATCGTGCTCGGAGAATTGCAGCAACGCAAATAAAAATAAACGACGTCTAGACGTAAGTCGTAACTATGACATGGCAGGCATCTCAAAGGCTAGTTCGTTCAATACTTCTTCTTTACCTTATTTCCTCGCCCCCTCCGCGTCCTTCAAGTCTATCCCCCCTCAAAAATATTCTGGACTGCTCTTACCAAATGTATTATTTTCTTTCTGGAGATCGCTGCGTCCCTTGTTCGCGTGTCGGGTCGAGACGGGAGATAATTCTTCAGGATGACCGAATTTGGCCTAGCTGTTCATTAGGGTAGGGAAGCAGATCGATATTGCAGCATAAATATTATTTATTGGTAACTTTCGAAAGGTATTTGGAAAGCGGTCTACACTTGGAAGAGTGTTATGGAGGCAAACATTTATCTTTATTTCATAACTGGTAAAATATTAAATAAAAGAGTAGAATCTCCAGCTACTTGGGGTGGACAGTCGAGTTTGTAGTACACATGTTTTAGTTTAGAAATCTCTACGCTATAAATATTTTTCTATAAAAGTTATCAAACTAAAAATTATGATTACCTTTGGGTAAATAATGTGTATATTTTGTCGCATTTAAAAGAAATTCCAGAATCTTTCTGTAGAGGTCCGATTACAAGGGAATGGTTATTATAAAATGGGTAAAATATTGAGTCATATTCCAACTTCGACCGTACATAAGAATAATAAAAGACAATATAGTATGTGCACAATGCAATGGTTAGAAAACTACATTTTCTTAAAACGAAACTAGAGAAAAACTGGGCAGGTTCGGCATGTTAAGATTTTAGTGGCTTGGAACATCCTCTAAGAAAGTGTTGTTAATCCAATCTTGTTCGTACATACAAACTGTACTCTGTACTCTAAATAAAAAAGTAAAAATTCTCGCAACCAAAGTTGTATTTATAAAAATTAACCAAGTTGCAAATTTCCGAACTTGCCCAACGTTGGCAGGCAAGTTCAGCATGTACAATGAATTCTTACAAATATCTCAAATGACTAAAGTAGATCCATCAACATAATCAGTGCAGCCCTCATGGGCCAATTATTAGAGTTATTTATTATCGTCTTTAGCACGTTTCTTTTGCTTCTTTCAAACTCTTGTTTTTGGTTACAGAATCAAGAGTTATATTTCTTTACCTGCTTTTTTCCTAGCTCGTTGACATTACTGTCGATTTAACATAGTTGGTTTCGCTGAGTAAAAGTTATAATAATCTACAAGTATTAGGTCCTAGACATCTAGACTTCATGATGTAACAGAGTTCTCTTTGCCGAGGTAGAATTATAATAGTCTTGAAGTTTCAGGCATTCAACAATTGGGTTATAATTGCTTAGGCAGTGAACTCAATCTCGGTTGAATAAGCATTAAATAAGCGTGGTTTAGTTCAATAAGTAATGGTGCTGTAGCTACTACAATGTTGAATTAACATTGATTTAACGGATTACATTTTAACGAGATAAAATTATAATAATTTTCAGGTGCTTTTAACGTAGTTGTCTTGAGTTACAATTATGTTACTCTTGAAGTTTGAGTTAATTCATATTGCCATTATATAAATACTTAGCCACTCAATTTTAGCTTGGCTGAATAAACGTTAAATAAACAACGGTTTATTGAACAGATAATATCGATAATATTTACAAAGTTTTTTCTGTCGCTTAAAATTAATATTCAAGTTTCAGATCTTAAAATTTATGTTGTTTTACCAGAGCTGTTTTTAGTTAAAAATATGATAACATACAAGATTTAGACAATCAGCAGTTCCATTATAAATATTTCCAACTCAGAATTGGTTGAATAAACGTTCGATGAACAGTGATTTATTCAACAGGTTGCAGCTGCAGCTACTAAAAGTAATATTGAATGAGCTTTGGTTGAAATGATTTTTTAATTAACGTAAATTAACGTTGATTTCACTTAGCTGCATTTGGTGAGTCAAAATTCGGGTTTCAAGTTTTAAAATGAACATTCTTTTAGCGGTTTAAGTTATAAGTCTCCAATTTTTCAGGTATTGAACAATGCCATTGTAAACACTCAACTCAAGGTTGCTTGAATAAACGTTAAGCATTGTTTCCTTCAACGTGCAACGTTCCTGCAACTACTACGATGTTGAATTAAAGTTGATTCAAAAGAACAGCCTTTCTTTATGTAAATTTATGATAGTTTTCAGGTTTCACGTTTTAAAATTAACGTTGCTTTAACGGAATCGTCTTCGTTGAGTTAAAGTTATTATAATCTCCAAGTTTCAGCCAATCCACGCTGCTATTATAAATACTTTACCATTCAGCTCAAGATTGGTTAAGTAACCGTTGCATACATAGTGTTCTAGTTAAAAACTAACAGTGTACTGTAGCTACTAAAAAATTTAATTAATATTGATTTATCGGAGTTGAACTAACTATGTTAAAACTACAACAACCTGCATGTTTGCTGTTTTTAAAACCTTGATTGAATAACAATAGAGCGGTTTAAATTATAATTCTTCAATAAGCTGTAGCTACTACCATGTTGAATTAACATTGATCTAACGAAGTACATTTTAACGAGATAAAATTATAACAATTTTTAGGTGCTTTCAACGTAGTTGTCTTGCTTAAGTTACAATTATGATACTCTTGAAGTTTGAGTTAATCCATATTGCCATTATATAAATACTTAGGCAGTCAATTTTAGCTTAGCTGAATAAACGTTAAATAAACAACGGTTTATAATATTGATAATATTTACAAAGTTTTTTCTGCCGCTTAAAATTAATATTCAAGTTTCAGGTCTTAAAATTGATGTTGTTTTACCAGAGCTGTTTTTAGTTAAAAATATGATAACATACAAGATTTAGACAATCAGCAGTTCCATTATAAATATTTCCAACTCACAACTGGTTGAATAAACGTTCGATGAACAGTGATTTATTCAACAGGCTGCAGCTGCAGCTACTATAAGTAATGTTGGATGAGATTTGGTTGAAATGATTTTTTAATTAACGTAAATTAACGTTGATTTCACCTAGCTGCATTTGCTGAGTGAAAATTATAATGATTTTCGGGTTTCAAGTTTTAAAATGAACATTCTTTTAACGGTTTAAGTTATAAGTCTCCAATTTTTCAGGCATTGAACAATGCCATTGTAAACACTTAAAACACTCAACTCAAGCTTGCTTGAATAAACATTAAGCATTGTTTCATTCAACGTGCAACGTTCCTGCAACTACTACGATGTTGAATTAAAGTGGATTCAAAAGAGCAGCCTTTCTTTATGTAAATTTATAATAGTTTTCAGGTTTCACGTTTTAAAATTAACGTTGCTTTAACGGATTCGTCTTCGTTGAGTTAAAGTTCAATTATTAATTATCAATAATCTCCAAGTTTCAGCCAATCCACACTGCTATTATAAATACTTTACCACTCAGCTCAAGATTGGTTAAGTAACCGTTGCATACATAGTGTTCTAGTTAAAAAGTAACAGTGTACTGTAGCTACTAGAAAATTTAATTAATATTGATTTATCGGAGTTGAACTAACTATGTTAAAACTACAACAACCTGCATGTTTGCGGTTTTTAAAACCTTGATTGAATAACAATAGAGCGGCTTAAATTATAATTCTTCAAGTTTCAGGCATTGAATAATGCTATTTTACACTTAGGCACTCAACTTAAGCTTGCTTGAAGAAACGTTAAACATTGTTTCATTCAACGTGAAACGTTCATGCAACTACTACAATGTTGAATAAAGTGAATTCAAGAGAGCAGCCTTTCTTGATGTAAATTTACCTATAATAATTCTCAGGTTTCACGTTTTGAATTAACGTGGCTTTAACGAAGTCGTCTTCGTTGAGTTAAAGTTATGATAATCTCCACACTCCACACTGCTACTATAAATACTTTACCACTCAGCTCAAGAATGGTTAAGTAACCGTTGTATACATAGTGTTCTAGTTAAAAAGTAACAGTGTGCTGTAGCTACTAGAACGTTGAATTTAATTGATTTATCGAATGTGGTCTACCAAAAATAAGCTACAATAACTTTCACGTTTGTGGTTTTTAAAACCTTGATTGAATAAACAATGGACAATAACAGCTTTAGTGTTGAATTAACGTAAATATATAACATCTGCATTTGCTGAGTTAAAATTATAATAATTTTCGGGTTTTCAAGTTTTAAAATGAACATTCTTTTAACGGTTTAAAATATAAGTCTCCGAGTCTCAGGAATTGAACGATGCCATTGTAAATCCTGCAACTGCTACGATGTTGAATTAAAGTTGATTCAAAAGAGCTCCCTACCTTGATTTAAAATTATAATAATTTTCAGGTTTCACGTATTAAAATTAACGTTGCTTTAACGGAGTCGTCTTCTTTGAGTTAAAGTTGTAATATTCTCCCAAGTTTCAGCCATTACACACTGCTATTATAAATACATTACCACTCAGCTCAAGATTGGCTAAACAAACGTTACAGACGTGTTTTATTTAAAACATAACAGTGTGCTGTAGCTGCTAGAATGTTGAATGAAATTGATTTATCGGAGATGGTCTACAAAAATTAAATCTACAATAACTTCAACGTTTGAGGTTTCTAAAACCTTGATTGAATAAACAATAGACTAAGGTTGCTTTATTTGCACCTAATGTTGCTGCAGCAACTTTAATGTTGAATTAACGTTGATTTATCCTAGCTACATTTGCTGAGTTAAAATGATAGTTTTCGTGTTTCAAGTTTAAAATGAACTTGGTTTTAGCGGTTTAAATTATAAGTCTCCAAATTTCCAGGCATTGAACAATGCCATTGTAAACAGTTAGGCACTCAACTCAAACTTGTTTAAATAAACGTTAGATAAGCATTGTTTCAATCAACATGCAACGTTGCGACATTCTACTTCTGTATTGAATTAATGTTGATTCAAGAAATCTCTCTTTGCCTCTTTATAATAATTTTCAGGTTTCAAGTTTTAAAATGGAGCGGTTTTAAATATAAATCTCCAAGTTTCCAGGCATCGAACAATGCCACTAGAAACACTTAAGCACACATTCTAGCTTGCATGAATAAACGTTAGATATGCATTGTTTTATTCCACATGCAGCGTTGCTGCAACTATTGCGATGTTGATTCAAGAGACTTCTCTTTTTTGAGTTAAAATTATAATAATTTTCAGGTTTCAAGTTTTAAAATTAACGTTGCTTTAACGGTGTTGTCTTCTTTGAGTAAAAGATATGATAATCTCCAAGTTGCAACCCACGGACACTACCATTATAAATACTTAGCCACTCAACTCGAGATTTGTTAAACAAACGTTGGATACACATTGTTCTATTTAAAACGTAGCTAACAGTGATGTAACTACTAAAATGTTGAATTAACCTTGACCTATCGGCGTTGGTCTACCTAAGTTAAAACTGCAACAACCTCCACGTTTGGGGTTTTTAAAACCTTGATTGAATAAACAATACACTAACGCTATTTTATTTTACACTCAATGTGGCTGCAGCAACTATAACACCTTTTTGAGCCACCCTGCATAATCTAAACTATTTTAGTAATGTGCACCACCTTCGTACCTACAACTTCTATATACACAATATTCATGTAACCCTCATCGATTTAGAAATATCTTCGACCCCCGCATTGTTGCCGGACCCTGTATAGTGTATACAGAGTCCCGTTACAATGGGAGAGGGGGAGGGGATAAAACTACGACAGTTACGTAAATATCGTGTATATTTCTATGTTATGCTAGCTGATAAATTTATTTAAATTATCGTATTACTATTTTTAATGAAACTCTCTCAGTTGGTTCGCAATATCTAGTAACCAATGATTGATTTGTCAAATTCTCTTTGTTTAATTGCAAGTTGATTGACTTTCAAAAAAATTGACAACTAACGTCAAATTAATCAAAATTCAGAACGAATATCAAGGTTTTTACAATAAGATCTAATATGTAATTCTTTCACCAATCTATTTTGTAAGTATGAAATTCAATTATATTTTTTATACCTTCTTACTGGTTATAGCTTTTTAAATGTTTCATTTAACCTTTTAAAACACAAACCTGATTTAACAATTTGCTTGTTAATACTGCCAAAATCCTTCTAAGCTGGATCCTCACTCCGACTGCACTCAAACACCTGCTGAGTCCTTATCCAAACTGCATCACCTCCGATGAATGTAAACTCCCAGCCTCACCTTATTGCCATCCACTTCAAAACTTCCACATCCTATACTGGATTCCTGTCGTTGTCCCCTGCTGCTGTTAACTTCAAGTCTCCTAGCTCCTGTACTGGATTACTGCAGCTCCGATCCCTCTCTGGTAAGTGTCAGCATAAATCTTGTTCCAAATATGAATTTGTCTCTTTTTTTAGATGGTCCTACGTCTTCAATGATACCCACAGGTTTTCCAAAAACAATTCGCTGCACGTACTAACCTCTTGTTTGTGTCTTGTATTCCATTTCCAATGTAGTATTAATAAATCCAATTCTCTTCATATAATGTAATCTTCTGTATTGATTATTTATAATTCACTGCATTGGTTCAATCTCTTCACCGATTGTATTCCTTTATAAGTTCCAATTTATAATATTATACCTCCACGAAGTATATTTGTTTACAGCCTTTTTAAATGGTATTTGATCAAATAATTACATAAAGTAAGGCATAAATTCTGGTTTTTTATTTTCCAAATTCGTTATATTCAAAATTACATGTCTGTTTTTTATGATTTGTTTCAGTAACTAATTAAACAAATTACAAATTATTACTATTAGACACGATTCTTGTTGCCTCCTATCTACACTTTTTTATATAATCAAAACAGATATTTTATTTTAATTATCATAACAGATACATTTTAGTAGTAACCTTGGTATTTATTCCTATTCAGAATTTTCTTATTACAGATTAAGTTTGAGTAATCAATCATTATGCTATTATTTGACTAACCAATAATAAGAAAGTTAATTTCATTATACTTTAACATGTATTTATATCCATTAATTTGCTTATATCTGACTTCCAAATTTATTTTACTAAACTGTTTCTTTAGTATTCATATTTAAATTATCAAAGAATATAGTGTATCATAACATAATTCCTCAATTAAGAAAAACATTTTTAATAAACTCGTTTTATTTCAAATGTATTTTCTTAATTCGTTATTTAATTAATAAATTTTGTAGAACCCAACCAAATATCCTATTATCTAAATTAATAACAATCAACACCTATTTACATCTATCTATTTTAAAATTACTATAGAAACGAAATAATTAACTTTACCAACCAACAGCATTTAATGCAATATTTACAGATTTTCATGTTTTCTAAGTTTTCGATATATATGGGTAAATCATTGTAATATGAAATCTTCCTCTAATTCGTCCATCTGTATCATTTATTAATTCATATGTATTGTTATTAAAAGTTTTCTGTATCCTATACGGTCCCTCATATGTGTATAATAACTTTGCACATATTTTTTCCTTTCGGTTAGCTACTTTAAGTTTTTTAACAATTACTAAGTCCCCTATATTAAATTGTACTCGTTTCTTAATTTTCTTATTCTGTTTATTTTCGTACCTATCATGAATTATGTTCAATCTGCTTTTAGCTTTATCTAACAATTGCATTATCTCAACATCACATTGTTCTCTTCTCCATGGTCTAGCTGGAATTATTTGTTGACACAAAGTAATTGGACTAATCTCGGTCGTTGTATTTGGAACATTGTTTATGAAATTCTCCACATCTAGCAAATATTGAACCCATTTATTATGCTGTTTATATGTTAATATTCTTAAATATTTAATTACTTCTTTAATATACCTCTCTGCAATGTTACTTTGAGGATGTCTTATGCTACAGAAACAAATCTTAATCCCTCTTTTATCTAAATTGTTTATTAATCTTGCATTTCTAAAATATGTTGCGTTGTCTGCTAAAATTCTTTTTGGTTTACCTACTTGTTCTTCAAAATTTCTAATTGACTTAATAACATGTTTAGTATTACAATTTTTCGCTGGATATAACTTTATAAATTTTGAAAATGCATCTACCATAATCAGAATATGCTTAAACCCATATTGTCCTGTAACTAAGTTTGATAAGTAATCAATAGCTACTAGTTCCATCGGTTCATTTACCCTAATACTTTTTACAATATTCTGATTCTTGAAGTTCTTTTCCTTTGCGAATTGACAAATTTGGCACGTTTGAATGAGTTTTTTAATTAATTTAATATCATTCTTCGTATAAAAACATTCCCTAAACATTAACCAAACTTTTCTAGTTCCACAATGTCCAAATATTGTATGAATTTCCTCTACGATTTCTAACATGTCTTCTTTACTTAAAACCAATAATTCTTTATTTTCTATGACCTTTACCAACAAGTTTTCCTTAATTTGATACCCTTTATAATTGTTATCTTGACTTTGTAATACTAACGTTTTTAATTCTTGAATTTCTTCTACGTTCTGCTTATTTAAAACTTCTTGTTTAGACAATCTTCCTTCCTCATAAATTTTCTCAATTCCAATCAGGATCTGTTTCGGTTTTTCATAGTTAGGTATATCTTTTCTACTTAAGAAATCTGCAACTACATTTAACTTTCCTGGCCTGTGTTTGATATCAAATTCGTATTGTTGTAAATACAATGCCCATCTGTATAACCTGTCATTATGGAAAGTTTTATTTTTCAAAAACGAAATCGCAGAATTATCCGTTTCAATATCAAATTTGTTCCCTGTTAAATAAAATTTCAGCTTATTAATTGCGAATATAATTGCCAACCTTTCTTTCTCTGCTACCGTGTATCTAATTTCATACCCTTTTAATATTCTTGATATAAAGCATATGGGTACTTCTATCCCATCTTGAACTTGTATTAGTTCTGCTGCAATTGCTTGATCAGATGCATCCGTACGTAGTATAAACTTCTCTTCAAAATTCGGATATTTCAGCAATAATCCTTCATAAAACCTCTGTTTGATAGTATTCACTGCCTTTTCTCTTTCTTCATTCCAAAACCATTTAACATCTTTTCTTAATAATTGCACTAATGGTAATGTCAACTCTGAGTAGTTACTTATGAACCTTTTGTAATAATTGAAAACACCTAATAACCCCCTTAATTTTTTTAGATTTTTTGGACGAGGTAAATTCTTGATTTCTTCAAGACGTTTTTCATTTATGGTTACTCCATTTCTACTTATTTCATATCCCAAATATGTTACATTATCCTGCATAAATTCACATTTTAAAATATTCAGTTTTAATCCATTTTTGTTTAATGTCTCTATTACAATTTCTAAATGTTGTAAATGTTGTTGTTCGTTTTTAGAAAACAATAAAATATCATCGACGTAATGCACACAAAAGTCTTCAAATTGGTTTAATATTTTCTGCATTGCTCTAACTAAAGCTGCACAAGAAGTCGATAGCCCAAATGGTACCACTTTAAAGTGAAAAATCTCCCCATCAATACTAAAACCAGTATATTTTCTCGATTCTTCATGTAGCGGAATCAGCCAAAACGAATTTTTCAAATCTAATTTTGTAAAAACTTTCTTATCCCAAATTCTGCTTAACAATCCATCAATCGTTTGTGGAGATTCGTATTGTGGCTTTGTTATTTGATTAATTCTGCGTGCATCCAAACATAAACGTAAAGAACCGTCACGTTTTTTAACTACAACTAAAGGATTGATAAAATTACTCTTTGAAGATTCTATTACTCCATCTTTTACCATTTTTTTAATTTCATTTCTAACTTGTCCTCTTAATGTAAATGGAATAGGGTAAGATTTACTATTAAAACTTTTTGATTCATCAACCTGCAATTTATGAATATATTTTTGTGCTTGTCCTACCTTTTCATTAATAACCTCCTTATTTCTATAAATTATTTCTAATATTAGGCCTTCAAATTGTTTATTCTTTTCAGCTATTTTCAAATCATTCAGCAAAACCCCCTTATAATTATTATCACTCTGTATATCACATATTACATTATTATTAATTATTATACCTTCCTTATACTTCATTGTATCTCCAATTCTATCTAATTGAACACACTTATTTTCTCGGCTGACACTATTGGTACAGTTCCAAGATTTTTTTACCCCTTTTAAATGAATACACTTTTGTGTTCCATCAATATGAATCCCTAATTGCTGAATTACATCAATTCCTAACACCATATCGACAGTGAGACCTTTTATTATAAACAATCTAACAAAATCTTCCCATTGATTTATACTTATCTTTACATTTAACACTCGGTTTGTGGTTGATATCTTTCTTTTGGTTGCTGATAGCAAATCTATTTTATTTACTTTAATTATATTCTTGTACAGGACATCTAAATTATTTAAAATTACTTCCTCATTTATTAAAGATGTGATCATATTTCATAATAGAATACTGTCTTCTTTTTAGTAGTACAATGGCATCATCTATCTTTTAATATTTAATATTCATAACTATTTAAATGCTAAAATACGTGTGGTTCTTCATAAAAAATTTTTTTTTAAATTACTATTTACATATTTACAAGTTCCGAGTTTCCTTTTGTTATCTTAATACTCTTTTAAAAGTATTTTCAGTAGTCTTTTGAACATCCTTGTCTTCTTTAGCTGCTTGTTTTAATTTTCTTAATTCATCTTCTAACCTTGGTACTTCATTTTGTCTCAGCTTTTCTTTTAACTTCTTTGCTTCCTCCTTTAGTCGTCGTTTAACTGTTTCCTTCTTTGTTTTCTTCTTATTTTTATTGACATTAACTATATAACCTCCTGTAATTCTTCTTAAATATTTGTTATTTTTGTTCCTCATAATATTACTCAATATACCTCTTGTTACCACCTTTACTTCTGTATTACTTACCACTTCATTGTATTTTACCTGTTTACCATTTTCCATATCTTCACAAGTCTCTAACATTTGATTTATTTCATTAGTTCCAAATAATAATTCTTGTTTTTTATCCAAAATTCTGTTTTCATAAGTATTGTATCGAAATCTAACTTCTAATTTTTCTTTATCCTGTACTGACTTAGTTTCCATAATCTTTGTTAAATTTTCTTCTATCTCTTTGCGTTCCTCCTGTCTTTCTTTTCTCACCTCATTCTTGAGTTCCTCCTTATAACTTCCTAATGTTTCACTCATCTTATTAATTTGTGCTTGCAATTCTTGCTTATTCTCGATTTGCACCTTATTAAATTCTTCTCTTAATCCCAATATCGATTCTTCCATCCTTTTTGCCTGTTCTTTTTGCTCCTCAATTGCCTGTTGCAAATCCTTTTTCAACTCTTCCGCATTCTTCGCAAAATCCTTCCTCAGCTCTGCTGTATCCTTCTTGCTTATCTCAGCATTTTTCTGTATTGACTGTAGTAATTCTTTCTTCGACCTGTTTTCCCTTTCCTCAGCTTCCCTATTACTTTGCTGCATCATTCTTTCCATTGACTGTAATGATTGCATTTGCATTTGCATTTGCTGCATCATTCCCATTATTTGTTTCATCCTGTCATCTTTTTCTGTATGTTCTTCCTGTAACCTTACCTGGTCTCCTTGTACTTCCATTTCTAGCTGTCCTTCTTCACCTTCTACTCCTGCGCTACTCGCCACTACTTCCATCTGTTCTGGTCCTTCTTCTTTCTCTTCTTCCACCTTCTTGCCTTTCCTTGTAACCCTTTTATCTGCCATCTTTCAGTTAAATTGTTTAAATGTACCTATTTTTTATTATAACCCTTTATAATGAATCGTATATCTTTATATTTGATTTACCAATTGAATCCGTTATCCAATACTTTAGTTACTCAAATTAAATGTCCTATTCTGTTACTCTATTTTTGCTCAAAAGAACTTAGTTATGATACCCTTTTACCTTTTTACAATTCTGTTCTTTTATTCGTGATTGTTAATTACAAATTAACCATAAACCTGGTTTATCAGCTATATTCAAATAAACGGGTTTGATTGTATTTTCTAATCTTACGTTTGACTTTTCAATTACCTGACATTGGCAAGCTACATCAATTTGCTATGCCCTCTCGTTGCGGCGCCATAAAATTTTCTATGTTATGCTAGCTGATAAATTTATTTAAATTATCGTATTACTATTTTTAATGAAACTCTCTCAGTTGGTTCGCAATATCTAGTAACCCAATGATTGATTTGTCAAATTCTCTTTGTTTAATTGCAAGTTGATTGACTTTCAAAAAAATTGACAACTAACGTCAAATTAATCAAAATTCAGAACGAATATCAAGGTTTTTACAATAAGATCTAATATGTAATTCTTTCACCAATCTATTTTGTAAGTATGAAATTCAATTATATTTTTTATACCTTCTTACTGGTTATAGCTTTTTAAATGTTTCATTTAACCTTTTAAAACACAAACCTGATTTAACAATTTGCTTGTTAATACTGCCAAAATCCTTCTAAGCTGGATCCTCACTCCGACTGCACTCAAACACCTGCTGAGTCCTTATCCAAACTGCATCACCTCCGATGAATGTAAACTCCCAGCCTCACCTTATTGCCATCCACTTCAAAACTTCCACATCCTATACTGGATTCCTGTCGTTGTCCCCTGCTGCTGTTAACTTCAAGTCTCCTAGCTCCTGTACTGGATTACTGCAGCTCCGATCCCTCTCTGGTAAGTGTCAGCATAAATCTTGTTCCAAATATGAATTTGTCTCTTTTTTTAGATGGTCCTACGTCTTCAATGATACCCACAGGTTTTCCAAAAACAATTCGCTGCACGTACTAACCTCTTGTTTGTGTCTTGTATTCCATTTCCAATGTAGTATTAATAAATCCAATTCTCTTCATATAATGTAATCTTCTGTATTGATTATTTATAATTCACTGCATTGGTTCAATCTCTTCACCGATTGTATTCCTTTATAAGTTCCAATTTATAATATTATACCTCCACGAAGTATATTTGTTTACAGCCTTTTTAAATGGTATTTGATCAAATAATTACATAAAGTAAGGCATAAATTCTGGTTTTTTATTTTCCAAATTCGTTATATTCAAAATTACATGTCTGTTTTTTATGATTTGTTTCAGTAACTAATTAAACAAATTACAAATTATTACTATTAGACACGATTCTTGTTGCCTCCTATCTACACTTTTTTATATAATCAAAACAGATATTTTATTTTAATTATCATAACAGATACATTTTAGTAGTAACCTTGGTATTTATTCCTATTCAGAATTTTCTTATTACAGATTAAGTTTGAGTAATCAATCATTATGCTATTATTTGACTAACCAATAATAAGAAAGTTAATTTCATTATACTTTAACATGTATTTATATCCATTAATTTGCTTATATCTGACTTCCAAATTTATTTTACTAAACTGTTTCTTTAGTATTCATATTTAAATTATCAAAGAATATAGTGTATCATAACAATATAAACGTTCTAGGTACAAGGGCGTTACATATTACTAATATAGTATTGATTATGCAGGGTAGCTCGAAAAGTGTGGCAAATTAAACTCACTTTTCTTTATATGAGATGCTCCTTATTTAAATAGCTTGAAATATTTGCATTAAAATATTAATCAATTTGATATCTAGTTGTATGGGTCTAACGTCAATTGTTTTGGAGATTATAAGGATTTGATGCAAAAATTCTGAAACTTAGTCTGCTGCTGTAGGTAACAGAAAGCAAGTTAATGAAGGAAAACGTTATCAACAAATGTGTTTCGCGTGTAAAATAGTGGATGTGGGTATTAAAGCTATACAGTGTGCTCAACATCTGCAAAAATAGTTATTTCGATTTTTTTCAAATGAAGCATCCAGTTTTTTTTTGTATTTTTGAAAATTCGTTTTTTATATACTACTTCGTACCCCTAAATTCAACTGTTCTTCAGATATGCGTTTGAACATAATAAAAACAATGTAAGTCTCTTAAGATGCTTTATTTCAAAGAAACCGAGAAATGCAGGCTTTCTTCACTGTACGAATTTTGTGTTTTTCCTTTGTATTTAAACAATAATTTTGCGGGCAAGTTAGTTAAGCACTGACCCGTGATGTACGCAGAAGGACAATATTTTGATATAAGTATTCACTTGATGAGACTATAGTCACTATTTTCCAACGTAAACTGGTAAACAAAACAGCAGCCAATTTCATAATTACAAATGATTCGACATAAGAGAAACTAGGTTAGTAAAAAGTACTTTATATTTTACAGCTATTGCTTACCGCTTTCTCGAGAAAAACCAAAATTCAAATAATTTTTAGCACAACGAAACGGAAATGATTGTAACCTTCCTAATAAGTAATTTTCGTCAAAAATGTAAAAGAAGAATTAATTGAATGTAGAAACAAACAAAAAGAATTAAAAGGAAAACAGCCTGTATGTACTGCTAGCTATTTCGTTAGTAACGTTAACAACGAATGTATTTAATTACTATAACGATGACATTGTAGTACTGAAAACTACAATCATTACATTATAGGTAGTACAAAGTCGCATAAGGCCACTATGACATTTCAACTGAGGTTCATAATGTTATAGTGGGTTTGGTAATTACATTCCGTTTGGAACTGTATGATTCAGTATTGAGGGTAGTCTCGTTTTATTCCTTGTGCTCTGGAAAATTAGAAAAGTGATAGTGGACATTTGAAACCCTTGACAGTGAAGGGAAAAGAGACGTATTGGGGAATAAGTTATTATTTTGAAAAAGAAAAAGGTTTAATATATACTTCTGCACAAATGAACTCGACCATTTGGATATATTGGTGCAATTTTTAAAAATATTTTCCAAAAGGGCAGTCATGGCAGTTTTGGTAACCTTTCATGATTGTGTCGATATAAAAAGCATTTCTTTTCATAATTTGGTTTAAAGAAAACTAAGTCCATTAATAAGGTATTATCACTTTAAAATTTTGAATTTGAACTATTAATTAACCTTTTTTTGTGATTCCTCGTATTTTTGTGAAATATAGTTTTTTTATTATTTTATTATTTTTTTATTTTATTAATATGATTTTATTAATTCTTCAGTTGATATTTGAGGATAGTGCAATTAAATATGCTTAATGTGAGTATACTATAAAACAAAAGCTTTTATATACAGGGTGATTTAAAAATGGCGCATTTCCTCTGGAGGGGTTGTTGGGGACTACTAGCGGAGTACGGAAAAAATCCCAATTCAAAAAACTGACAGTTTCATCAAACTTACCTAAAATTAGTTTTCAAAACTAGGCACCAAAAACTGTTTCAGAGAAACAAATTTGATCTTCGTTTTGGCTTCGATCATATACATAATAGGTGAGTTGCCACGCTTTTTTTTAAATTGTAGTTTTCAATAAATTCTAGATAGGTCCGGGTGTCCTTTACATGTTTAAACGTATGAATTTCAGCCACTCCACCTACAATTGAAACAGAGAGTTAAGAGATAGATTGTCTATTTCTTGATAAAGTACATTGAAACAGAGTTTTTCTAAATGATGCATCAGCTGAATTTTGCTTTGGATATGGTACACTGTTCCATCACTTCCAAACATAGATCCTGGGACTTCTAATAGCTTGCATTTTAGGATATATTCTTTCCAATTATTATCTGAACGACAAGAACCAAGGTAATCAAAGAGCATGCGGTCTGGTTAACTCTACCACACCATCTTTCGTTGTAACCATAACTTTTTGGGACATTGATTTACATAACTTTAGTATTTTCAGTAGAACTGAATCCCAGAAATTCACTGTCCCATCAATGATACGTTTACAAATAAATAAATAACTGATAGTTCCTAAGTCCAAAAGTTGACATGGCATATACATCATGGATAACGTCAGCAGGTGTAACAGTATTGTAACCAGGTTAACCAGTTTGTTGCTATTGTATGTAAATGTATTTACGGAGACATTCCATCATGGCAGTAACATTCTTGATGGTATTCGACCTCCTTATCGTATATGGTGTTATGCCAAGGCAACAAACCTTTGCTAGCTCTGGAGTTGTTAAGAAGAATTTGCTAAGGGATTGCATATTTTTCGTTATTCCTACAATCCCACCACTGCTCTAGTGCTTCATCCGTCATTAATCAATTCATTATTATTTTATTTAATAGATTATAACCTGAATTATATACAGTGCATTCAAGATAAGGAGTACCATAGTATAGGAATTTTGTTAATAGTAAGAGATACAAATTTGGTTAAATGGGAAGGGAGTTGTGTAATTAAGGGACTAACAAAGTGACGCCTAGAAATCCTTGATATGATTTTTCGTTTTTAAGTTATCTTAACAAAACCATTTTGTTAGTCCTTTAATTACACAACTTTTTCCTCATTTAATAAAATTTGTATTTCTTACTATTAACGAGATCCTCATACTCGTCCTCATTATCTTGGATACCCTGTATATGAGCATTATAGAACATGAAAATACACTTTCTGTTTTTAAACACATTTATTTTATTTTAAAATAATAGCTTACCCCCAAATCACCCCACCGCCCCTCCTCCCATTCCGAGGTCCCAGATCCCCATCACTTTTCAAATTTCCCACTTTCATAATTAAGAACGAAATAGGACTGTTCTCGACACTCAATTGTAAATTTTAAAAAAAGCCCACTGTTTTCACTACGCCACGTGAACAGCTACTAGTTAGTGATGTTGTAAGAGACGTAACGCATAGCATTATGGTACTAGTCGTAAAAATAGCACAACGCTTACCATAATGATTAGTTACGATCCGAATGGCATACAAAATGGTACCTGACCGCAAAATTTAATGAACTAATCGAATGCAAAAATCAACAGAAACTATTAAAACACAGCGATAGGCGCTGTTAGCCATTTTGCTAGTAACGATAGTAACGAATTTGTTAGAGTACTATAATGATTTTATTATAGTGCTGATGACTATAACCACTTCATTATAGTACTCAGTCGCAAAAAGTAGGTCACTATGGCATTCAACGTGAGGCTTATAATGTTATTACTATGACACGCTATCACGTAATAGTTATTTATTGTACAAGTGGGTTATGTTACAAATAATCCACAAGAGAAAGATTGAGCCCTCAATACCGCCAGACCGAGTAGGTAGAGTGAATTATTTGTAATAACACACGCGTGCAATAAACTTTTTTCCAACTGAAAAAATGTCAAAAGATAAATGTTGTATTACTAAATGTGAAAGGTCAAAGTGACAATTCATTTTGGAGTGACCAAAAGTGCTTAGAGTATAATGAATGTATAATTGAGTCGCCTCCAATTCGTGTTATACGTTTAGCATTACTGAAATGTATTGTTAGTGATACTGCCGGTCTATGTCAAATTCAAAGTTAGTATTAGGTTAGGTTTTGTTTGCTATTTGACCCACACTGTTGCAAAACTTAGCATTCTAACATGAAAGCAAACGAGAGAGAAAAAAACCTTACACTGACAAGTGTGAGTCTGCGATTTTGTGACGTTTCAGTAAATTACAACAGTGGCAAAGTATAAAATTTCAAAATTAAATTTGTGAGAGTAAATACAGGTTTTTCCAATCGGTGTGACTCATTTAAAATATATTTAAAGTTTGACAGTTTGGCATTATTTTACATGAATATGTGCAAGTGTATTTGGTTAAATTTCAACAAGATCAACTTTTTTCTGATAATTTTTTTTTAAATATTAATTCAGTTACACTACACCTTTTTCATTTGCAATTCAGATTAGTAAATTGTAATTCAGAAAGCATAAATTGTGGTTCAGAAACGAAGAGACGACTTTTATGTAGAATTACTATGTAAATACATACAAGTAATTTAGTATTTATTGTACTGTTGATTTGTAAAAAAATCTTCAGACAGATCTATTTGAATTTCTGTTTCTAATTTTTTGGTTGAAAATAAATTGACTTTAAAATTGTTCATCATAGAATTCAGGTCATTGTGTATGCTGCTACTAAGAGCTCTTTATATTAAAGGTATTGCAAACTTTACACACTACTGTATATATATGCATAGACAATTCTTCATAAAGGTCGTTCTTTGGTTTCTGAATTGCAATTTATGCTTTCTGAATTGCAAATGATGTCTGAATGTCAATTAACGCTTTCTGAATTACAATTTACACTTTCTGAAATACAAGATACATTCTTTGAATTACAATCTACTAATCTCAATTACAATTTACTCTTACTGCATTACAGTCTGTTAATCTGAATTACAAGTTACACTTTGAATTAAAATTGAAAAAAGTACTGACATGAGGCAGAAAAACATCAAAACGCGAATCAGTGGTGAACAGAATTGCCTAGAGGCTGATCAGGTTTCCGTTGCTTTGCGCTGGTTCTATCCCTTAAGCACATAAATGAGGCTGCATTTATGTTTTAAACCAATGTAGTCAATGGTACTTAAAAGGGACGACAGTAAACTACCCTGACGGACGCAGCCTCACGTCCCAATAATATTATGGCTTGGTATCAGAGTAGCGACGTAGTGAATGAATCAGTCATTAGATTCAGATTGTTTTATTACGAAAATAAACGTTCTATTTATACAAAACAAGAATGCTTAACTAAGTAACATATCAAAGTTCAATTATTGTATAGATTACTAGAGCGCGTTTAAAGGTACGAAGTAGCAATTCAGCACTGTAAGCGGATTGCATTTCCGTGTGTGTTTGCAAGCCAGAGAGGTGAACTTGTGTTTAGTAGGTCGCTTACGGCGTGAAATGCTAAGTTGCAGTTTTAAACTCGATGCTTGCGAAACAAGATTGGTTTTTAATATTTCGTAAAAGTGAAGTAAATTTGCCTGTTTAATTCAAGATTAAACAGATCTAAATTAAATATAAACTGGCGAAATTATGAAGTAAAACTGAAGGTTAAAACTGCTTGTTT
The DNA here is from genome assembly GCA_940337035.1 of Agriotes lineatus. Lineage (NCBI taxonomy): Eukaryota > Metazoa > Arthropoda > Insecta > Coleoptera > Elateridae > Agriotes > Agriotes lineatus. The sequence goes on along the minus strand of OW679203.1, from coordinate 43,893,561 downwards.
ATGAAATCAAAAGTACATTTAGAACTTCTGACTGGATTTCGTAAATTTTGTTATTAAAATTTATGTGTGTTTAAATCAAATTTAAACATATTGCCAATTTTAGGCTGAAGAAAAAGCAAAAGAAAAAACTATATTGTTTCTTCCACATTCAGAGTTTTTAGAGGACTGACGGCTGACTGGCGTTGCTTGGGTTGATGCTTCCTTCGGTTGATCCTTTTCCGAATGCAGTAGAAAGCTCATATTAGAATAGCCCCTCCCAATAGGCTGCCTGTGATCCCGCTGGATAGATAGGAATGGTGGCGGATGGTTTTCCAAGTAATGTCTTTTAGGTACTGCTGGAATTCCAATTGCGAAGATTGTAGATCCTCAAAGTGGTTTGATTGTTTTAGTACTGGCTCCTCTGCAATTGCTGAAAAGGAGTTGGGTGTTATTGTGTTGGTAAAATTGATGCTGACGGCTTTGGAATATCTTGCTAGGATCTTGAATTTCTTCTTATGCCTGGGGGTTAACGTATTCTTTGCAGTTTGGATGATGCACTCTGACGAGATTTGAATTACACCTGTAGTGTTGACAGTGACTTCTTCCCTATTGCCACTACAAGAGATAGCTATTCGGGTTGGCTTGTTGACTACGAACATCCAGGTGTTTTCCATGTATAGTTGTTTCCAAATAATGGACTGGATCTGATGTTTTCGTAGGCTGCATTGACTAATTTCTGCTCGATGATATATATCATCAATGATGCAATTTGGGTTGTTTTCAATTCCTTTCACGACTGTTGGACTGCAGATATAAGTGTTTGGAGTAATTTGGAGATTTTCTTTAAATTATTCATCTGTCTCTTGAAAGTACATTGTTAATTTGGAGAGGAATTGGTGTCACTTTGATTAAAGTATATTCAGTTTTTTCTACTATGATGAAGTATTCCTGAACGTTGATGTACATGTCATCATGTCCGATGTCGACCTTTAGGATTGGGGCCGGTAAAATTTCTAAGTTTGGCGAGAGTTTACTTTGCGAGGATTTGCTTGATTTGGGCAGGAGTAATTAGCTCGTAAAAATTACCTTGTTGGAAATGAACGTTCAAAATGTTTGTATGGTAATTGCACAGCTCACTAATAACATTGGTGGCGACTTGGTACACACTGATGATGTGGACGTTCAATCGGTTGGAGTCGGTTGCCTTATACCATGTGTCCATGTGGTTGATTGCCCTGATTGCTTGGTTTAGTTTCTCTTGAAAATGTTCCAGCTTCTGATCGATTCGTTTTTCGGTTTCATTAAATCTTGAAAGTGCCGACAGCAAGAATTTGGATTGTTGACTGTCCATTTTTATTAACTCTTGTTGATTTTTGTCAAGTCTATCAATATCGTTGCCTTGTGGGCACAGAGGACGTGAGTTTAAGCAGGCTTCGATTTGGCAAAGCAGAGTTGTCAATTCTTCAAATGTTAGAGTAGTGTTGCCAATGGTTCTTTTCAGATGATGATTCATTGATTTCACTCCTGCTTCCCATATCCCTCCGAAGTGCGGGGCTACTGGAGGGATGAAGTGCCATTGGGTACCAATAGTGGATAAATTTTCTTGGATAACTGGGCCTTCCATTGCTTGACGGATCTCCTTGTCCAAGACCTTTCTTGCTCCGACTATAAAGATCTGCACAGCGTCCTCTTCGGGCGATGAACCTCCAGAAGACTGCTAGGAAGCTGTTAGTTTTCATGTCGCTGACGGCTTCTAAATGTATTGCCTTGGTTGATAGTCAGACAAAAACAGCAATGTAACCTTGGATAAAGAATGCCCTCTTCCCTTGGATGTTCGAATTTATATTGGACCGGTATAGTCCACTCCTGAATGGAAGAATGGCGGGGTTGAATTGACTCTGGTTGATGGAAGATTTCCCATTAATTGCTGGGCTGCCTCTGCCTTGAAGCGGATACATCAAAAGCATTTCTTGATGCTGGAGCTGACAGCTTTCTTCGCGTTGATGATCCAATATTTTCTTCGGACATAGGACAGTGTGAGTTGAGTGCCACCGTGTAAAGTGCGTAAATGTGCCTCATGGATTATTAATTTGGAAACATGATTGGAATAAGGAAGGATAATAAGGTGTTTTTCGTGGTAGGATAAGGTTGAATATTCTAGTCTTCCTCCAACACGGATGATTCCATGATGATCGATGAATGGATTGAGATTGGCGAGTTTGTTATTGGAGTCCACACATTTTTTTTTGGAGTTGAGATCCTGTTGCCCTCAGAATAGGATCTCTTCCTTGGACGAGCTTAATGAGTGTGAGGATGGTGTCTTCCATTTCTTTAACTGATAGACATCCTGGTTGAATGAGAATACGCCTACACTAGTTGATGAATCTTCGGCAGTAGGACACGACTCGTACCATTCTTGTCAGAGACGAAAAGCGATGAATAACTTCGTTCTCTTCTTGATGAACTGTAGCTTGACGCACAGTGTAACCTTTTGCTTCTTTATTGGTTGTGGCGGTGTCTGGTTGACATGGCCAGGCGATTCTTTGATACTCCTGGTCTTGGCTGTCCATCTTGATTTGTCGGTACATTTTCTCAATGTCCGCAGAGAAGACGACCTTGTGAGTCCTCCATTGGAGTAAAATGTCGACCAGCTCTTGCTGAAGTTTCGGTCCAGCACACATGATTTCGTTTAAGGATTTTTTATAAGATGCCTTGCTCGAAGCGTCGAAGACGACACGGAGCTTGGTTGATGAACTTGCTTCTCGGATTATTCCATGGTGTGGGATGTAATACTTGCCACTGTTTTCCTGTTTCTTTTCTACTCTTTCCATATGTCCTAAATCCAGATATTCTTGCATGGATTTCTTGTATTGGATTTCTAGATCTTGATCTTGTCCCAGCTTCTTCTCCAGATGCAATAGTCTTGCCAATGCTGAGGGTTTGGACCTTACCATGCTCACTGGAGTTTGCTTGAATGGAATCTTCACTATGTATCTTCTATCTTCGTCTCGCTGCACTGTGTTTGTGAATTTATTCTCACATACCTGATCGTCTGGGGAAATTTTTCGTTGAGTGGGAACTTCTTCTATGTTCCAGAATTTTTGTAACTGCTCGTCTTCTTCAATTTTGGCAACCATGGTGTTGACTTTAATGCTGTCGTTATGTTGTCTTCCAATGGTTCCAGATAAAATCCAGCCCAGCTCGATACTGCGTCCCAAGATGACATCCTTTGTTTTAGTGATTCCTTCTAGAATTATTTTGGAATATTCTTCGGCGCCTAGAATTATATCTATAGGACCAGGTTGGTTGAAGGTTGGATCCGCGATGAAGATACTGCTTCAGGAATTGATATTTATATTTGGGATGGGTGATAAAGGCATGGCTTTTGTAAGTTTAGGAAGTACTAGTAAATTGACAGGTAGGGAAAAGTTACTTTATTAAGTAACAAACGACTTCCGGGATTGGACCGTGTCATGATTGAGATCGAAGAACTCAACGTTTCGCCCACTTGGCCGTCTAACATCAAAATAGTTGAACAACAATTAATTCTATACAAAAATACTAATGAAGAAATACATCGGCGTCTTTCAAGAGTTTGAAATTTAAATATGTCCAACAGTTCTAAATACGAAGGCGTTAGCGATGGGTAAACACCCGTTACTTTGTATTGCAGAAATCTGATGAAACGCTTTTGAACTCGCTCAATTTGTATCTTATATATATTATACATAGGTGACCAAATAACTGCAGAAAATTCCAATCTGGTTCGAACATAAGCATTATAAAGTTTTATTATAGTTTGACTATTTTTAAAATTGAAAGTGTTGCGTATTAAAAATTATAACATTTTTAATGACTGATTTACTGACTTATTAATATGACTTGAAAATGTAAGAGAACTGTCAAATGTGACACCCAGATCAACTATCTCATCTTTGACGTTTAATAAAATTTGGTTCATACTATATGGAAATCGGATAAAGTTCTTCTTTCTAGTGAACGTAAGAGTGTAGCATTTATTAACATTAAAGTACAAATTATTTTTTTCACTCCATTCATAAATTTTATTCATGTCACTTTGCAAAGCGGTACAGTCGTCTAGCGAGTGCACAACCTTCCAAAGCTTTAAATCATCAGCAAACAAAGCGTGTTCAGAGTGATCGATGACAGCTGGCAAGTCATTGATAAATAAAAGAAATAACACAGGTCCCAAATTGGCACCTTGAGGAACTCCTGATGGCGCTTCATACTTTTTCGGTACACAGTTTTTGTAAACTACACACTGCCATCTATTTCTAAGGTAAGAATCTAGAAGTAAAATTAATTTATTTGAAAATCCAAAATCTTGCAATTTCTTTATTAAGATGGTGTGCTCGACCTTATCAAAGGCTTTGGCAAAATCCGTGTATATTACATCAACTTGCAAATTACTGTCCAAAGATTTAGATATTTCATGTGTAAATGGGTACAAATTGGTAACTGTTGAGCGATTTGGCATGAAACCGTGTTGGGTGTTAGATATTTGTGGTTCAACATAGAAAAATATTTTTATATATAAAATTGTTTCAAATACTTTTGATATTGACTGAAGTATTGATATCGGTCTATAGTTAACAACATTTGTTTTATCTCCACTTTTATATACTGGACACACTTTATCAATTTTCCATTGATCGGGATAAGTACAAGTTTGAAGAGCAATATTGAAGAAAGTAGTCATGGGAGCAGCTAAAAACTCTGAACACCCTTTGTAGATGTAAATAGGAATCTGATCGAATCCAACAGATTGAAACTTGAAAATCTAGGTGTGATCAAACCTGGTATTTGCCATTTAGCAATTTTTGGCTCTCTGTTCCCGATTCCTGTGATTTCAGCTCGCACTTTGGTCCTGGGTAACGCCAATAATTCGGCTGATGCTTCCGTGATAAATGATCCCTGAGACCCAGGATCTATTGATACTCGTAATAGATGAGTCATCTCGGATGCTGCTTTTACTTGAACCATTGCAGTGGCAAGTAGAACTCTCCTGTGCGCCTAAATTGGCGGTGATGATGTCCGACTTCGGTTTCTTCTCTGGAACGTTGAAAGTCTTCATGGCTGCTGCATGAGCTGACGTCCTCATCTTTTGGGCAGGGAGCGGCCTTGATGGTGGCTGCGTCTTATAAAGCAGTGTATGATGCGGGAAGCGACAGATCCTACAATTAAAATAGGCACGGCATGGTATATTTGAATCGTGCCGTAAGCATCGAAAGCACAATCGATAGGTTTTTACTGCTTCTTGTTTTTCATGGGTAGGTAGCTTCTGGAATTGACTACAGTTGTCAATGTAATGATCCCCATGGCACAGCTTGCAATTTAGGGATACGGAAGCGCAATTCTTCTCTGGTCTTTCCTGCGTTGGCTTTCGACCTCCATCTATGGATTCCAGGGATTGGAACCGCACTTGCAGGAAAGCCATTAAATTTTGGTGATCCTGAACTTCGTTTGGACATTGAAGCGACTGCTCATATAATTTGTTGGTTTCAGGATCCCATTTTCGAGCGATAGCTCTGTTAATCCACCGACCCCAACTGTCGGTGGAGATGCCTAAATTTTTGATTGCCTCCACACATTCCTTGATGGAGTCGTCCAATCTTTTCAACCCTTGGGCTGACTCTTTGGAGAGGACCGGCGGATCGAATATGGTGTCTAGCAATTTAGTTAGAATAAGGCGATTATTTTGATACCTTTGTTGCAGCAGATTCCAGGCGGTGTTGTAGTTTGCTTGGGTAACAGCTAGATGGTGGATCAGTCGGCTTGGCTCTCCCTTGACATGCGTCTTTAGATATTGCATCTTGATGACATATTCCATGTTCTGGTTGTCATCTACTAATTTAGTGAACAGGTCCTTGAAAGTGGCCCATTTCTCATAATTTCCCTCGTATATGGGGATTTTGACTTGAGGAAGCGAGATAGCTGCTGCTTGCTCGTTCCTTGTCGGTGCTTGCAATAAAATAATTAAATTTCTATACCTGTCTTCCAACGTAGTATATTCAGGACTGAAGTGCATTTGTTCTGAACCCATGTCGTTAGACATAACTTCTTCGTCCATTTCGACCACACGATCCCATTTTTCTCTTAATTCCCTTGTCGTGATGGCGGGCTTCCCTAATTCTTGTGTTAGTTCGGCGTCGTCCATCGGTTGCTTAAAATTCTGAATCCGAATCTGCAGTTTTCGGATACGAACTTTTTGCTCTGGATTGGGCACCATTTCCTCTTGCTTCCTACTTACGGAAGGGTTGGAAATTTCCGTTGATTTTGAACAGCTTTGCAAGTAACTTTTTGCTTCTCCGTATATGGCTTTAATTTGATCGTAATACCCTGTTGTAAAATAATTATGAGTTGGAATACTTAGCTGACCCATTTCTGCATGATTTTTAGTTGCAGCGTTCCAAAGTTCGTCGAGCGTCTTGTTGCGACTGGCGATGTAGGCTTCGTTTTTTCGGCTGGCAGGGTCCTTTTTGCTGTTAGATAATACTTGTTTTATCTTCTGCGCGAGCTCTTCTTGGGCGACAGCTAATTTGTTAAATTCCTCCATGTTGGTAGCCATTTTTTCGGACCTGGGTGGTTGGCAGATGTTGTCTTCTTCTCGGGATGCTGGTGACTCTCGGGATGTGTTTGTTCTTTAGTTGGAGACAGATCCGGCTTGAAGAACCATGAACAGAATTGCCTGGAGGCTGATCAGGTTTCCGTTGCTTTGCGCTGGTTCTATCCCTTAAGCACATAAATGAAACTGCATTTATGTTTTAAACCAATGTAGTCAATGGTACTTAAAAGGGACGACAGTAAACTACCCTGAGGGACGCAGCCTCACGTCTCAATAATATTATGGCTTGGTATCAGGGTAGCGACGTAGTGAATGAATCAGACATTAGATGCAGATTGTTTTATTACGAAAATAAACGTTCTATTTATACAGAACAAGAATGCTTAACTAAGTAACATATCACAGTTCAATTATTGTGTAGATTACTAGAGCGCGTTTAAAGGTACGAAGTAGCAATTCAGCACTGTAAGCGGATTGCATTTCCGTGTGTGTTTGCAATCCACAGCGGTGAACCTGTGTTTAGTAGGTCGCTTACGGCGTGAAATGCTAAGTTGCAGTTTGCTCCGGTCTTTAAACTCGATGCTTGCGAAACAAGATTGGCTGTTAATATTTCGTAAATGTGAACTAAATTTGCCTGTTTAATTCAAGATTAAACAGATCTAAATTAAATATAAACTGGCGAAATTATGAAGTAAAACTGAAGGTTAAAACTGCTTGTTTATGAAATTAGAAGTACATTTAGAACTTCTGACTGGATTTCGTAAATTTTGTTATTAAAATTTATGTATGTTTAAATCAAATTGAAACAGTCTTGTTAATTCAAAACAAAAGCTGGCCCAAGCGCAACAACCCTCATATAGCTGTAAAACCGCCTTCTCTAGAGACATGATTTACCAGCTCGCAAAAAAATTAAAAGAAGCGGCCTGCCTCAAATCTATCGAAACAAAAACCAAACACAAAATCTCGGCATAAAAGTAAAATGTTTTATTTTCAGCCCAGTGCAAATTACAGCACTTAAGATTAAAATGCGTAGATTTCTGGGGCCATCACGGAACAAAAAAAAACAGGTAGCCCGCAATGACAGTTAAACCTGTTAATATCACGGACAAAGAAAACAAAGCATCGAAAGTATTAAAAAACTTCGCGTCGCAGGCAAAGGCAATGCCCTAGGTGCCTATATGGGCCCGTACAACACATGCGAGAGCGGCATATAGGAGAGTACACATACGAAGGTAGTTCGACGCCGCATTACGCAAACAGCAACGAGTTTGGTGTCTACATACGCGGAAAAATACGGGCAACACAACGCCACGTAAATCGCGACGATGGAACCAACCATAGAAAAGTTAATAAAGAAAAACAAGAATTCACAGATAAACAAGCAAGAGTTTCCACTTCGTCGACCAATAACAGCGCTGAGAATTAAAAACAAAGCGACAAGCTCATTTTAAGCACAGGAAAATTTGGATGGAAATAATAGAAAACTCAATGGTCGAGCCAGCTAGTTTGCCTTCTGTCTTTTAATCAGCCTAGCTCCGCGATCCGCACCACTTCTTTGCGATTAGGAATTCGAAGCTCGCACCTCAGCCACAGATCGCTCCTTAGGCTCGCATTTTTGCGGCGGAGAACGTTCGATACTGAACAGCAGAATCCCACACACGGACACCATGGTCCCTACCCCTAGATCTTGGAGCCGCATCGCCGAGATCATCGCCGGACGCCACTCCAACCCTACGTTCATCCAAGCTCTCCAGGTTATGCCGTAAGCAGCCTCCACACAAACAACAACCTGCGACTACATTTAGCTGCCCCGCTACGACGCTTTGGGATTTGCTTATTTTCTAGGCGGCAGGAATTATTTGAGCCCTCGCCGCCCAGCACCCCGGAGTCGCCCCTGACGTAGAAATCCCGCAGCTGCCGCCAGTCGCTGCCGCTTCCGGTGTCCCTCGTTCTCTTCGACGCCAGCACCGAAAAAGCAACTCCGATTCGCTGCCCTCACACTCCGGATCCGGAGAACACCCCCATCGGCTTCCACGCTCTGGATGGCTGGTACCCAGGAAAGCGAACTTCTAGTCCGCCACTCCCACAGCCGGATAACCTGCGCTCCCCGGAAGTTGGACCTAGGGCTGGAGATACACCTGACCCCGACGAAGTTGAGGAACTCATGCAGCTGTGGGACTGAGCCCGCCCAGCTACAGAGGCCCGCGCTTACCTCCGTCTGAGGGGGGTCGAGCTACCTCCGCGACGCCCCAATGTGGCCGCCAACAAGTCCGCCCGACGGGATCCTAGGCTAAATGCCCACCTCCGCGGCCTGCCCAGAGCTCATTCCGCCAAGTGCTGTACTGCATCCCTTCTAGCGGTCGAAGTCAGCGCCGTCCTCGCGCGCCAAGGTCCCCGACGGGGCCCCACGCCGCCACCACTGAAGAGGATCAACCATACTCCAAGCACTTCTGAGATATATGTTCTTTTCGTTTTTGCTGTTAAATTTACATACACCTCCCCTCTGTATATATTTATAGGTTAAATAAAAACAGCAACAACAAAACAACTCATTACTCCCTGCTCTGCCACGCTGCTCTTCGTTAACACTCTCTACTGCTGAGCTATTGAGTGGATAGTCTAAAAACCCATTCTTGATATTAGTCACACCCTCGCACACACAAGGCCGAGGACGAGTCAAGTCAGTGTATTTCATAGAAATATTCGTTCTACTTTTATTGCTGAAAGGCATGGGGGAATACCTTCCAGAAAAACAATTTTACATTGGGTGAGTGATTTTAACAACCAAGGAAATATGAGTTACAACTTTAAAAGCGGTGTTCGTATTGTACGACACAAACTTCTCTGAACTATATCGTTTTCAATTCTAATTCAGAAAGTGCAACGTGCAAATCATATTAGTAAACTGTAGTTCAAAAATTGTAACTTGTAATGCAGATTAGTTAATTGTAATTCAGAAAGCGTAAATTATAAATTATAAATCGTTAATTGATATTCAGACAGCATCAATTATAATTCATAAAACAGGAATTGTAATTCAGAAAGCAACGAACGACCTTTATGAAGAATTACTATGCAGATACATACATATAGTAGTGTGTAAAGTTTTCTATAAATTTAATATTTATTTTTAAATAATCGTCGGATATAAAAGGCTTTTAGTAACAGCATATAACAATGAGGTAACTTCTACGATGAACAATTTTAAAGTTATTGCATTTTCAACCAAAAGCTGACAAACCAAAATTAAGATAGCTATGTCCGAAAATTTTTTGACAAATCAACAGTACATAATAAATTTATTGCAAACCATACACACACTTATGTAGTATGTATGTATCTACATAGTAATTTTACGTAACGGTCGTCTCTTCATTTCAGAATTAGAATTGACATTTTCTGAATTACACTTTACTAATTTGAATTACAAGTTACACTTTCTGAATTAGAATTAAAACAACTGTTGTGGAAATCTACTTCAATTAAAATTACATATATTCAGGTGCAATTATGTCAAACTGACAAACTTCAAATATGTTTTATTTATCCATGATAACTTATTTTAAATATAGTCATAAGAGTTGGAGAACCCTGTATAAAGGGCATGGACGAATTGGGACAAAACAATAAGTTACAAATATTTTGATTGCAATATAATATATACTTAAAAAATAACAAAAGCATGACTAAATATTTAGTTACACAAAAAATAAATAAGCAGGCAAACACTTTATTGTCATTTAAAAAGAAGCAGTTTTAAGATCTGATCTCCTACCTTACTTTTTTATAGATGATTGCTTACATATATAATGAGTAGTGTACCTACACGGGTTCTGGCGCATTTTGCATGTCACCCGAACGAACGGGTCTAGCCGGGTCAAAGTTGTTGACCTAGCCAAGGTCAAGGTCATTGGTCTCACCGAAGTCACGTGCCACTTCCGGTTCGCACGATAAATTTTGGGGCTAAAAGTGCAATTTTGAAATTTTTACAAGATTCCCACGATGAATTTTAGGGTTAAATGTCTAATTTTGAAATTTTACAAAATTTCTACTCTTATCAAAATGTTCCCAGGCTCAACAGGATGTGAGTCATCGTCTGAGAATGCAAACTTGTTGAGACTTGCAGATGCCGGATGTCTACCAATTGAACAATGACGTCCATTGTTTGAGAAATCTGCACGATTGCAAAAAAAATAATTAAACAATAAAGCCATTGTTGTCTGGAGGAATTTTTGCTGACCTACATTGTCAGATAAACCGGATGTTATTGTCTGGAGCCTCAGACTTGTCCAGACATGTTTGAGAAATGTGCAAGACTGGTAAAAATTAAACAATCGAACCCATTGTTTGAGAAAAATCTGCACAACAGCTTAATTAAATGGAGCCTTTGTTTGGAAATTAAAACTTGTTTGAGGCTCTGAGTGAGACACACTAGTGACTGGGATCTGGTAGTTGATAGTCTCTCGCATATTTTGATAGTTACTAACAATCAGTTAGTAAACAGTATTTAACAAAATACAAAAGTGTTGGAGTCTTAGAGACACACCGCACTTTCAACTACTTTTCAAGGTTATGAGTCCGAAGATATCCGAGTCATGTCGTGTATGTTCTAATGTTTGTTCTTCGTGACCTTAAAAAGTAGTTGAAAGTGCGGTAGTTAAAAGCAGCCCAACCTCCCTTTCGTACCTATATGACAAGGCCCGGTTTGGCAGCTGCATTACAAGTTTTCTGCCTGTCTGTCTCTCTGTCAGCAGTGCTTTCGAGCCTATATTAAAACAATCGAATCTAAAATCTGGGTCTTACGTAAAAGAAAACAATATGCAATTAAATGGTAATGTTGCCAATAGCGGTATAAAAATATCCAAAAATTTTAACTCAGTTTACACTCCGAACTGTAACCTGTAAATCTCTACAGCATAATAATATTTCTTCAGGAACTTGCTTATTGCTAAAGTGAGGGATGCCGTCTTCTGAACATAAATCCAACAGTAAAAAGCGAAATAAATAACTATCGGCTCAATTTCGAGACTGTGTATTTAATAAAGTACGGGGAAAACACGTAATATTTACTTTGCTTACAAACAATGTTGAGGATTTCTCTCAATGTCTCTAAGACTCCAACACTTTTATATTATGTTAAATATTGTTTACTAACTGACTGTTAATAACTATCAAAATATGCGAGAGACTATCAACTACCAGATTCCAGTTACTAGTGTGTTTCACCCAGAGCCTCAAACAAGTTTTAATTTCCAAACAAAGGCTCCATTCAATTTAGCGGTTGTGCAGATTCTTCTCAAACAATGGATTCCATTGTTCAATTTTTACCAGTCTGAAGCTCCAGACAATAACATCCGGTTTATCTGATAATGGAGGTCAGCAAAAATTCCTCCAGACAACAATGGCTTCATTGTTCAATTATTTTTTTGCAATCGTGCAGATTTCTCAAACAATGGACGTCATTGTTCAATTGGTAGATATCCGGCATCTGCAAGTCTCAACAAGATTGCATTGTCAGACAATGACTCACATCCTGTTGAGCCTGGGAACATTTTGATAGGCGTAGAAATCTTGTAAAATTTCAAAATTAGACATTTAACCCCAAAATTCATCGTGGACATTTTGTAAAAATTTCAAAATTAGACTTTTAGCCCCAAAATTCACCGTGTCAATCTTATAAAAATTTCAAAATTACACTTTTAGCCCCAAAAATTCATCGTGGGAACCGGAAGTGGCACATGACCTCGGTGAGACCAATGACTTTAACCTTGTCTGGGTCAACGACCTTGATTCCGGCTAGGCCCGTGACCTTTCCCGGTTCGGGTGACATGCAAAATACCCCAGAACCCGTGTAGGTACACTACTATAATGCTTCCTTATACGTATATAAATAATTATTTATGATAGCTCTTATCAGAGTGGCAAAATTTTCCAGGATTCCCATTTGAAAACAATGGACAAACTGAAAAATCTATCTGCGTCTAAGCATCTGGGTTATGAATTGATAATCTTTTGTTTAAAAAAATTTAGATAATACCTTTTCTTGTGTATAGCCCCAAACAGCTTTTCCCCTGTCTTTAAAAATTAAACCTGTTCGGAGTTAAGTGTTCTTTTGACCCAACAAGAACTAAGGCACGCTTCATATTTAATTTTCATGAGAGTTTATTAACAACATAGCCACTTGTACAGGGTGTATCTAATCGGTTGTACAAAAAATGTACTACGATATTCTACCCCTAAAATAAAAATCTATGAACCATATTTACTTTCCTCGTCTGCAAAACGGCGGTATTGTAATTGTGCAAAAAATCACCTTCCGAGATTTCTTCAAATCTTTACGTTTCAGGGCTGTCTGTCTCTCTGTCCGTCTGTTGGCGGAGTAGCTCAAAACTATTTCTTAGAGAAAGACAAGATTTTGCATGCAAATTAGATGTCTACCTGGCTCGAAATCGAATATACCTACTTTCGATCAAATATATACAAGGTGAACACCTTAAAAACTAAATTCTGTCTATGTTTGCTTCAACTCGAGAGCTATTTTACGCATAGCTCAGGTTTTTACCATTGATGATATTGCACCCCACAGATATAGGTTGAACAGCTAAAAAATACGTTTTCCTACGATATTTTCAAAATATTTCTCTTCAAAACTTCCACATGCAAGGAAAAGTCCGAGAAAAGCCTTTGACAAATTTCTATTAGAAATTACTATTCCACCAGTATGTCTGTTTAATGAATTACACTTTATGATTTTAAGACATACGATTTCGATTTCGCTGTTTTCAATGTCACTGAGATCGGGATTTCCGGAACCCTGGAACTCTAAAATTAGTTACCTTAAAAAGTAATCTGATTGTTCTATTCTATTAATAGATATTAAACAGTTAAATGGGTTCTGTCGTTACCACCTACTATATACAGGAGTTACACAGAGTCAGGAGAATTAGCTACAGAAACTGAGTGGATAAGTGGGAAAACAGCAAAGAATAATGATAAAAAAGGCAAATGGATACATCACTCACTCCTTTATTACAACAACAACAACAGAAATGTTCAACTGTTGTTAAATAAAGAAACTAAGAAAGGGTCTGCAGTATTAAAAGAAAAAATATTTTATGCTACATTACCTAGACCTACAGATCTAAACTTGAACGCGTTCTTGCCGACGAAAAACTTTGTAACTCATCTGAGTGCAAGCAGGTTTTGAGATTTGAGGATTTTCGACTCGAGAATGAGATCGAAACGAGAATTGATCTCGGAGAGTAAAGTTCAATTCTCGTCTAAAATATCGAGACGATGTCGAGAGTTACCTAATTCTCATCTCGTTCTCGTCGCTGCAACAGTGATCGTAATATAACTGTAGAAATTATGACGATGGAATTTTATAAAAATATACCACGTAGGCCATTTAAAAACCAAAATCTGAGCGGACTTCTGATCACATAGAAAGTACCAGCCAATATTGTGCTTCAGATATTATACGATTTCGAGAAAGTACATTTTCCAGAGATTTCTTCGAATAGATTAGTCACATTCTTCAATTATTTTTTCCAACTTGATCCAATCATTATTTTATTCTGCGCTACCTTTTATATGGTGTTTTTGACAAGTATTTTCCAATATTTAACTTTAATAAACGGAAACCTCCCGTGTGGCTCACATGTTAAAAATACTGAACTTAAATGCCAATGTTTGTATAAATATAAAATATTAAAAGGCATCTCCGATTTCGAAAATTTTAAACGGCTTCTATCCAATACAAAACCGCAAATAGAAAATGTATACAACTATTTTACTTATGCGCAGTCACTAGTTACGTATGAAACCAATATCTTTCAGTCTTTTTTTTACTTCCCTCGGCTGAAAGGCTAAAGAAGTATTATAATCACGAAAAAATTACCTTCCGAGATTTCTTCAGATCTTCACGTTTCAGGGTCCCTAGATGATGAAAAACAGGTTTTCTCAATTCCGTCTGTCTGTCTGTCTGTTTGTCTGTCTGTCTGTCTGTCTGTCTGTCTGTCTGTCTGTCTGTCTGTCTGTCTGCCTGCCTGTCTGTCTGTCTGTCTGTTGGCGATATAACTCAAAAACTATTTGTCGGAGAAAAATAATATTTTGCATACACATTATATGTATACGAGTATATACCTGTTATGAAACCGCGAAAATTTCAGACAAATATATACAGGATGAGCACCTTAAAAAACTAAATTTTTGTTTATCTTTGCGTTAATTTTGAAATAGAAAGAAGTAGTAATTTTCACATAGGCTTTACACTTGCCGAAAATAGGACTCAACAGATACAGGATAATGTCATAAAAGAGTCGAAACGCTTCAACAATAAGACCGTTTTTTTAAATAGAGGCGCGCGCTCGCCGCACTCATTTTAATAACGCTGGATGGCGCAGTTCGACTTATCGATGCGGTTACGATCTCTATGCAGATGCGGCGGGTTCAAACCCCAGAGGGATAATTTTTTTTTTAATTTGAAAATTAATCTAATTTGCTAGAAGGAAGTTCGGTGTAAACCCATTTGCAGATTTTTTAAATTCTAAAAGGAATAAGTGCAATATACCGAGTATCATGTATAACAACCAAGCCTTGTTTAAGTGCTTCAAGTAAAGAAACTGTTGATGCGTTTCTTAGTTTTTTTGGTAGTGTATACTTAAAATATTTCAGTGATTATTCAACCAGAATGTGATGTAAATCCGTTCCCATCAGATTCTACAAAAATAATTCAGAGGGTGACGTGATCATTGCCTCCAAAAGGCTGATAATATGTCATCTGTCAAGTCCGGACAGATTTAATGATAACACAATGGTTATCCAAACCCAACTTTAAACTAAAAGGTATAAAACATATGTAAACTTACAACAGTTTCATAAGATTTGGATATTCCTAGAGATAACTGTTGAATTTTCGAAAACATTCACACCTGTGCAGTTGACAAGGTGACGTGTGACTATCATTGTATAGTATTAGAGCAACCATGCCGTGCTCTATATTCTGCACCACATGTAGTTATGCCGACTTTTAAACTAAGATAATAATTAAAGGTGTGCAGGTGGGGTTTTATTATCCATAGGGGTTTCACAAAAATAAATATAAATCACAGTCATTAAGAGATGAATAATTATTCAATTACTTATACACTATTAAATATTACACCCAAGCAACTTGGAGCTATTTTAATAGTTATTAAAAAAAAAAGTAAAAAAACATATCTTAGTTACGACTATCTTGACAAAATTTTGATGTTCTCAAAAATATTCAGAGTACGCCACTGTGTATTTGCTTGAAAATGGTTATAATTAAATCTGTCCGGACATTAGTCATCTGGGTTGGATGTTTAGAACTGTATTTGTCAACACATCAATATGGTTTTGCTCCAGCACGCTCTACAATTACTGACTTGGGGAATATAGCTTTCCAAAATAACATATTAGAGTTAACTTCACATAGGGTGTTCCCTAAGTATGCGCATAAAATTGGCTGCCATGTTCCCTGGCGTATTTGAAGATAAATAGTTTTATTAGCATGGGTCCGCAGGTTTTTCCCTCTTGATATTTCAGAGAAAAATGGTAAGTTGTGTTGATTTTTAAAAACATTTTGGACTATTGATTAAAAACCTCGCTTGTGTACAGTCATCTTCATTAAAGTGTTGTACAGTATTTCTGATTTGTAAATATGATATAATTTTACAAGTTCGAAAAGTATTGTGCGTATAAAAATATTTTGAAAGTATACATCTAGGTCTACCTATTTAATAATGCAGAGTGCACCTTTGTTGAGTAAAAACACAACCACCGATAAACTTATATATATTGTGTACCATTAATGAGCTTTTTTAATTAAATTCCTTTAAATCTATCCTAATTATATCAACTTATATTAAGGTTTGTAAAGTGACTGGCTAATATTTTTATTCTAACTTTATAATTATTAAAATAACTATTTCAAAAGGCGCTACATCCAAATTTTAAGGTACTAATAATTTGCTATTAACAATTATTCAAAAGTCTGAGTACACATTAGTTGTACGCATTCTGTATTTATTTATTTATTTATTTATTTCGCACTCAGCCAACAACCGTTAGGCCAATTATAGGCGTCGCTGTGCACGCTATTTCACTAATGGGATTTTACAAATGTAATATTTCTAACTGATGCGAATGACATTAATTTCTAGATGGTTCCTTGGCCTAGAAAGTACATAGACCGCTTCAAATTTTAATTTAAATCTTCGATGTGTACGCAGTAAACGCTGTTGCTATGCAATAATAATTGAAAGTAAGTACATCGCGTCACAAAACAAAACACTTTTACCCACGCCACTACCGGTAGTGAAGCGCAAACTGACGCCACGAGCACATTCACAAAACTACACTGTTTAGATGACAAATCTGACCTTTAGATGGCTTTTAGGATGAATCTGGGGCTACCTGCAGCGACCTGGAGGTCCCACGATGCTCTAGACAAGTCGTCGTTGCCGGCTTGCGGTTAGCGAGGCCCTAATCTGTATTTGAACCCACCTGATGTCGACTGCAACCTCGATAATCTTTTGAATCGCTTTCACTGAAGCTGGGGCCCTTATTGTAGGATTCTGCTGCACCATACGTATACTACTCGCTTATACACTTGTACACGCACTTGGAAAGCTGGCTGGGCCTCCCTAGAATCACTTCGAAATACTCTGCCCTGGACTGGACCAAATTGTTGCCTCGTATCTATCTGGCGTACTTCCACAAATCACCCTCGACACACTTTCTCAACTTCTAGTCAACTTGGGTATTTAATAGAACATAAAAGTCACTTACATTGGAAGAGCTTGGCAAAAACACAACTAACTCTCTTCAAGAAGCCACCCCAATTGTTTTGTTTATAGTTTATGTTTTAGTTGCATGAAATGCGTCGTTGTTTTTTGTAAAAATTAGATAAATGCAAACAGGTACTGCCAAATACTTTTTGTTTGTACCAATATAAAATGAACCAGTTTTTACTCATTCCATGTCAAAATAATCCATTCTCAACAGTGGCTATGCACTGTTTTTGGCAGAATTGTATATTTAAAGGAAACATCAAAGATATATACTGGATTAAGTTCTTCACCTTTAACTAGCCTTTAAAGTTTGGTAACTTTGTTCACTGATGCTAACTTTTGCCGCCAGTCCATTTAACTATTAAATATATAAATGAAAATCCAAAGATTGTTTATATGTTACGGAAGTAGCCAATCATGAACATTCAACGACTAGCTGTTTCTGTATACGAACCTTGCCTTTCTGAAAGCTAAATTCAGTGAACTTTTGTGTACTATCCAACAACTTAAACCGCAAATTACGCTTATTTCTGACACCTGGCTTAAATCTACTGATCCAGGTACTTTCATAGAAATAAGGAGCGTACTGGAAGTGGAGTTTGTATTAATCTGGAAAACGGTATAATCAAAAGTGGGTACTTTTTAAAAAAATGGAATATCTCTTGCCTCTTGGAAATGTTGTTGTCACTGGAGATTTTAACTTTCCTGATATATCATGGCCACGACCAAATATTCCTGCAGCAATAAATTCGCAGTCTTTTTATTGAGTGCATCCAAAACTTAAATTTATATCAACTCATATCAGAACCAACTAGATTTCGTATTAACAATGTACCTTTTATATTGGACTTAATATTCACTAATCACCATCAGCTAATAACAAAACCCTAGAAGCTTCTGTAGGTATCTCAGATCATAGCGTTGTAATTTCACACCTTCAATTTATTCTCATTATCCCTCATCAGCAAGATAACTTAATTTCTTATAAAAATATTTACCTGACGAAATGATAAGCTCCCACCATGTAAAGACAATTAAACATAGATTGTACAGCGTATAGTTCATAATATATATTTTTTTCCTCTTTAATATTTTTTAATTTTATTTTCATTTCAGCTGCACTAAAGTATATTTTCCTTGTTATTTGTACATATTACCTGTTTTGTTCTATTACTAGTCTAGACTTTAAACCGACATGCTCTTTGCCATTCCTAGAGAAACTTATTGAAAGAGTACCATTAATCAATCAGGATTTCGCACCGGACACTCATGTGAGATGTGAGATGAAAACAACTTTGTTACAGCAGTATTTTGAGATTTAAAACGAGCATTTGAAACAGTGGACAGAAGTATATTACTTAACAAATTTTGTAGTGGTTTAAATTTTATGTTGATTATAGACACCAAATAACGAAAGTTATTACGTTTGGATAACTCTTCTACTATCTTCACAGCTCGGTATGTGCGCCGTCTGTATTTTTAAGGTCTGTGGTGCAGGTTTTCGTATGTCCGCGTACTCATGGCCTTCCTTGACTTTTATCTGTTCGGCCAAGCGACTGAAGTGTTATTTTTGGTTTGAACGCGCCTATTTTTTCTGGAACGCCGTGATGGTGACTTGGTTGTAGCGTCTTTGAAATTACCCTGCGGTTTTACGGGCTTACAAAATATGACTGTTTTGGTTCATGCGCTTCACTTGTCATTCAGCGGCACGTTCCCCAAATTCATCTGAGCAACCAGTCCGGGACTCCTGAAACTCATAGATTCAGTATTGGCCGGAAAGCGCCATTATCGCGACCGAGTGCTTCGACCTTGACCTGGTTCGAGCTCTAATCACCTGTATTCCAACCTTCGCTTATCTGGATCATCACATAGCGTGCGGAAGGGCTTCAAAGGAAGCTAAGATCAGGTTTTGTATTCCTTTCTTTTAAGTGAAATAATACTTCGGGCGTTGGCTGTTATTGTACAGTTTGCTTCACGAACTGCGTACCTGATTAAATGATTTCCCAACCACGGCGTCTAGGTTAATTGCCACTGCATTTAATTATTTAATTATTTTGGATCATGTTAGGACTGTTGTGTAAGCCTGTTATTTAAAAGTTGTAAAGGGTGTTTTTTAGAGTGGGAGAACTTTAAATTGAAATAAAAGACAGAAAAATGTTTTTAATATCCATGAAATTGGCTTTATTTGAAAGATAATTTTATGGCATTTATGTTTGAATATGATTTCGGGCATGTGACCGTCGCGGCTATCGTGTACATGACGTAATCTGGAGGTACAATTTTCACACACTCTTCGCAGTAAATCAGGCTGTATTTCGGCAATAACGCGTCGAATTTTGGCTTCCGAGTGCTCAATTTTTTTAGGTTTATCGACGTAGACATGCGACTTTACATATCCTCAAAGAAAATAATCTAACGGCGTCAAATTGCACGAAAGAGGTGGCCAATTAACAGATCCACAAAATGGATCCACGAAATGGATCTGTTAACTAGCCACCTCTTTCGTGCGATTTGACGCCGTTAGATAATTTTCTTTGAGGATATGTAAAGTCGCATGTCTAAGTCGATAAACCGGAAACAATTGAGCACTTGGAAGCCAACATTCGACGCGTTATTGCCGAAATACAGCCTGATCTAGTGCGAAGAGTGTGTGAAAATTGTAGCTCCAGATTACGTCATGTACACGATAGCCGCGACGGTCACATGCCCGAAATCATATTCAAACATAAATGCCATAAAATTATCTTTCAAATAAAGCCAATTTCATGGATATCAAAAACATTTTTCTGTGTTTTATTTCACTTTAAAGTTCTTCCACTCTGAAAATAATTATTTGAAATTCGTACTATGATTACTTGCACCTTGTACTATTAATCATCGAATATTTTGTAACGACCTTGGGAACAGACCGTTGCAGACGCGTGAGTCAGTGGCCCGAATATTCGAGAAACGACCTTGGAGCCAGGTGCGAGGGATGTGTCAGCGGCCTCGGTGATTAAGACGCGTGAGTCAGCGACCTTGCGCACGAACACGTCAGCATTGCTGGATTAATCGAGCGAGCTCGCGTATTTTCTAGAAGGAATTATCCGGCGATATATAAATACGTGCAAGCGGAAATAACGGACAGTTCTCATCTAAACTCGAAGAGCGTAAACTGCAATATAAATGAACCCGTGTGTACATAACTCTAGTGAAATAAATAACGCGTGAATAACAAATAAATATAACCATATAAATCATTAATGTTAAGTCGTAAGGAAATAAATAAAGTATATCTGTTGTTAGAATTAGTTCCTGTATTTATAAATAATGTGTGTTCCGCGTTTAATAGTTGCTTTGTAAATAGTTAAGATAAATCGTTGTAAATAAATGCTATGTTCAAGAAGCGTCGTATAATATTTAATAGCCCCAAACGTAAATACGTAACAATTTGTACTGAATTCTGCGGAATTAGAAACTATTATATTGTGATATTAGCATTTTGGTGTTATTATTTGTTACACTTGTCGTTAATTGGTAAAGATTCGTTGGCGCCCTATTGGCCTTTACTCTGCAACTGTATCTAAGTAGTCATAAAGTTTGTTTTGCTTAGGAGAATTAGCCGAAGAATTGATGCTAACAAAGTTAATAATACTCTTTCGGATCTAAAATATACATGTTGGCGCAATTTTCTTTCTGACCTTTATTAGTAATTTATGATCTATAATGTTATGAGATCATTTGTTCTTTATAAACGATCTTAAATTACGTCAAGTCAGAAAAAAACAAAACGAAGCAAATGAGTTACAAGCGTATCTTGAGACATTGTCGGCTTGTAGTTTTCTTAACTGCGTGCCACTGAATATAAATGCATGTTGCTGAATGAAATTGATAATAAATCCAAACTGCATAAAGTGTGACCACACGTCTTTTTCTAAATTCAAAAAGCTGCTTATGCAAAATGTTCAACTCTTTTTGTTTCAATTTTTTATTTTCTATCTCTGTTATTTTCATTTACGGTACCAGTACCAAACCAAATATTTATGAAGTTTGTAGTCAACCTGTATCTGGATGGCAGTGCATTTGTGTTGTAAATAAGTAACTGAATAATATTAATTTATATTTTTGATGTTGTCTAATTAATAAGCAATGAAATAACAACAGTTCCTTACATTTAAATGGAAATCTTTATCTGCCAGACAGAACCTGTAGTACTACTAGGTATAGAATTTATTTATCCCGTCTAAAAACTTCAGAGAATCTTTCTGTAGCATATCTTATGGATTTTAAGATTTGTTCAAATTTTGTATTCTGCAACGGTATGTGATATGAGTTAGAAGTTTATACATATATTAATTTAAATCATTGAACATTACTTTCCTCATATCAAAACCGGTATTCTTCTTTATAAATGTTCAATCGGTTTAGCATTTCAATGAAAACTTTTTCATTTATGCTAGCTCAGTGTGATATTAGAAACATAAGACGTTTTTCCATGTGGGATCGTGTGTTGATGCCTTAATTCTTAACTTTTAATGAAATTAATTTCCGTCCTTCATTCTTTTGCAGGTAAGGTGCATTTTGTAAGTGATAGTTGTGAATTTGACCGCATTTATTTCTCAAAACATAATCAGCACTTTGTGGATCGAATCTTTTAACGTTTCATCTATATTTTTCATTTATTTGTAGATATAATTCGTTACTTATTAATGTTGCTTTCTAGATGGACGTGGATCTGGTTTTCTAACCTATATAATATTCTTGCCACTAGATGGCGTACGAGATAGCTACGGCGCCTACAGCAGGATGCACTACAGTACTCCAGAAGACTCGCTAATGCTGGCTTTCTCGCAATTGGGTAGTTGCAGAAAAATCCCAGGTATTTTTGCAATTTTGTCATTATGGTGCTGTAATTGCTGAAATGTCACATTAAAATTTTTATGCAATCTTTGTCGCTGTTGCTCTTTTTTTAGAGTCGGTAGATAATGTACCAGATTTAATTTCTGCTAATATTTCGTTGCAGGAAAATTTTTACCAAATTTTTGCAGCTTTAAAATTCTAGTAAAAATGTAACATCTGTATACCTTGGCGAAACCTGAATATAACAAAATGGGTCACAGGCTCGTCAACGTGTACACGAATCCGATATAAAAAAGCAATAAAAAAATAAAGAAAAGCGATTTACAATTTTCCTGGGGTTATAATTTGGGATTTTTAGATGCTTGTGACTTATTGTTTGACTGGAAAAACAACGACCAAGACTACCATAAAACAATAACTGGAGATTTTTTCAAAACTGAATGATTAATCGCAAGGTAAATGTGGGTTGGTGATGGATAGTGTACTATACTATTCGGTACAATTGGACAAACCACCTTCATTTTATTATACCCAAAGTAAAATGCAGAAACGACTGCTTCATAAACCTTTGAAAGAGCATACGGGAAATCTTTCGGTGGAAAAGATTCCATCTGTTATTATTTCATTAGGGGAGTCTGAGTTAGAACTAAAGAGTGATATCAGTTTTGAAATGGTCCAGGTGGAGTAGGGAATATCTTAATTGGCATTTAAATTCTTACAAAAGACGGTTATTTAGGACTTTGGTACATGAAAAGCGGCTTCTGTACAAACTGCAATGTAGATTACTGAAAAACTACTGACAGGAGGAGATCGCCGACTACTGTGATGTTTTCTTTGTTTGGACAGAGTAGAAAATTTTCCTCATCTAGTGGTACATGATGTTCTTAATTCAGATTTCTCACCAGTTTGACTTAAAGATGCTAGCGCATGCGTTGGAAAATTGTTTTTCATTGTGTTGATAAAATAAAATATTATAAATGTCAATAAGTAGGTTCAAAGCAAATAAATATGTTAGTGATAGGTACGTGTAGCTGCACTTACGGTGACTAATGCTAATTGTAGCAGAAGATTAGGGTAATAATTGAATAACAAATTTGAACCGTCTACACGTTGGTGCTTAGGTTTTTAGCACCTTCCACTTTTTAATATATCGAAACAAAATGCGATTGGTAGTAATTAGCAACACATACGTACATTCATTCACCCCTTGATCTCTGTGAAATACTATTTTAGCAAGATAATTGCCACATTAACTTACTTTAAATTAATCGTAGGTGTTTAATACTTCAATTGCTGTGTGACCAAGCAATTTTATACTTATAATGAAACATATTTTTTATTATTTGTTTACATCATGCAATTTTACTAAAGTTCATATCGATTAGGAAAAGCAAACACTTTATAAGAGCTTTAGCATTCTTGGGTGTCTGCAACATAAAATTAAAATTAATGAGATTATTTCTTAGACTACATGACGAAATTGTTGTTAGCTTCAAGTGGTGCTATCCCTTTTAAAGCGTTTCTTTTATATTTCTCAAAAGATTATACGAATACTATAAACTACAGTAATTCTAAGACGATGATAACATTCATCTACGTTGCTAATGACGTAACCTCTTTTGTCTTTAATCGCAGGGCGTTACAATATTTCAAGTTTATCTCTTGTAGAATCCAACAGGGTTGCTCCCTTCCAAGTTCAATGTAAAATAAACTCTAGAACAAATTTATATTCTTGACACTTAGTTTAAGCCAGTTGATGTATTCAGTTAAAAATATTATTTAGATATAAGAATGACTACAACTGAAAGGTGACAGACGTACTATGAGGGCTGAATATGTAATTTTAGTTTAATAAATTAATGCCAATATTTCTATCAAGAATATCTTATCACTTTCCAAACAAGAAATTGTTTTAAAAAATTGCACTATGCAATAGTGTACTAGTTGTACTAGACAGCGTAACTGGCGATTTTTTTTAAGATGTTATAATTATCAAGGAAATGGAGAAAAAGCTTTAATTCTGAAATTTTATGCACACCGAATGTAAACAACAGGCTCGCGCTGCCATTTAATATTGTTTCAGTTCCAGCCACCGTCTGCGAGGCACTCCAACCTAAGCAAGCTCTTTGCTAACGTGACATACGAGTTACAGATCTACACGGGCCGACTGGCGCCTAACAATTTTAGTTTGTTTTATTTTATACTGTATATACGTTTTAAACTTAAGTTTATTTACAAATTAAGTGAAATATGAAAGACAATACACTAAAGTGTTCTAAATCTAATCAATCGGAGTAGAACTTTTGGTTACTAAGCTACCGAACGAAGCACATGCAGACGATACTCTATTAAAAATACAGAAATTGCGTCGCCGACACATGGCAATAATGGTATATTTCAACTGTACAATTTTTTAATTGCAGAGACAACTATATTGTAAGTTACCAATCACAAATGCAATATTTTGTGGAATAATATAATTGCAGGACAAAACCACTTCAAATATAAAAAACTTCAAGATTTACTACGAATTATAAACTCCCTTACTCTGTTAGCATTGAAGTTTAGCAGGGCTTTCAATAGTCTGAACTAACCTTAAAAAACGTAGATAGCCAAAATAGTAGTTAACACTAGAATGCGCTTTCGTTTGAACACCAAGTTGCCCCTACTACACAGTTAGCATAATAGCAAAAAGATATCTCTTACTTCACTTATTCAAGTCACGGTTAAGGAAAGCACCTGTTAAATTAAACTAAACGCTAACCTGTGCTCGTGCTAAGCTGAAAATATATAAGCTTCACAAATTTATCCAAATGAAAAGCCAATCAACAGTAAATAGCTTCATTTTTCTGTAAACGACAACGCTTAATACTAACCCACAAAGCAAATAGGTGTTTTGACTTCGCATTTATTTCACCCTAAAGTCACTCTAAGCACAAGAAGCTGTTGTTACTGCGCATTTGTATTAACACTGATAGGTCCACCCAGCCGACAGTTATTTCTATGACGTGTAGATGCTACGAATCTGACAGCTGCTTCAACAACGCCTTTGTGCTGGCAACCCACTGCGCATAAACTTAAGTGCAGTGCACACCGAAAATAGGAAGCTTGCGCATAACATAATTTGGTTTAATTCGCCCACATTTAGCGATCACTACCGAATGCCGGTTGCGCAATACCCGGACTGTGGGCTTTGGCAGCTCCCTACGGCGATGTCTTTTCTATCACTTTACACTACGACACGCCGCTTGCTGGCTCCAACTCGCCAAGCTACACAATCTGCAAGACTTTAACTCGTCCTGCGCCGCTCACTGGCTGCTATTTTACCGCTTCTCTTCTTGTAGTTCGTTAATAAGCGTCGGAATTTCGTTTCTGGTTGGCGATATATCCAGTTTGTTTGTGCTAGCAAACGAAGCAGCTGACACACCCTGCAAAACTAACGCCGCCACCCGGCACCTCTTCGCGGCAAGCGCCTGAATTCTATTCGAAATCCACACTATTAATTGGTGCGCGTTTAAATTTTCCTGCTTAACAGACAACAAAATAACAGCTGGGGTTAAACTCCACACCATGCACTTGAGATAACTGTTAAACACAACCAAGAGGCAGATCTTTTTAAATATATTTATAGCTGGCATCTCAAATCGTTACAAATACCACTTCTCTCCAGTATCACGAAGGAAAGCAATGTCTGTGCCATATATTTATATTTTCTAAATTCTTAGTAAATGACTTAAGTATATAATAATTTGATAAACTCCCGAGACCATAGATCCAGATAGTCTTGCTATTTTCATATTATAACAAACATTATCATACTATCATCGAAATACATTTTGAAGTAACAACATTGTTTGATACTTTTAACCCTTCGCTTAAAATATTGGATTTAAAAGTAATCAGATTGTGATATTTTAAACAAAAATTATATTCTGACGAACTTATTTAATATTAATTTTAAGTATGTTATACATTGTCGACCAAAAATTCGGAATAATATGGGAAAAATATTTATTTTTGATTTATCAAAAAAAGTTTTTACGTTAATAATTTGTGCTTGTCTAAAAACCTATTTAGCCGCTATCATATATATCGAGTGGTTTTTACTTATTTAGAAAATGGAGCTTTTCGAAATTCTGAAAATCCGAAAAGTAAAAGTAAAAGAACATTTACAGGATTTATGTAACAGTAATTTATTAACAGGGCTAGATTAGAGTTTCTTGAAGCCATTTAAATAGATATTAATTAGAATCCAAAAATATTTCTTCTGAAAAATTATACAAACATAATAATAAAAAATCTAAAGAAGTAATTAACACTTTATATTATTTTTCACATAAAAAAATTTGAACTTTAATGTTAAGCCTTAGTATGTGAAATTTTGAAAAATATTTAAAATATTTAAAAATTAATTTTTAGATAAAGTTAAAAAATTTGGGATTTTCTGGCCTTGAGATTATTCAGTTACCTAAAAAAAGCATACTCTAAAAAATATCATTGAAATCTTACTTAGTTTCTGAAAATAGCACTTTTCTGATTTTAACAATTTCGAAAAACTATTTTTTGAATAAGTAAAAATCACTCGGTATATATGATAGGGGCTAAACGGGTTTTTAGACAAGCACAAATTATTGATCTAAAAAGTTTTTTTAGAAAATCAAAAATTTTACCCATATTAAGCCGACTTTTTGGCGGACACTGAATATAATAATAACACCGAATATACGCATAACAAAATATTTATAAGCAAATAAATAGATTAAAGGCGACCGTAAGTAATACATAATTTTTTTTGTTTATCTCCGGGTAAAATATAAAAATATACCCATTGATCAAAATACTGCAATTTATTATCAAGTAGCTAATATATATTGAAATCTAGCTCTATTTGCAGTGCGAAATATTTAACGAAGTCAATAAGCACAGCGTTAAGATATTTTATCTACTCCAGTGGGATAAGTAACGCATTATGTCACTCATTTGACACTATTTCAGTTAGGTAATGAAGCTCATTACACCACTCAGTTATGTAATAGTTTCATTACGCAACTGAGTTGTGTAATGGCTTCATTACGTAACTGAAATAGTGTCAAATGAATGACATAATGACATTTGCCTACTAAAATATATTTGAAAATGACAGCTGACATTTCTCTTAATGCACTTTTCTCAATTTTAGGCAGTCGTAGATAAAATTTTGTACAATACATGTGTGATAATGCATCATTAATATACTTATGTGCTTACATAACTCGTGCTACGCACTCGTTTGTAACTTACACACACGTATATTAATGATGCTGTTATCCCACTTGTATAGTAAATAACTATTATGTAATTGTAATTTAGAGCAGTAAACAAAAGTATTAAATGCATTAGTAATGAAATGCAAGAAGCAGTAATTAGACGAATAAAGGTACGCATAAGTACAGTATATTTCAAAGGGTTTGAATTTGAAGTTTCAGTAAAGTAATATAATTAAAATGATAGGTTTGTGCATATTTACAGCAAAACTAAACGAAATTAGTTGACACAAAAGATTTGTTATGTGCATACTAAATGAGCGTAGTTATTAATAAAAGTAAGGCCAGTGAAAAGGCAAGCAATCTAAAAGTTAGATGAAAGCAAGATAAGGATAAAATAGAAATTGCAAAGAGCAATCCAGAATTAGGCAACAGAAGAGAAGAACAGCAAGTGACGTATACAAACTGGTGAACTCGTATGTCAGTGCATTAATAAAAACAAAGTGCAAAAGCAGAGCAGTGATTTTAAAACATGTGTGTGTAACCAGAAAGAACAATGCTAGCTATAAGCAATAAAGACAATTTTTATATTTAAGAAAATGTTAATATTAAGAATCATGTAATCAAACTTTACTCCTTTTATGTGCATTTGTTATCAAAATTAAATTCCATTTAACATTAGAACATCACGGTATCATAGCAACATAATGCTTTTTTGTTGAGAACAAGAAGAGAACAATTGAAATATAATTATTGAAGCTTGGGGCAAAATTTGTGCTCCCTTAAATTAATGTTTTGAATAAATAAAAAGTATTTTTACCCAATAAAAAGTATCCGCTTTTAATGTCGAAGTGACCGTACACCTGTGGGAACGTTGGCAGTAAGTTCCGCAACAAAAAAGTTTTTCAAGTCGCCTCCGAGTGGACATCGGCACCGGACACCTGGAGTTTCTGAAGTTCGCCTACGACCCATTTAAGCCGAGGAACCCAGAGGTCAGCATTCCAGCACAACAGAGGGGTCTGCAAGAACATCC
This sequence comes from Agriotes lineatus, assembly GCA_940337035.1. Taxonomy (NCBI): domain Eukaryota; kingdom Metazoa; phylum Arthropoda; class Insecta; order Coleoptera; family Elateridae; genus Agriotes; species Agriotes lineatus. The sequence continues at coordinate 43,865,064 of OW679203.1, read as the reverse complement.
CAATCAACATTTGCGGCCAGGAAAGCGTCTACAAGAGGAGAAATTTCAACCGCGTCACCTGCGACCATCTCCATGCCCAAGTTCGGATAGAAGTTACGAGGTAAGATTTCGCTTATTATTCAAGTGTTGTGGTTCCGGAAAGCTGTTGACGTCCGAGATTAAAGCCTAAAGAACGAGTCCATCGCATTTCCATGAGTCCAGTCCAGCTACGCCTCAATTTTCATAATTAGCATAGCGTCATCTGAATCTGCGAATTTGCAAGAATTTCCAAGCCATCAGAAACAAGTGATTGTTGGCGTGTATCTACGTCACACCTCTAGACAAATTCGTGGAGGTTTGTTGCCAAGCGCGATGATTAAATCAATTTACCTGAAGTTTCCTTGCTTCGTTTCACGATTTTAAACATTCAAATTAACGTTAACTGCACTGGCAAAAATTCTGTGTTTAGCTGTCAGATTGAGGTTACAAATATTATCTACTAGAAGCTCGCATATTAGCTACTTTTGAACAAATAGTCTAAAACTGAGAATAAATTTTGAATATAGTCAAATTGTGAACTCACCTGAAAGAACTTTTATGTTTTTCCGAGAGCTAGCCTAGGTAGTATTGCAGTTCAATAAAATATAAAAAGGGGCATTTAACCATTTATTTTGAAAAGTAATAAATGCATTTAATTTTTAATTAGCCTAAGTTACTGACAGGCAAAGTTAGCACAGTAAAAAAACCTGAGAATTGTGTGGTGATTTGCCCTATTATTAAATTTCTAATTTAAAAGAAACTTTATAATATAAAACAAACCGGCATTCGTAATAATATATATATATACACAATATTCTTAAAAACTTTTACTTCACGGTAAATTACTTGCAGGTCAATATGACACACGAAGCTAATAAATATTTTATTTAAAGAAGAGCAATAAAATATTACATTTTAAGAATTTGTGATGCCTCTTCATTTGCTTAAAAACAAATCTTACCAAGTGTGAAGTGTGTTCTAAGAACCAAAGCAGAACTCTAGTGACACATAAATCAGTGAGCAAGTCTAATAAAACGGAATAAATTGGGCGAGTACAATTTCCAGATATCAGGTTATCGATGCTGGTAACAAAATTCCTTGCATAAACAAGAATTTTCCTTTCATCGTCGTGAGCGGAGAAACATACCATTTAATGCGTCTGACAACTCAAAATGAATGTAAGATTAATTAATAAAGTTGCTCCAAAAGGTTCACGGATATCGAAATTGTTCGTTGCAAAACATAACGGAGATATTTCTAATTTGTTACCATATTTTCTCGCGAGTGCCGCTCCAAGAACAAGACAAAGTACGACACATTTTCCTTTTACATCCAAAGAGAAATAAATGAAAATAAATAGTACAACATTTAATACAAAGTTATTAATGATGCCATATTTCTAAGTACAATTTCTATCCCGGTGTATCCCAGTTATCAAGTATGTCTACGTATACCCACCCCATCGCTTCATTATTACGCACGTCTATTTTAGAAAAGGGGTTGAAAACAATAACGTAGGATGTTTTACAGCAAAACGAACGTAGATGATAAATTTTAGTCCATATTTTGAATGTATTTCGTAAAACAGAAGGTGGAGTAACAATAGACTTCTATTTATTTGATAAATTGCTATGTTTCACTTATTACTTTGTGCGTAAATTTAGTAACAGCTATTTTTAAATTAATTCCAGCACCGGCGTGAATGCGCCCTCGCTCTTTGTTCTTTGCGATTTCTGGACTTCGTCGCTTTTTTACTTTAGCTTATTACGCCCACCGAAGCGTAATAAGAAAGGAAGTTTGTTAAATGGGCTTTATCTACAATTTTAAATACGAATATGTTAGATAATTTGTAGTTTAGTGCAGCAGGTTTACACACTTTAGTACAAGTATATTATTTACCTATTAATTTCAACAGTTTGAGTTTGATTGAAAAAATCAAATCTAGTTGTAAGTACAATTTGCAAATTAAAACACTAAATAGACCTCTTAATGTGTTACATTAAATAAAAATAGAAATACAACACTCAAATAACAGTGTTGTGTTACAATTACTTATTATTTGAATAATAGAAAATTAACAATTAACACTGCATACGAATATCAATGCATTAAGTACAGAAGTATGATGCTTAATTTAATAGCATACGTATTTGAATAAATTAACAAAATGACTTGGTACCCAATGATAGCGTCGTATATGAAAGCCGACGAATACCGCATGTATAGAATTATTGTATTTGATAACATCCAGGAATATCAGTATTTAACAAAAAATAAGTTGTGTAAAAGTGTGTAAATATTTGACACCAACTAGCTCCTGTATAAGTACTCGTAACTTGTCTATAAGTATATTGATATTTAACAACAGATAAGTGGTGTATAACCATGTGAGTATTTGACAACAAACAATAAATTGTGTATAAGTGTATGAATTAATTTGTAAATATTTGACAACAAACAACACGTATATTAGTGTATGACTATTTGACAATAAGTGAGTGGTGCACAAGTGTATCAGTAATTGATAATAACAAATAACTAGTTTATGACTCTGTGAGTAGTTGACCAAAATAGCTTGTATGTAAAGACATTTGACAACAAATAATTCGCATCTAAGTGTGTATATATTTGAACACATATAACTCGTGTATCAGTGTTGGTGGGCATATGATAACAAATAACTCTTGTATAAGTGGATCAGTATTTCAACAACAAATAGGTAGTGTATAATAGTGTATTTGAGAACAAGCGAGTATGTATTCTAAGTATGTAAGTATTTGACAATATATAACTTGTGTATAAGAGTATGAGCATTTGGCAATAGATAGTTCATATATAAATGTATCCCTATATAACAATACGTAACTCATAAATAATTGCGTAAGTATTGGGCAACCAATAACACTTACATAGATGCAAGTATTTGACAGCCAACAGCTCATGCATAAATATTTAGCAGCACATGGCTCGTGTATAATTGTATAGGTATTTAACATTAGATAACCCCTGTATAAAGGTAGCAGCATTTAACAATAAATAACTAACCCGCATATAATTGTGTAAGTACTTTAAAACAAATTATTCCTCCATAAGTGTATCACTGTTCAACACCGGACAACTTGAGCATAACTGTATAAGTATTTAACTAAATGTAACGGGTATATAACTATATCAGTGTTTAAAAATAGATAACTCGTATATAAGTTTAAGTATTTGCAAACAGAACTCGGACATCAGTGTGGGGGTATTTGGCAACAAGTAGCTGTTGTATAAGAACATTAGCATTTTAATAGCAAACATTTCTTATAGTTGTGCAATATCTCGTACCAGTGTTTCAGTACTTAACAACAGATAACTTGTATATACGCGTGGAAGCATTTTAAAACAAAGAGCTCATATATAAGTATTTAACAACAATAGGTTTTGTATAAGTGTGTAACTATTTGACAAGTAACTGGTATACAAATGTGTAAGCAAGTGACAATATAGGAAGTGTCAGGAAGTACATCAGTATTTTAACAACAAATAACTCATCAATAAGTGTGTAATTATTTGGCTTTTCAGCGCTTAACAACAGAAAGATTGTATAAGTGAGTATGCAATTGACAAAAATAATATTATATATAAGTGTTTAGCAACAGCTAGGTTTTGTATAAGTGTGTAAGTATTTGACAAATAACTCACGTACAAAGGTGTAAGTATTTGACAACGTAGAGCTCCTGTATCGGTGTATGGGTATTTCACAATAAATAACTCTTGTATAAGTACGTCACTATTTTAACAGATAAGTCATATAGTTGTATAAGAGTTTGGCAACACATATGTCGTACGTAGGTGTTTCAGCGGTTAACAGCAAAGAGTAGTGAGCCAATAGCTTATGTATAAGTATTTAGCTTCATAGTGCAAATGTGTAAGTATGACAACATAGAAGTCGTATATCAGTGTGTGGGTATTTGACAGCAAATAACTCTTGTATAGGTATATCAGTATTTTAACAACGGATATCTTATCTATAAGTACGTAATTATTTGAAAAAAAATATCTCGTATCTTGATGTTTTAGTACTTAACAATAGAAAATTTGTAAATACGTGTGCATTTAGCAACAAATAGCTTATTAATAATTATTTAGCAACACGTAGGTTTTGTATAAGTGTGTAAGTATTTGAATAATAACTGATGTACAAATATGTAAGTATTTGACAACATAGAACTCGTATAACCGTGTGTGGGTATTTAGCAACAAATAATTCTTGTACATCAGTATTTTACCAACAGATAAAACATCTGTGTGTAAGTATATGGGAACAAATATCTCGCACACGAGTGTTTCAGACCTTAACAGCAGTGAACTTGTATATAAGTCAGAAAGAACTATTGTATAAGTACATACGTATTTTAACAACAAAGTCATCTCAAAGTTGTAAGTATTTCGAAACAAATATTTCGTACATCGGAGGTTCAGTACTTAACTACAAAGAACTTGACCGATAACAAATATAGGTTTTGTATAGGTGTGTAAGTATTTGAGAAGTAACTCAAGTATAAAAGTGTCAATATTCGACAGTATAGAGTCCGTGTATTATTGTATGGGTATTTGACAACCAATAACCCTGGTATAAGTACTGCTTCACCATTTCCCTATTTTAACAAATAACTCATGTAGTTGTGTAAGTATTTGGCAACACATATGTCGTACGTAGGTGTTTCAGCACTTTACAGCAAAGAGTGGTGAGTAAATATTTGACAACAAATAGCTCATGTATAAGTATTTAGCAACAGATCGGTTTTATAGTACAAATGTGTAAGTATTTAATAACACAGAAGTAGTATATCAGTGTGTGGCTAATTGTATAGGTACATCAGTATTTTAACAACGGATAATTCACCTGTAAGTATGTAATTATTTGGCAAAAAATATCTCGTACGTTGGTGTTTTAGTAATTAAACAGTAAACAAATAAGTATTTAGCAACAGATTTTGTATAAGTGTGTAAATATTTGACAAGATCTGATGTACAAATGTGTAAGAATTTGACAACATAGAAGTGGTATATCAGTGTGTGGCTATTGGGAAACAAATAATTCTTGTATAAGTACATCAGTATTTTAACAACAGATAAACACATCTGTGTGTAAGCATTTAACAACAAATAATGCTTGCATAAGTACATACGTATTTAAACAACAGATAAGCCATCTATAAGTATGTAAGTATTTGGTAACAAATATTTCATGCATCGGAGTTTCAGTACTTAACGACCTGATTGATAACAAATAGCGCACGTATAAGTATTTAGCAACATTAGGTTTTGAATAGATGTGTAAGTGTAAGTATTTGACAAGTAACTCGTGTATAAGTGAGTAAAGATCTGACAACACGTAAATAATATATAACTGTATAAGTATTTGGCAACAAATAGTTCGTACATAGGTGTGTTAGTACTTAATAATAATGCAGTTGAATATCAGTGCGTAAGCACTTTACAAGCAATAGCTCAGGTGTAAATATTTAGCAACAGATAGGTTTGGTATAAGTGTGTAAGTACTTAACAACAAGTAATTCATGTTTATATGTGCAAGTATTTAACCACATATAACTCATGTATAAGTGAGTAAGTTATTAACAACAAATAGCTACTGTATAAATGTGTAAGTTATTAGCAACAGGTAACTCATGTATAAATATGTAATTATTTGACAATAGCAAACACATGTATAAAGTGAGTAAGCATTTGACAATTTTAATTATAGTAGAAACTGTAATTAGTTAAATAAAATTGATAAATCGTATCGATAAGCTGAATGCCTACCTACCTAATTGCTAGTGTTTTACAATATTTTTTGTTTTACTTTGGAACGATGCCATTGCTTACACAGATACGATAGTTAATTAAAGTACCACTCTGAATATATTTATATCATACTGTACTAACTACTGTAATGTATAAGTACTATAACCAAGGAAATGCACAGAAGATGACCAGATTATTTTTATTCACTGACACTTAATTTCGAAAATTTTTTTTACTGTGTATTGCCAGACTTAGCAAAGTACTTTATTTAAATTACCTGAAATCTTTTGTAGCTGAAAGTAACGTTTGCTTAACGGTTTGTTTGTTTCAGTGCGTGATTTTATAGATAGTTCTATGAACAGACAGAAATACTAGATTTAGTCAAAGTAGATACCCAATATGACTCATCGAATTAAATAAATTAACGTAATGATTACAAGTATTTGCTATAATAATAAAACAAGTTGCCATTCTGCTCTATTGATGGATACAACTTTTATTAGCTATGGTGTAATATATTTTATCTCACAGTAGCGCCTATTACCATACATTATACAACGGTTTTCAGTGACTAAAATGAAGTTTTATTCACATGTGACTTTTCATTATTTATACTACTGCATTGTTGGTAGCACTGTCAAGCTATGTCAAATTCGTAATTTTCAGGTTAAGGTTTGCGTCAGTTTGTGTCAAATGACAAACAAAATCTAACCTACGAACCTCGAATTTGACATAGACTGACAATACACTTCAGTACTGTCATACGTATGTCACAAATCATAGGCGACTAATGATAAATTTATTTCGCGACATATTCTGACTGCGCAAACTGTTTAGGCATACGAATTGCTACTGTAAGATAAAACGTCGTATATCACACGTGAGCGAAATGCCATTATAAGCTCGTGAGAAATTGTATCGCTCGTGCTGAGGCACTCGCGATTCAAAATTCTCACTCGCAAATAATGATGCATTTCTCTCACTTATAATATAATCTACTATAATTAAACTATCTATAAGGCTTTTCCGGTTATGCTAGCAAATTAACGAAATTATGCAGAAGGTAATGTACAAATTTAATTATTATTTATTATGATAACACAGAAGTGGACAGGCAGCTTTGTAAAACGATAAAAATGTATTGCGTTTTGATTTAGCCAAACTATCTAGTAATCAGTTGCATATTCACTTAACGAAACTATTTGCAACTGAGGGACAGTTTGCGACCAAGTTGCCGTCTGAATTTTTGCAGGCAACTCTGTTAACGGAGCAAAGCTTTATTGGGCATTCGAATTATATATTTAACAAATTAGCTAATTTAACCCATTAGACTGTAGTAGTAATTAACGGAACTACCTCGTACGCTGTCGCCTCAGTACAAAATTTTGCTTGGAGCTCTGGCAATGCAGATTGGTTTTATTGGAAAGTCGGACCATAAAAGTGTTTGGCCATACACGTTCATATAAGATGAAATTCATATACTTACAACCAATTCATCTGTCAATTTGACAGTCGTCAAGTGGATATCTCAAACTGGTTTTTTTGCAAGTACGGAAAATTGGGTTTCAAGAAAATTAAAACTAAATATACAGCATCCAACCTCATATTAACGAATCCAGTAAGATGTGTAGTTGAACATCCATAACCACTGTTGTTCTTTATGATTGCACGTAATATTTATATAAATCCTGTAATTCCATGAACGGACAAATACTTTATGAAGTACCTAAATTGATTTAATTAAAGCACCTAATTTCGCTTATTCATCTGTATTAACAGTTTAACGAAATTGTTCCTTTCTTAATAGTAGTGTTTGTGTACGTGTTCCTTATCCTGATATAAGAGTTGACAAATGTTTCGGTTAACACAAACAATATTTGGTATATAGAGTTATTCAAGTAAATTACATAATTTGAACTATTAAGTTATAACAGCAAAATTAACGGAAGTTTTACATAGCAACATTTGTGTATTTGCTATACAAATCAGGGAGTTAGAAATTGTATCTCTTAACCAATAAATTGTGGTCTTAACACGCAACTCTGTTATCAGATACCAATACTTAGTCGAAATTCAGTTGTAATAGCCAATTAATGGAATTTTGTTATAGTAACATTTGTGTAACTACGTATTTGCTATGGTAGTAGGAAAGTTGAAAATGAGCTTTATTTACGAATAAAAATTTTACTGGGTATGGAAACGTCATATAATGCCAAGTATCTCATCTGACTTATTCAAGTGTATTGACAAATTAACGAACTCATCTTCTAGCTGAGAAAATAACTTGTGTAGCAAAATGTGGTATTAAGACAAAACCCTGTTATTAGACATTAGCTTTATACGTTATGAAAATAGTATTATTCTATTATCTAATTAACGGAATTTTGACATAGTAACATTTGTATAAATATTTGTTATGCGAACAGAGAAACTGAAAAGTAGTCTGTTAACGGCTTAAGGTTAGCGGTCTCATTTTGCACTTGACAAAAAAAGTTTGTGTGGCAAGTTATGGTGTTAATGCAAAACTCTGTTATCGGACCTTAGGTTAATACGCTATGTAAAGATTATATTTAGTCAAAATTCAGTTGAATTAATCAATTAACTGGCATCTTTGCTTCATAGTAGCATGTGTGCAATTCTGTGTTATGATAATAAAAATTTGCTATATTAACGGGTAAAGGTTTCATAAGGAGTGTCATATTAATCAAAGAATATAATTTGACTTATGCCAATGTATATTAACGGAATTATTTTGTATATGGGAAGAAAGTTTGTGTAGCAAATTGTAATCTTAATACGAAACTCTGTTATCAGATTCTAATTTTCTGCGTTATGAAAATGTTACTGTTTAGTCGAACAGCTGTGTTAGCTTATTAACGGGATTTTGTGGTATCAGCATGTAAGTAAGTATTTTTTATGATAATCGGAAAATTAGAAGAGCTCTATTAACGATAAAAACAATATCTGGATGCGGAAACGTCAAATTACTCCAAGAATCTAATTTGAAAACGGATTGATTTTGTTATTTGATTAGACATTAGGCTTTTATTTTATATGAAAATATTACATTTTGTCAAAGTTGAATTGTATTAACCAATTAACGGAATGCTAAAATAAAAGCATTTGGGTTGAATGTTAATGCAAATAGTTAAAATAGTTACAAATTTGCGTCATTAATGAATTAAAGTATTATTCAATACAGAAATGTCATATTAGTCAAGGCACCTAATTTTACTAGTTTAGTTGTATTAGCAAATTAAGTGGAAGAAAGACTTTGTGTTATAAATTGTGAATCATGATGAAACTCTGTTCAGGTACTAGTTTTATGCGCTATGAAAATATTGTTATTTACTAAAAATTTGTATTAGCCAATTAACGGAATTTTATTATAGTAGCAATTGTGTAAGTATTTGTTATTCGAATTGAGAAGCTATAAAATGCTTCTATTAACGGGTAAAGATTCTATTATGAATGGAAGTGTCATATTAACAAAATTATCTAATTTGATTTATTCAATTGTATTAACAAATTAACGTAGGTACTCATTTTGTACCTGAGAGAGGAATTATTGTTGCAAAGAGTAATCTTAATACGAAATTTTGTCGTCAGACATTAGTTTTATGAAAATAGTATATTAGGTCAAAATTAAATTAATTGTATTAACCAATTAACGGAGTTTTGTCATAGTTGTACTTGTGTAAGTTTGGTATACCAATAGAAAAGTAAGGAAATTGACTTTATTAACGGATAAATTGTAGTCTTGATACGCAACTCTGTTACCAGACATTATCTTTATATATATATATATATATATATATATATATATATATATATATATATATAATCTATCCCTGTTTACCCGAAGGTGTAGGGTAAATATTTATAATTTTATATTTCACTTATTGTTCTCTAAAACTGTGAATAAATTTTTTCCACTGCTTTCTATTTCTCGCCATATTCCTTGCCTGTGTTAAATTTATCCCTCTATCTTCCAGTATCTCTTTCACACTGTCGTCCCATGTTTTACGAGGTCTTCCTTTAGGTCTTCTCTCGTGTCTTCTTGCCTCCCAAGTTTGTTTTACGGGTCTTTCATTTCCGAGCCTACTGAGGTGTCCAAACCATTGAAGTTTTCGGTCTTCTATTATTTTTAATATTGGTTGCACTTTTAATCGTCTTCTTATTTCCGTATTCCTTATTTTGTCCCTTCTAGTGACTCCAACTACTTTGCGAAGATACTTCATCTCCATAGCCTGTATTTTGCTCTTCATGTTTTGCGTCAGGACCCACGTTTCGCTTCCAAAGATGAGTGTTGGTACAAAAACGGTTTTGTATACTGTTATTTTAGTCTTTTCTAATATCTCCCGTTTCGCTATAAATGTATTTCTGAGGCTGTGGAATACCCTAGAGGTATTATCCAATCTCGAGTTAATTTCTGCATCGTGGTACCCTTTGTTATTTATATTTACCCCTAGATATTTGAAGGTCTCTACTTGCTCTAGTGCCTTTCCATTTAATTTTATATCCGCTTGAGCACTTCCTCTGTCAGTTACCATTATTTTTGTTTTTTCCTCGTTGATTTTCATATTGTTTAATTTCAATGATGTGTTCCATATCTCCAGGTTTTTTTGTAGGTCTTTTTCGTTTTTGCCGAATATTACTAGGTCATCTGCAAAAGCGCATTCATTTATGTGTACTGGTTTCATGTGTCTATGTCCGATGTACATCTTTGTCGTTTTTCCTCTTGTATATTTTATTGTGTCGTCCAAAACCAAGTTGAAGAGGATAGGACTCAATACTCCTCCCTGTCTTAGGCCACTGTTTACTGGGAATTTTTGAGATTGCCTGTTGTCCGTCCTTACATAGTTCCTGTTTTCTTCGTAGAGGCTCATTATGGCTGCTATTAAGTTGTTCTCCACCTTTCTTTTTTCCAGTATTTTCCGGACTTTGGATCTCTGGATTCGATCGAAGGCTTTTTCAAGGTCTATGAACGCCTGATAAGTTTCAATATTTCTTTCTAGAGACTTTTCTGCTTCTATTAACGGGTAAAGATTCTATTATGAATGGAAGTGTCATATTAACAAAATTATCTAATTTGATTTATTCAATTGTATTAACAAATTAACGTAGGTACTCATTTTGTACCTGAGAGAGGAATTATTGTTGCAAAGAGTAATCTTAATACGAAATTTTGTCGTCAGACATTAGTTTTATGAAAATAGTATATTAGGTCAAAATTAAATTAATTGTATTAACCAATTAACGGAGTTTTGTCATAGTTGTACTTGTGTAAGTTTGGTATACCAATAGAAAAGTAAGGAAATTGACTTTATTAACGGATAAATTGTAGTCTTGATACGCAACTCTGTTACCAGACATTATCTTTATATATATATATATATATATATATATATAATCTATCCCTGTTTACCCGAAGGTGTAGGGTAAATATTTATAATTTTATATTTCACTTATTGTTCTCTAAAACTGTGAATAAATTTTTTCCACTGCTTTCTATTTCTCGCCATATTCCTTGCCTGTGTTAAATTTATCCCTCTATCTTCCAGTATCTCTTTCACACTGTCGTCCCATGTTTTACGAGGTCTTCCTTTAGGTCTTCTCTCGTGTCTTCTTGCCTCCCAAGTTTGTTTTACGGGTCTTTCATTTCCGAGCCTACTGAGGTGTCCAAACCATTGAAGTTTTCGGTCTTCTATTATTTTTAATATTGGTTGCACTTTTAATCGTCTTCTTATTTCCGTATTCCTTATTTTGTCCCTTCTAGTGACTCCAACTACTTTGCGAAGATACTTCATCTCCATAGCCTGTATTTTGCTCTTCATGTTTTGCGTCAGGACCCACGTTTCGCTTCCAAAGATGAGTGTTGGTACAAAAACGGTTTTGTATACTGTTATTTTAGTCTTTTCTAATATCTCCCGTTTCGCTATAAATGTATTTCTGAGGCTGTGGAATACCCTAGAGGTATTATCCAATCTCGAGTTAATTTCTGCATCGTGGTACCCTTTGTTATTTATATTTACCCCTAGATATTTGAAGGTCTCTACTTGCTCTAGTGTCTTTCCATTTAATTTTATATCCGCTTGAGCACTTCCTCTGTCAGTTACCATTATTTTTGTTTTTTCCTCGTTGATTTTCATATTGTTTAATTTCAATGATGTGTTCCATATCTCCAGGTTTTTTTGTAGGTCTTTTTCGTTTTTGCCGAATATTACTAGGTCATCTGCAAAAGCGCATTCATTTATGTGTACTGGTTTCATGTGTCTATGTCCGATGTACATCTTTGTCGTTTTTCCTCTTGTATATTTTATTGTGTCGTCCAAAACCAAGTTGAAGAGGATAGGACTCAATACTCCTCCCTGTCTTAGGCCACTGTTTACTGGGAATTTTTGAGATTGCCTGTTGTCCGTCCTTACATAGTTCCTGTTTTCTTCGTAGAGGCTCATTATGGCTGCTATTAAGTTGTTCTCCACCTTTCTTTTTTCCAGTATTTTCCGGACTTTGGATCTCTGGATTCGATCGAAGGCTTTTTCAAGGTCTATGAACGCCTGATAAGTTTCAATATTTCTTTCTAGAGACTTTTCTGCTTCTATTAACGGGTAAAGATTCTATTATGAATGGAAGTGTCATATTAACAAAATTATCTAATTTGATTTATTCAATTGTATTAACAAATTAACGTAGGTACTCATTTTGTACCTGAGAGAGGAATTATTGTTGCAAAGAGTAATCTTAATACGAAATTTTGTCGTCAGACATTAGTTTTATGAAAATAGTATATTAGGTCAAAATTAAATTAATTGTATTAACCAATTAACGGAGTTTTGTCATAGTTGTACTTGTGTAAGTTTGGTATACCAATAGAAAAGTAAGGAAATTGACTTTATTAACGGATAAATTGTAGTCTTGATACGCAACTCTGTTACCAGACATTATCTTTATGCGTTATAAAAATATCATTACTTAGTCGAAATTCAATTCTAATAGCCAATTAATGGAATTTTGTTCTAGCAACATCTGCGCAAGTGTTTGTTATGGTTAAGGGATAAACATTTTATTGGTCATAGAAATGTCATCGTATGCTAAGTATCCAATTTGGCTTGTTCAAATGTATTCGCAAATCAGCGAACTCCTTTTGTAGCTGAGAAAAGACTGTGTAAAAAATTGTGCCTAATACAAAGCTCTGTTAATGGTAACTCTAGGCGTTATGCAAAATATTGTGTAGAATCGATAACCTCGTTTTACCTTGCGGTGTAGAGGCTGGTGCTTTATGTGCTTGCATCTGGCGGTACAATGCTCAACTTGCCCCGGATTCAGGATACAAAGTTGGAACGTGCCTTTTTGTGCTTGCACAGTAACCATTGTGTGTGTGTGTGTGTGTGTGTGTTATTATTAGAGTCCGTCAAAGTATTCCCGTATTTTTTCAAAATATAGCATAGCAAAATGGCATTTATTTTTTCAAAATATGGCATATAAAATGGCACTTATTTCAAAATAAATCATAAAAATGGTAAGTATTTCAAAAAGTTGAAATTTTAGAAAACATTTCACCAGTAATATTAAAAATCCCACAACACAAATACAAAAGACAAAGTAATCTGATAAAAACGAAGGGCACAAGGCAAATAACTGGAACGTAGGTATCCGAGGTGCATTGAAGGGAAGGGGGAGAGCGCGGGGTTGTTGTTGACGAGTGGACGTAACGGGATACTTACCTGAGCGTTGAGGCGCGCGATGAGCGGTCACACCCGCCCCGGGTCATCGACCTTAGTACCTGGCACTTACCAAAACTTCTGCATGTCTATTTTGAAATGTGTAAGCCCTTTTGTTGTGAATTAGCTAAATAATATTGATATTAGCATTAAAATATGGAATTTAATCAAAATATAGCATTTATCACGAAAAAGGGCATTTTATAGCATTTATGGCACCAACAAATGTGGTTCATTCCACCCCTTACTACTTGAAACGCCTAAATACAAAATCTGGCCCTAAAGGGGCCTCCAGTAAGAAACATGGCAAAATGGCATTTGACGGACTCTAGTTATTATATTTAGTCAAATTTAATTGTATTTGCTAATTAACGAGATGCTGTTGTAATAAAATTTGTGTAGGCATTTTTTTTGGTAATAAGAAAGTTGAAAATTATCTTCATTAACGGATAAAATTTTACTGGCTATAGAAATGCCATTGTAAGCCAAGTATCTTATTTGGCTGGTTCAGGTGTATTTGTAAATTAACGGGTTAATGAACATTTTAGTAGGTACGGAGATGCCATTTTATGCCAAGTATACAATTGGACTTACTCAGTGTAGTAGTAAATTAACGAAATTATTTTGTACCTGAGCAAAGGGTCTGTGTAACAAATTGTGACTAATACTCTATTAAAGTTAGTTTTACGCGATATGAAAATATTATATTCAGTAAAGGTTTAATTGCATGGGCAAGCAAAAATTTACTGAGTATAGAAATCTCCTATTATGCCAAGCATCTAATTTTGCTTATTCAAGTGTATTAGCAAATTAACGGGCTCATTTGTAAGCTGAGAAAAGAGTTTGTATAACAAATTGTGCCTGATACCAAGCCCTGTCAACGTTAGTTTTACCCGTTATAAAAATACTATATTCAATCAAAACTGAATTCTGATGGCCAATTAACGGAATTTTATTATTGTAGCATTTGTGTAAATATTTGATATAGTTACAGGAAAGTTGAAAATTGGCTCTATTAATAGATAAACATTTTACGGGTCATGCAAATGTCATTTTTTGCCAAGTGTCTAATCTGACTTATTCAAGTGTATTAGTAAATGAACCGACTGAATTTGCAACTGGGAAAGGAGTTTCTGTAACAAAGTGTGCCTAACACGAAGCTTTGTTAACGTTGGTTTTACGCGTTATGCAAACATTATATTTAGTCAAAATTTAGTTGTCTTGACTAATTAACGGAATGTTGTTATATTAACATGTGTCTAACCATTTGTTATGGTAATGGGAGAATTGAAAATTATCTCTACTAAGAAATAAACATTGTAGTTTGTATGAATATATCATTTTATGTGAGGTATCTTTTTTGTCTTATTCAAGTTTATTAGAAATTTAACGTACTCACTTTGTAGCTGAGAAAAGAGTTCGGTTAACATTAGTTTTACGGGTCATGGACATTTTATATTTAGCTAACATTAATTATATTGGGTAATTAACGTAATTTCGTTACAGTAACATTTGGCTAAGTATTTGTTATGGTAAAATGAAAGTTGAAAGCTAACTCTATTAACGGATAAACTTGTAAGAATTATTTGTACCTGAGAGAAGGGTTTACTTAGTAAGTTGTGGTCTTAATAAAAAACCCTGGTATTAGATATTAGTTTTATACGTTATGATTTAGTCAAAATTCAATTCTATTATTCAATTAACGGAATTTTGTTATGTTAGCATTTGTACAGGTATTTGTTACGCGAACAGAAAAACTTAAAATGAGTCTAATATCAGCTTAAGATTAACGCTCTTATTTGTTACTTGGCAAAAGAGTTTGCGTAGCAAGTTGCGGTCTTAATGCTAAATTCTGTTATCGGACATTCGTTTTCTACGTGATGGAAATACTATATTTAGTAAAAATGCAGTTGTATTTTTCAATTAAAGAAAATGTTGTCATAGTAGTATGTGTGTAAGTGTTTGTTCAGATAACAGAAATAGTTCTATTAACGGGTAAAGGTTATATAAGGTATGGGTTGTTATATTAATCAAAGTAAACAATTTCATTTATGCAAGTGTGTTAGTAAATTAGCGGAATTCTTTTGTATCTCAAAAGAGAGCTAGTGTAACAAATTATAATCGTAATACGAAACTCTGTTATCAAATTTAGATTTTCTACGTTATGAAAATATTATTAGCAGAAATTGAATTGTATTAACCAATTAACAGAAAGTTGTCATAATAGCATGTGTGTAAGTTTTTAAATGCGAATAGAAAAGTTATAAATTGGTTTACTGGATATGGAAATGACATATTAGTCAAGGCACCTAAATTACTCATTCAGTTGTATTAGCGAATTAAGGAAATTATATTATTATACTTAAGAAAAGAGCTTGTATAGCAAATTCTAGTCCTAATACGAAACTCTTTTAACAGACACTAGTTGGAAATATTATTTGCCCAAAATTTTGCTGTATTAGTCAATTGCCGGAATTTTGTCATAGTGGCATTTGTGTAAGTATTTTTATGTGTTCGTAGTTCAGTTAACGGTAAAGGTTTTATAGGAGATGGGTTGTTATACTAATCAAAGTATGCAATTTGACTTATACAAGGGTATTAGTAAATTAACGGAATTCTTTTTCACTTGAAAAGAGAGCTAGTGTAGCAAAATGTGATCGTAATACGAAACTCTGTTACCATATTTCGATTTTATACGTTATGAAAATATTATTAGTGGAAATTTACTTGCATTAGCCAATTAACGGAATTTTGTAGTAGTAATATTTGTGTAAGTATTTGTTATTGGAAATTTGTTTTATTAACAGATAATGGTATGGAAATGTCATATTATGCCAACAAGTAGGTATTTAAGTGTGTTAGCAAATTAACGGACTCAGTTTGTATCTGAAAAAAATGTTTGTGTGTCTGATAAGAAGCTATTTCTTTGAACATTATTTGAGGCGATATGAAAATATTATATTTAGTAAAAATTTAATTTGATTAAGCAATTAACGGAATTTCGACATAGTAGCGTTTTCGTTACGTTGTTGTGATAATAAAAGCTTTCAAATTTTTTTTTAGATAAAGAAATGTCATATTAGTCAATGTACCTAAATGTAATCATTCTGTTGTATGAGCAAATTAACGGAATTATATTGTACTTGAGAAAAGGGTTTGTGTAGCAAATTATAGTTTCAATACGAAACTATTTTAACAGACACTAGTTCTATCCGTTATGAAAATATTATTTGCCCAAAATTCAGTTGTATTAGCCCATTACCGGAGTTTTGTCGCATTGGCATTTCTGTAAATATTTTGATGTGGACTGAGAAGTTAGAATATGGTTCTATTAATGAAGAAAATTTATATTATGAAAGTAAGTAGCATATTAACCAAATAATTAGTTTGACTTATTAAGTTGTATTAGCAAACTAACGTTTTATGCGTTATGAAAATAGTTGCTCAGAATTCACTTGTAGTAATCAATTAACGGAATTTTGCCTTAGTAGCATTTTGTGTAAGTATTTTTATGCCAATAAAGAAGTGTCATATTAGTTCAGCTATCTAAGTTTACTTATTTGTTTATATTAGAAAATTAACGAAACTATATACTACCACATTACCGAGATAAACGTATTATGAAGTATGATTATGTTATTTTTACTCTAGTTACTAATTGCATCAGCAAATTAATGTAATTATTTTTCCGATGGATAATGTTGGTGTAACAATATTGCTTTGAAAATTGTTTTAACAGATAAATAGTTTATTCAATATAGAAATACTGGAAGCTGTAAAAAACATCCAGTTGAGAATTCTGAACTCAAAATAGTATTTATAATAGCAGTGTTCACGTCCATTATCTAATTAACGGAATTGCAAATGCAGATACCGGTTTAGTAAGTAAATATGATCTTGGTGTCTTACATTAGTATGTTTCTATTAACGGTATTAGTATATGACGATATGTACTAACCATACATTTTGTTAATATTTAGCTTAAGTTGGCAGTTAACGGAATTGTTTAGTACTGTCATTATAGTGAGCGGAAATTCGACGTCTTTATATTACACAGCGATATTTAGACAAAGTAAAAAAGTATCTTTCCAAGTTTAACAGTTTTGAATTGCGTTAATTTCATCAATAACCTCAGTTACTAAATTGGTCAATTAACGGAATTCTTTTAGAAATGGTTGTCGCCTCCATGCTTTTTAATTGCGTTCATTGTAATTCCAATTTCCTTATATCTCAGCAAGACATGGGCGGAGCGGTTAATTTTAATTTTAATTAGACAGTGTAAGCCGCGGCCCGTCTACTTAGCATATTTTAACATTCTTTTTGTCGCGTCCTCCCAATTGGATTCTGTGGCTGCCGAGAACTCCTTATCTATACTTAGCAAATTTTCCGAAAACTAATTAATTTTTTAGGGGCGTGTAATTGCAGGAGCTGCTAAATTATGCAGCCAACATATTTCAAGGAAACACAACTTGGATTAGAGGTTTTAAAATCTCGCGTTTGCGGAATTAGGCAAGTTTTAACCTAATCCAAGGAACACTGCATATAAGAATGGATTAACATACAAACATGAAGCCTTAAAACTGGATCTTCTTTATAACTAATGTGTGCAAATTAAGTAATGCGCGAATTTGGGAAAACTCGCTCGCACGTTTCCTCCCCAGGGCTGACTCTGGATGCGGAGCTGGTTTTTTAATTGCCTTTTAATGCTGTCCCAGATTTTCTCGAGGAACCTGGAAGACTTATTGCTGGTTTCCGTTGTAATCTTCTAAGATGGTTGTAAAAATTAAGCCAATATCCGAATGTCTGCCTAACATCTTTTATAGATATTTTTTTGGTAACTGAAAATTAAATTTCTCCTGAAAATTTATTGAAAATAGTAGGATTAACAATATACAATTATATTCAGGCGTATTGTACGTTAGCAACAAATTATGTCAACTACACTTATTAAATATCAATAAAATTACACAAGGGAGCTATATTAAATTCTTTATTATTTATTTAATTAAATAAATTGTGTAAATGTTTGAACTAATAGTTACAGTTTTAGCTCGACAAGGCGTTACTGTGTGACGTCTTAATATGAAATATAGGCAACACACATTGCATTAAATGAGAACACAAATAATTCCAACTTTTAGTACGTATACAAAATAGTTTGTTGTAGAGATATTAACATCAAATTTACTAGTACTGCAAGAGTGCAAAATGAAAAGGTGGGTTTGTTGTATCGCAAATTTAAGTGGCAGGTGAAATTTTTTTTTAATAAACTTAACTCACAGATCCTAGTTATCAAGTTTTACATTATCTAATGTAATTATTAACCTCATCCCTTAGTACATTTTTTCCCAGATAATCCTTAAACCATCCATCCATCAAGCCCAATTCAGCAAAACAGGCAGTTGGAGTCCGTTGCAACCAGATCGGGAGCAGCGCGAATTTAGCGAAGTGCTCAAGAGGACGCTCCATAAAAACGGGCGAACGTTCGAGTTGGTGCAACTTTGCTTATTACAACTCTCCTAACACAATTTGTAAAACATAAAGTTTGCGAATTAAAACCCGTGTAAAATATGTTGTTTTATTATGTCGCTTCGCCGCCGCCTGCGCTGCGCACGTGAAATATTGCGCTGCCTGAAGTTCCGTATATCGGAGTTAAAAATAAATTAATAACGCGAATTCTGTTAACTGCTTAAAACTTCTAAAATTCGCTCTCGATTAAAAAATAATTACCCCGATGCGCGCCTCGCTTGCGCCACCCGGCGGCGCGGGGACGAGCTGCGGAGCGGAAGCGCCCTCTGGCGGAAAGTAGCGTTTGGGCTGGGCATTGTCATCGGCCTGTAACTCGGCCAATTCTTTGAGACGATTGTCGAACCCTTTTCGAGCCTTTCGTCGAAGAGCTGATTTAGTGCAGGCAAACAGCTGCCTTCAATGTGACAGATGTTGAATGAACGTAGATTGGAAACGTCGACGAAAATGTTAGCTCATTCACACGGAGCAAATAATTATTATTTCCGATTGTCTTCATTTGCAATAGTAAAAATTAAAAAATATAATAAAAATAGTTTTATTTTAAATGAATGTTGCAGCTGTTTTTTAAGTAAAATTAATACACCAATTTAGGCTTAGTCGAACATCATAAGTATTTACGTCTCCCTACTAATATTGTATAGCTTCTTCATAATAAAGGATAAACGACTATACTATTTTGTAAATCAAATACTTACAAAAATGTAAAGATTCTGTTGGCCTTTTGGGTATGAATTTGTAAGGATACAAATACCTTGAAGGTAGTAACAATAGTAAATTATTTATATTATTAAGTACAAAAATGCTGGTTTAGTAGGAATTTTTAATATTTTGTTTTCTAGAGTTTCTAATTTAACGGTTTGTGATTTTTTTCGAAATCTGAAGAACAATAATATCAATTAGAATATGTGAAAAAATAACAAACTGATATGTTTTAGTACCTGACTGCGATACTTCAAAGGGTATATTTATAAGGTTTTGGGGGAGAATCTTCACACTCATTATTAAGGTCATGAATTAAAAGTGATGCATTCATCACGACAGTCAGATAAACTTAATATTTTATAGAATTAGCATTGTAATGAGAGACTTTCTTGAAGTAAGGAATTGATATAGATAAATTATAACGCGCATGTATCAATAATTGTTCTATATCAAAATTTTATTAAATAATAATTAGAATCCAATGACGAAAATTTTTAAATTTCAAAGCTGATTTGAACCATATCTAGGAAACGTTTCATTGTAATTGCTGTAATTACTTAAATGAAAGAAACAATTTTCTAATCTAAACTATTTTTTTATAAAATACCACAAGTTTTGTTAAGTGATTCTGTATCAGCTTTGTAGTTTATTACATTGTGTGATTTTTTTATTTCTATACATTTTATTAATAAAGGTTTTTAGACCAATTTTTCTGTGTAAAATTTGTGTTGTACTGAAATTACAGTTATGTAAGTTATCAAAAGCGTGGTCTAATTATTGCTTATGTTGTGTCACTCCGTTTTTAGTATTATTTGGTGTGTCCTATATATTGCCATGAATATAATTTAAGTCAATACAATTCTAATAAGAATTAATAATAGTTCAAGCATTCCAAATATTATTTTTAAAATGTTTCATAAATGTGCTAATTTGAATGTTCAATTGGATTTGAAATAATTGAAATTTGTAAAAACGTAGTCAAATAGCGTTAGCTTTGACATTCTAATAACAAAGTAAGATCGATGTAAACAAGGACAATTGGTGGAAGCAAAGCCAAGCTTTGGGTGTATATTTTGGGTTCCCCACAAACATTTATTGAAAAGTTAATAAATACCCATGTTTCCAATAAATTATAAAGAGTGTTTCAACTTAGTACGGTGTCTTTCATAGGCTGCAGAGGATTTCGCATTAATTCTTGGCACCTCTGCAGAGGGCAAAAGTGTTCAACTGTGCTTCGAGTGTAGCTGGTGCTTTACGGTGGCTGACTTGTAGGTCCTAGTGAGATTAGTTGAAGCTCTGAAAGCTTGAGATAGGCTGCGACTGTCGTTGAAAGCAGCGAAGCTCCAGGTGTGGGGCCAAACGACCTGGGTTGAGAGCAAAAAAGAGCGAAAAAGCTGCAGGCGCATGGCGCGGCATCGGCGGCAGGTCAACGCAGAATAAGAAGCCTATTTCGTCGTGGGGCTTGCTGCGGGCCCGATTTAGGCTCAATACCAATCGCAGAAGCCAAAACAAGGTTAGAAATGTTTTTATCCGAAAGGAAAACAGTAAACTTTCTGTAGCGTTTTTTTGTGCATTTCCTGTTGTAGCGTTCCTTGAGTATTTTGTTAAAGTGGCTTCTGTTTACTTACGTTTTTTATCACCTAGAAAACGCATCTTACGTAATAGCTGCCGTAACGGTTACAATTTTAAGCCAACTTGTTTTGTTAAATGTGCGGTTAGATCGCCATATTTGACGTTTGAATTTAGTTTCCATTAATTTAAAAATCCCATGTTATAGGAATCCCAGTAGTTAAATAGGCAGCATTTAAACGATTGCATTTAATTAAAAAAACAAGAATAATGTATGTTAAAAGCCAATATACTAGAAACTACCTATACAAATTAAAATAATAAATTAGTAGGGTGTAGACACAACCCATTTGAAATTAAAGTTACTAACTTAATTTAACAAATAAAAACAGAGTGAGACCCCGATTACAATCATAGTAATATAGCCTATATGACTCCACAGTTGTTACATTGTATCTGATATGTTAGGTTTGATTTTAAATTTTTGTCTCCGTTGACTTTTAAGTTTTTTGTAAAAATGATGTTTGAAAGTGTTATAATTTTTTAATATTGTATTGATGTCATTTTTGAATTCCTTTTAATTTTTTCAGATACTAACGCAATATACGGAATTGTGGTGTAATGTTTGCTTTCTTTTTGTTAATAGTTACATTCTTCATTAGAAAAAAGTTGTAGGTTGATTGATATTACTTTTGCCTCATTTTTGTAAAATTCTTAGTTAATTTTGATTTTTTATTTAGTAAGTAACTAAAGTGGGTAGTTATTTTTAGATTGTATGTTTGTGATTATTTATGTGAGAGAATTATAACACCATAAAAAAATCCTGTAATTACGCTTTTTTTAGATATCTGTCAGTTTTAATTTTTTCTATACCAATTAGTGCTAATTCTTCCAATGTTTTCTCTAGTTAATGTTAGAGCTAAGAAATTAGTAATAATAATCATATTCCGTTTTTATTGTCGTTTTCTATAGTAGATTTGTAGATTTGTAGATTGTAATCTTGAAAATTTATAAATTTTTTGGAAAATTGTATTTTTGTGTTTTTATGTACAGTCGTGTTCATTAAATTGTTGTACAGCATTTGTACTTTGTGAATATAAATTAATTGCACAACGTTCAAAAAAGTGTTGTATATACAAATATTTTGAAAGTATACATCTAGGTCTACCTATTTAATAATACAGGGTGAGCCTTTGTAGAGTAATAACACAACCACCAATAAATTTAGAACTGTAGCTGTACAACACATTTTTTGAACATGACTGTACACCCTTAATGATATAATCTATCGAGAGATAAAAAAAACTGTTCCTCAGCAGGCTGTGGAATGAAAAGTCACGTCTTTACTTGTGTCAGCTGGAATCCACTACATAAAATCGTTGATCTCTTTGTATCTTGGTTCGCTAGCTCCTCCGACGATACTGGACCGATTAAGTTGTATGATGGCTTAAAATGTTGCTAATTGTTAGACTTAGATCGTAGGCCGGTTTTTATTTTCAAAAAGGTTTTAATTAAATTGGCAAATTAGCAAAACTTAGCGTAGCTCAGCTGATTCATTATATACCACTACAGCAGCGCGAAGTTTAACAAAGTTCCGTAGCTCAGTGGTAGAATGTTCGCCTATCACGCGGGCGGCCCGGGTTCGATTCCCGGCCGGTGCATCTTTTTTTTTAATTTATATTAATAAATATCATCTAAATTTGCGAAACGAAGCGCAACTCGGGTGATTCACTAGTTAAATAAAAATGAAACGTCATTTTTAGGAGCAGAAATCTGTTAACAATCTGCCAGATTCGTAGAGAAATTGACAACTAATTATTATCCGACACAAGTAAAGACGTTACTTTCATTCCACAGCCTGCTGATGAACAGTTTTTTTTGGATCTCTCGATACATTACGTTGATAAAAAAAAATATTTTGACTATTTTCGATTAATACTCATTCAGCTGTAATGCTTGATATTGGTGAGCCCATTGGTACCCCAAATTTTTGACAATAAATTGTGTTATTGTTCGAAGAATACGTATTATTGAATAGAAACATTAGAGCATTTAAAAAATTGTTTGGGATATTTGTTAATTCAGATATTTTAGTCCAATTATTTTCTATAAGTTTATATTGCAAGATCGACAGTTTTGTACGTATAGTGAAACTACATCTAGTGAAAGTAGTTCATTATTTTCAGGTAGGTTTATGTTGCCAATAAATTCTTTAACAGACCAAGAATCTGTAACATTAATTTTATTTTTATTTGTTGTGTTTGATAAAATGTTCGAAAGAAATGTTGCCAACCTATATGTAGGGCTCATATAAGACTATTGGCCTTATGGGTATGTTTGGTGTACAATTTAGGTAAACCGTAAATTAGTGGTGGCATCCCATTATGTGAAATGAGTTGTTCATAATCATAAAAACATATACAGTGTCCGCCAAAATGTCAGCATAATATGGGGAAAAAATTATTTTTTATTTTTCAAAAAAATGTTTTATGTCAATAATTTGCTTGACTAAAAACCTATTTAGCTCCTATCATAATAAACCGAGTGATTTTTACATATTTAAAAAATTGAGTTTTTCGAAATTATCAAAATCCGAAAAGTGCATTTTGTCGGACATTAAGTAAGATTTCAATAACATTTTTTAGTGTGTGTCATTGTTAGCTAATTGAAGGCAAGAAAACCACTATTTTCAGTTTTTTTTAATTTTTGAAAATTTCACATACCAAGAGTTAATATTAAAATTCATTGAAGACTTGACAATTTATAATTGGAAAAAATAATATAAAATCTTAATTAGTTCTTCAGATTTTTTATCACTTACGATTTTTATGCAAGGCGATTTTATAGAGAAAAATTTTTCAATTCTAATTAATCTCTATTTAAATGACTTCAAGACACTCTAATGTAATCTTGTTAATGAATTACTGTTACAAAAATCCTGTAAATGTTTTTTACAGGTGTCTAAATGAAGAGATTTTGCAGAAAATTGGATAAAGAAAAATCCCCTCATTTAGACAACTGTAAAAGAACTCTTACAGGATTTTTGTAACAGTAATTTATTAACAGGGCTACATTAGAGTTTCTAGAAGCCATGTAAATAGATATTAATTAGAATTGAAAAATATTCTCCTAAAAAGCGTCTTGCAAACATATTAATTTTTGGTAAATAATAAAAAATCTAAATAAGTAATTAACATTTTACATTATTTTTTCCAATTATTGATCTTTAAAGTGTTCACATAAAGAAATGAACTTTAATATTAGGTCTTGGTATGCGAAATTTTTAAAAATATTTTAAAAATTGAAAAATTAATTTTTAGATAGAGTTAAAAAAATTAGGGGTTTTCTGGAATTGAGATTGTTGAATTAGCTAAAAATAACACACTCTAACAATATCTCATTGAATGTCCGAAAAATTGCACTATTCGGTTTTTCACAATTTCGAAAAACTCCATTTTCTAAATAAGTAAAAATCACTCGGTATACATGATGGGGGCTAAATATGTTTTTAGACAAGCAACGTAAAAAGTCTTTTTGAAAAATGGTTTCCATATTATGCCGACTTTTTAAAAGAAACTGTATATTTGTTTGTTAAAAAAAATTGTATGATTGCTTTGCTTTCGTACCAACATTCCCAGCTGTGAACAATAAAAATTAAGATAATAAAAATACATTCTAGATAAAAAATTAAAACCTATACACGACAGCTTCAAATGAATTGTAACTATTAAGCGCCTTGAAATATTTTTTGGGAAACGATCCTTGATAAAACATACATATTTTAGTATCACTTTTTCGGTGGTCTTTAGTATGGGTGCCCTCCTACGAAAAACGTCCAATCAGTAAAAATAAAATATTTGCGTATTCGATATTTTAGATATTTCGGCCATTCGTGTTTGTTAATATTTGTAGTTGGTTTTTGCTCTTCAAAAAATACTTTTGAAATAAATGATATACATAATAATAATAAAAGTAATGTAGGTACTACAGTTTTGATTATTGAACAGATTTGACGTTTTTTCTTAGCAAAACTAATATCAGCTATTCCATATTAAATTACTACTAATTATGAGAGTTAAAATATGAATACACCTTTAATAAACAACGTGTGCTACAAAACTAAACGCTTTACATCGTGCTAACTTATTACTCCATGCGCAAAATAAAACATTTTATAGCTTCAACAGTATTCTACTTTCATAAAATATAAATAAGAACACGAAAGTTCCTTAAGGCACGTTAAACCTTTACAAAAAATTAACAACTTTTATATTCTTACATTTTATACTAATCACATTAAGAACCAATTATATTGTAAATTATTTGTCTACCATAACAAACCAGTCGCTCAAGAATTTGTTATTTCGAAACATTTTTTTGTAATTTTCATTGTCCTTCCCATTTTTGAGTTTAAACGAATCACGAATATAAACTACACAATAGCGATTGCTTGCCAGAGCCAGATTAAAGCGGGTTAGCTTTTCGATAGTTTACAGACTACAGCGCAAAAATGGGGGGGGGGGGGAGGTCAAAGAAGGCAAGTCCAAAGATACAGCGATTTAGGCTTGACTTGGACCCACCTCAACTTACGCTCGCCCTAGCAGTCTCACCACGGCTGTGCTAAAGCCGATTTTCTGATGACTGATGCTTACAACTTTCGCACATATGCCTGAATATTTTAAGGCCTCGTGTAACTCCGATAGAAGACATTGGAGTTTTCGCAAAATATTCACGGTTTCTTAAATAACTACGCTAATATTTATGTTATTATACTGGTCAATTGTCACACATCCTGAAACAATATACACTAATCACGTATGTAACGATGTATTCCAAATAGTAAAGATGAATTTTTTGGACGAATTATCATATTTCATTGGATTGTAAATTTTGGAACTTTTTTCACTAATGCTAACTTTTGCCAGTTCATGTGCGAAATAGTTAAACCTCGGGATGTCGAAATATGTCTGGCTGGAAGAAGGTGACAAATTAATTTTATGTCCGATTGGCCCTACCATCAATTATCCAGTAGCCGCCACTATATCAGCGGTTAATACATTTTGCCAGAATTGCTGGCATGACTGGTTTTAATTTGGTAATAACTTAATTTTTTTCTCGACATCTATTCTTCTTACCTGAGTTCTGACTTTTATTTTAGACATACCAGATTTAGCTGCCTTTGCGTTCAGAAAATGTAATCCTATAATCCTGTTTTATAACTCTTTTAAACGACAACTGCACTATGTTACTCAAATAAGGTTTTGGCTGTATTTTTGAAATTTTACATTTGGAGAAATCATCTAACTTCAACTCTTGTTGAATTCACTTCCATTACACAAATTTAAAGTAATTAAAATTAGAAACTTTTGGAGTACTCCAAAGACAATTCAATCTGATGATGAAACAAGTCAGTACTCATATAATTGTAGCCAGTTTCAGCGCATTTAATATCTAATAAATTCAAAACAGCTTCCGCAGAATTTACTATATAAACGAAAAAATTAATTCTTCTTCTTTATTTAATATTTTTCGTCCACATTCAAACATAGGTCTTCTCTAATTCTTTCCATTTGGTTCTATTCCGTGCCGTTGCTATTCATCTTCTAATAATTATTTTCCTAATATCATGGTACCGTTAAATTTGCGGACGCCCTACGCTTCTCTTTCCATCATCCATTCTAGCAACATCACTCGCCCATGGCCATTTCGTGGTTGCTACCATTTCCGCCATGTTTGTTTTCTGTCGGATGATTTGTTTTTCATCTTTTAAGGTAATGTTTAGTATAGCCCTTTCCATGCGACGCTGTTTGACTTGTAATTTTCAATTCGTTTTTCTCGTAAATGCCCATACCTCTACTCATGTACCAGCACTGGCATAACGAATTTGTAGAAATTTTACTTTCATGACCATTCTAATGTTTCTATTTTTATTGCTTAATATACGACTTAAAAGACCAAGCTCCGTCCATGTTACTCTATTTCGCCTTTTTCGCAGGTTAGCCTCTTGCAATACGTTGTCAACTTTTACTATTTTCCCCATGGTGTAAAGAATATAAGGTGAAACGTTCCCGGAGATGCACAATCATTCAGATGGTAGAGGGGAGATGTCAACCAATCCCCCATGGGCCTACACAGGAAATCTATTATGCCCGCGATCGTATATTGTTGCTGACACTGTCAGTCGATGTCAAATTCGAGGTTAGCAGGTTAGGTTTTGCGTCAATCTGACACCAACTGACGCAAAACCTAACCTCGAATTTGACATCGACAGCGTCTTCGACAATACACTTCAGTACTACCAATCGTTCCATTTGTGGGCCCATGTCCTATTGGTTGAATTTGAGGTCCGCCCACATTCTGCCGAACGTTACACCTTGTATTCTTTACACCATGGTTTTCCTCAAGTATATACGGGGTGCTTGAGGTCTTGCTATTTTATTTTTAAAGGGTGATTGTATAGGCCAGAAGAATGTGATAAACGTTAAAACACCTTAATAAAGTTTTATAATAACGGACATAATAGTCTCCGTCATAGATTTGAAAATATGGGAAAATAATATTATCCATTTATTATTTTTCATTTTAGAAAATCTGTAAAAATCAATGTATTAAAAACACTTTAAAAATTTAGAAATATTTACCAACATATTCTAGTCATTATCCAGTTATCCGAAAATTCTATTCTTGATAAAAGTGCCTGCATCTTCTGAAAATATTAATTCACTTATCAAAATTTAAATATCTCCTTTCAGATATGGAGAAGGAGATCGAAAGTATGACAACGGCTCGAGAATGATGTACCGTCAACCGGGGTGAAGTCGATCAAAAAATTACATTTTTTCAGATTATGAAAAAACCCAATTTAAAATGTATCTTCCTTGATGTTTAGGCTATCGATTGGTCCCTGAAGTAAAGCCGTAGGCTGAGTGCTTTTTCTTAAATTTTGGTTAAAGGGTGACCGACCGCAGAACGGGATCCGAGGTAAAGTCTATCACCGTATTAAAATATCTAAAATATTTCTCACTTTAGAACCAGCGTACATAAATCAAACAAGTAGAGACACTCACTGTCGGTTCCTTTAATGTTAAAATACCGATTTGAATGACCTTGAAAAGCTCCTGGAAGGGTACTTTCCGATAGTACTAAAAGATGGCGCCACTACTTTGTCACATATGATTGGTAGCAGAGCTAGCAACTGGCTCTGATTGGTAGAATTTTGTGCTGCCATCTGATACTCAATCTTAGAAATACCCCCCGAGTTACTGTCCCAGGCACTCTAGATTGGTTTCAACATTTGGAATGAGTGTCTCTACTTGTTTGATTTATATACGCTGTTAGAACCGTCTAGCTCTAGGGTTTTATTTTAAACGGGCGTTCCGTCAGATTTTCTTCTTATTCGTGACTTCATCTGAGTGAGTGTGATGACGTCATCGATGATTTCTTAAATAGAAATGTGGGCCATACTATACCTCCTTTGAAAGATCTTTGAATTATTTATCCAACTATATTAACATGTTTAAGTAATTTAATTCTGTATACTGTCAAATATTTTTATTATTACACTATTCTTATTTAATAAATATAACCAAATTTAAAGCAAATGCTCAAATTGACCACCCTCAGCTATGATACAGTGAGAAAGTTGAACAGTGAAATCTTGACGAACTTTTTCTATAACTTCCGGAGTTACTTTAGCCATCTAGATGCATATGCGTTCTTTGAATTGTAATCTTATTAATATTTTTTCACAGTATACAAAAAGCAATTACTTAAACTTGTTAATATGATTGCATAAATAATTTAAAAACCTCTCAAAGAGAAATCGCATGACCCACATTTTTATTTAAAAAAAAATCATGGATGACGTCATCATGTTCACACAGATGACGGCATGAATAAAAAGAAAATCTGACGAAACGTCCGTTTAAAAATAAAAACTGAGAGGTTTCGGGATTTTTCTGTAAAGTCACCGATTTACGAAATAATGAATGTATTTCTTTCATTTGCACCATACTGTATATACGAGTAGTAAGCAATTACAGCAGCATTCGCTGCAAACTATTGCAATAAAACGCATATTAATGAAAAATAAACGTGTATTCGTTGAAAGCGCTTTACACAGCCGTTGATTTACAAAAACCTTAAAAATATTAAAATAACAGTAATACTGATTGATAAATACAAAATGCAAATAAAAATAAAACCAAAAAATGACAGAAAAATTCAACTTAAAAACGGAATTCACAATAAACGAACGAAACGAAACCATAAAAAATCCTTATCTAATGGAACGTTTCAATTCTTCTTCTCCAAGCGTGAAACGATATTTTCTCAGAGTTTTTAGATTAACTTTTTAGACAATGTTTATGGTTGACTCATCCGGAATATTATGAAAAACAAATACACATCTTGATTGGATGGATGTTTACTCACTTCATTTACAACTATTTCAATCTCTGAGATTTTAATAACTTTTTCTCTTATTTGTTTCATATTTTGTGTCTCCGATATCTAAATCAGAAATAGCGTTCTGTGGCTCAGCTGGCGAAACGTTCTCAAATT